>CM042253.1:7005595-7355595 GCA_023566225.1 Romanogobio albipinnatus | reverse complement strand
GTATAGTATGAATTAACCAGGGTAAAGTATAAACTACGTCACATTGTTGAAAATACAAGCACACTCAATTTTGGAACAGCATGAAGGCAAGTAAACAAAGACTGGACGTTCAGTTTTGGGTGAACTATTCCTTTAACTACTAAAAGTTAAATCCATTAGTTTCAAAGCATGTTGATTTTTCGCTATTTTAGTGCTTCTGTTATTATAAGCCAACAGAATAACACTTGACCATTAGCTGGACATTTAGGGCAGAAATATGTTTGTTCATTCATTGGTGAATCTCTCTCTCTCTCTCTCGCTCTCTCTCTGTGAACTCACATTATCCTCTCTCCTCGCTTCTCAATCTTTTACCATTTAAGAGGAAAACATCCAAGTTGAGACTATTTTAGGTCACAAATCTGGTGGGTCACGACCCAAAAATGAGTTGCAGATCTGTTTCCTGATACAGTTGGAGCAGGAAAAAATGCTAAATGAAAATATTACAATTCAGTGCCACAAAAAAACACCATTCAGACTGAATCCAGTTCTGATTTGACCCAGTTTGGGTTGATAATCGATCATAGTCAACTCAACAGTGCTGGGTTGGGAATGCGGATACAAATGGTTCTTTGTGTGCCGATACCACTTCGCCTATCCGTGTTCACACTGCTGATGACAGGAATATGTTTGGAAAACTAATCGAAACAAAAGTCCCTTTAAAGGGATAGTTCACCCAAAAATGAAAATTAGCCCATAATTTATCAAGTCATCCTAGGTGTATATGACATTCTTCTTTCAGACAAATAAAATCTGAGTTGTATTACAAAAGTCCAGGCTAATCCAAACATTAGAATTTGATTCATAGTTGCTCTGTTTTTGAAGTCCATAAAAAGTGCATCTGTCCGTCAAATAACACGCTCCACTCGGCTCCGGGGTGTTAATAAAGGCCTTCTGAAGCGAATCGACGCTTTTGTGTAAGAAAAATATTCATATTTAAAACTTTATCAAGTAAACTTTCGGCCGACCGTCTTCCGTGGAAAAGTGTTGAATGTTGAAAATGAAACTCAAGATGCGTACGTGACGTCATGACGAGCCAACCTGGTGGCGTTAGTCTTTCGATCAGCAGGGGAACTTTCAACAATTTTTCCATATATTGAACAGGGAAGGCGGTCGGCCGAAAGATTACTTGATAAAGTTTTAAATATGGATATTTTTCTTACACAAACGCATCGATTTGCTTCAAAAGGCCTTTATTAACCCCCCGGAGCCGTGTGGAGCACGTTATTTGACGGGCAGATGCACTTTTTATGGACTTTTACAAACAGATCAACTATGAATCCAATTTTAATGCTTGGATTAGCCTGGACTTTTGTAATACAACTCAGATTTTATTCGTCTGAAAGAAGAATGTCATATACACCTAGGATGACTAGAGGGTGAGTAAATTATGGGCTGATTTTCATTTTTGGGTGAACTATCCCTTTAAGACAAGTTCTTTCACTCGGCGGCCATCTTTAAAACGCCTCTCGGGCATGCAAGTGCAGATCCTATCTCTTTGAATGGGGAAACATCAAATTCTCCAAAACGGTTTGCCAAGCTTGCGATTAAATTTCATATTTGAAATCATCAAATTAAATCTGACAACAACTGACTTATACATTCGGTTTCTAAATGCTTGAATCATGACAATATAATTAATTCTTCAGCCTAGATGAAGCTAATGCACATGCACGGTCCTAAGCGCGCGTCTCAGAACACTGCCTTTTTCTATGGGAACCGGAGCTTCTAATGGCAGATGCAGTGACGCGGTGACTTTACTAATCAACAATTGGCTCTTTCATTTAGAAGGCAGGGCTTATTCGCCATATTGGGCGTTGCACTTTCTCCCATTCATAAGTAATCGGAGTGAACCGTCTATAAAGTCTTTGATCGAATGGGTATGTCTCTTTTTGACCCAGCACTGGGTTGCTAAAATGACCCAAATTGGGTTGTTTTTGTCCCAGCATATTGTTGAGTGTATGATCTATGTACTGGAGCAAAACTGCCACTTAAAGGGCCAGACTTACTAAACAGGGCAAATTAGCATGAGCGCAATCCCATAAATGCACCGATTGGAAAGTTCCGTGCGTGATCTACTGATGACACGCAAATTAATGAACACAGACACAGCCGGAAAATTTCCATAATGACCAACACAATCTACCTGTTAGCATCTGGTTTAAGACACGCTTTTTTAGACGGTAAATAATGGCGGAAACACCAGTAAATTGACGAGCGCAAACCTTAGTAAATCACCTTGCGTGATTCATTTAAAGCTACACTGTGTAACTTTTTTAGTCTATTCTTAGCTAAAAACACTTAGTTCTTTCAAAAATATATGTGCTCATTAATGTATATTTACTTCTTTCAAGTAATAAAGTATTCTCGTAAGTTTATAATATGCCATTGAAAATACATAAGGTAATGGGATCTAACGGTGGTCGCCATGTTGCCCCTCCATCTTGAAAGTACATTAGCCAAAGAGGGACATACCCGTAAATTCAAGCTTTGCCTTTCGCGTTTTAACTGGTTTTAATACTCGATTGCACTGTACAAAATTCCTTGCCTCGCGCATGTGCGCGTCAACTTGTTCAGACTTGTCTGGTCCATGCGCAAAAAGTTTTCATCTCAGCAGCGTCCAGTAACGGAGTTATACAGAGTTTTCCTGGCTTGTTTATTCCTAAAAGTCTGTTTTTCCTTGTGTGGTATTTTTGTGCGTTAATAACTCCGTAAGTAATAATAGTTATTGTCATTGTAGATGTGTTTCAGAGTGTGTCATCGCGTAATTCAGTTGATGTCACCTCAGAAGTATTTTTGTGTCAACATACAATAGCGTAATGCTCACCTATTTGAATAATCATTCAGTTATTTTGTTATCAACAATGTTTATTCGTTTATAGAAACTATTTGCTTGTAATGTATGTTGATGGAAATATGTATCAGGTCTGATCGGCATATTAACAATTGTTATACAGAGCGCACTGCAGTGCGAACGTTAAAGCGGCGCACACACTTTTGTAACCGGACACCGCTTGTTAGCAGCGGCAGCGGCAGCTCCGCTCCTTTTAATGCAGCTGCATTTAGCGCCTATATGGTACAATAAGCTCTGGTTTACGGTTACATTATACAAATGTAACTTATAAGTATAGTTATACAGTTCTTAACTGTGTATGTATATTTACCATCCTTATTTGTTCTCTCACAGAAACCACATTTATGTACATATCCACGCAAACCTTTATGCCTTGCAATTGGATGACTGAATAAACATTACTATCCTCAAAGTTCACTCTGGATTAGCTGCAGTTCTTTCTAGCCGAATAATTAGGCCAGTTGAGTTCCAACCATCCCACTGCGCACAGAATATCCCACAGGCACCGTGTCGAATGTGGACGAGGTCGAACTGGAAACATGTTAATCTTGGACTAAATCGGCCACCGTAGGAGTTGAAACGAAATCGGAATTGAGAGGAACAGAAACTAAAATTCACTGAATGGTCATATACAAGTTCACCCCTAGATGGGGGAAAATATCACACAGTGTAGCTTTAAATACTCTCCTCCCATTAATACTGCGTCTGAAAGGGAATCTCCTACAAATGCATTATGCAATATGATCAGCCGCAAAAATAACCCTGTCCATGCCTTGTCAGGGCTAATGTTTCACTGCGTCTTTAGTAAATCCTGACAGTAGTTTTTAACGTCAAAAGAGGGTTTGCTCTAGCCTGGTCCTACCAGACTCTCGTATATTTAATTTGTACAGAGAGTCTGGCCACTCTCCATTGACAAGTGTTAACTTCCTTGAAGGTGGGTACTCTGTTGAAGATTGGATCTGCCCAGAGTCACTCTGGATTTGCGATAACCAATCGCTAACGTTTGGCTGGGACGCATGTCATCTCAAACTAGCGCACGACATCAACGTCATCGTTCTCAGCCACTCCCTCTGTTCGCTGATTCGATCTGATTGGACCGGTTAAAATTTGACCGGAGAAAACCAGAGAATATACCGCAGTCCCAGACAGAGTACTGAAGGAAAATGAAAATTGAGCGGAAGTACGTAGGAGGGCGGAGCCAGTATAGGTTTGCTCTGGCGCAAGCTGTTAGTAACTGGCATTTCTTACTGTGCTCACATCACATCAGAGGTCTGTATGAATGTGTGTGTTCCTTGTGTGTGTACCTGAACCTCTCCTCTTGCAGCGCTTGCATCATCAACGTGCACTCCTTCAGATAACCGCTCTTCAGATTCTCCACGGTCTCCTCCAGCCGCGCCTGTGCATCCCGCAGCTCCTGCACCTCCTGCAGCAACATGTCCCAGCTGCCGCTGCGACCCCTCTCTAGCGTGTTCCCTCTGGAGCTGGGAGGACCTCCGGGCGCTCCCGTCAAGCTCGAGGTCGCGCTTGAACAATCCTCGTCACTGCCGAACTTCGGACTGGACTGCAGGTGTCCCGTGGCGGATCCCAGAGACCGTCCGGCCACGGTGTCCTCGGCGTCCTCTGCGACGTTGATGTTATCAGCACTTCCAAACCGGTTGCGAATCAGTGAGGCGATCTCGCGAGGTTTGGAGGCCACGGCCCCGGCGGCGGAGTGTGTGGCGTGGGAGAAACTCGACAGTCCCCCCTTGACGCTGTCGACCACACCTTCGCTGAGGCCCGTTATGACTCTGGCACCCACGTCCCGCAGGCCCTGCTGCATGTCCCGCAGCACATCTTTGGGCTGCCGCTGGACGCCACTGTGCTCCACCTCGCGCAGGCGCCGATGGTAATGCTCGAGCTTGCGCTGCAGCTGGGCGATACTCGCTGCCGACTTCTGGTTCTTCTTCTCGAACACCTGAAGAGTCGTCGTGGGGTTGTGTGGAAGAGCAAAGCAGGGAGAAAAATCATAACATAGACAAGGATGTGGATTAAAAGATGGAGGGACCTTCGACTGACAATTGAAGCCGCACAATGTGGCATTCTATCATTATTTTATTTTCCAAGTTGTGTTGCGGTAAAAATAGCAACAGAGTGCAACCATTTGATGTCATTTACGCAGAATGCACTGCGCACATAAAATAATAGCACCCCCCCATTATCCAAAATATGTATTAAAATATCAAATCTTTTCATTTTCTACTACATATTTTCAGTGAGAGACATAATTTACGTTATATTAAGCTATACAAGTCTTAATGCCCGGGGTTCCCTTTAAGAGATACACACAATTGTAGTTTAAATGAGTACAAAGACAATTTTGTCAGTCGATACCTTAAGGAGAGAAATAGCCCAGACACCGGACGAGGATGAATCTTTCTACAGCGAATGTGTTGAATCAAATGGATTATACTTTGGATTAGGCCATGCGTTTGACTATTTACCAATATCAAAAATTTAAAAATGTTTTTATTACAGTAATGAGAATGAAAACATTTGCATTACGGTGATGAAAATTTGATGGTGGAAAACGTTGTGAAGTAGCAACAGATCTTTTTTGTGATGTACATCCAAGTGCATTTACAAATTATGAAAATGTAGGACGGGACTTGGTTCTGTGCATCAGTGGTTGATTGGATGTTGAGATGTGGGCGTGGCACTCAAAAGTGTATGCAGATGAGTGTGAGGGCGGGGCTTAAACTGACTAAATGATTGTCGCCCTCATTCACAGGACATTACGGAGTCAAAACATGTTAAAAAAAATTCAACATTGCTGCAGCAAATTATGGTCTATAACATGAATATAGAAAATAGAAAGAGTGAATTTTCATTTTATGCTGCCTTCATCCTTCACTCGGGTCATTTTGACCCCGGAAATAAAACTTTTTTAAAAATTGAGCATTCATGGGAGTGGTCCAAGACCTCAGGACTTTTGTCGTACTTGAACCACGAATACACAGCAAAACTTTTTTGACTGAATTCAAGGAGTTGATGTGGTTGTAATAAAAAAAGGAACAAATCCTTCCCTCGCGGGTCAATTTGACCCCATGGAATGCGAGAAATAGAAAAACCATAGAAAAATGCTAAAACTTTACCAAAAAAGATTTTATAAATGTCTTCATGATTATCTGAATGCATTCTGAAGAGATAAACTCGAGAAACGACTTTAGGACCCAGCGGAACAGCTCATTTGCTCCATATAGAGCTATAAGGCCATCTAGAGTCATGAAATATCATCTTATATTATTATTTTTCCACAAGAGGTTGGCAGAGACACCCAAATTGACCCAATGTGAGATATTTTGAGCTCATTTGAGCTGGTTATGCATGTATTGGAGAGTTATTATAAGTGTATTTACAAATTATTACAAATTAATTACAATAAAAAAATTACAAAAATGTAGGGCGGGACTTGGTTCTGTGCATCAATAAAACAATGTGAAGAATGTGCTTAAATGATGTTATTTATTGATAAAATATAGTAATTTAAAGTTAAATAAAATATTTATAAATAAATATCCAAAATATTGAATTAAAAAAATTGAAAACATATGTCACCCTGGAGCACAAAACCAGTCATAAGTCTCATGGGTATATTTGTGGCAATAGCCAATAATACATTGTATGGGTCAAAAAATTATCCTTTTTTTATGCAAAAAATCATTAGGATATTAAGTAAAGATCATGTTCCATATAGATATTTTGTAAACGTCCTACTATAAATATCTAAAAAAATTATATTAGTAGTAATATGCATTGCTAAGGACTTCATTTGGACAACAATATGTGACCCTGGACACTCATAAGGGTCCGTTTTTTTTAGGATAGGACAATATTTGTCAGAGATGAAAATCTGGAGGGTGCCAAAAAAAAAGTGTAAATATTGAGATAATTTTAGGGCCTTGGGGTCATTTTGACCCTGCAAGGGAAGGGTTTGTTACAGGAAGCGAGGGAATTGTGACAAAAATGTTTTGCATTTTTTCATGCAATTTCAAGTTGCCTTCTGTTCATTTGGAGTAAAATATAGACATTTTCCAGACAGGTTTTGAAGACGCATACATGAGACAACAGGTTGATTCATGCACAAGATATGAATGAAAATGTGTAATAATAATGACCTGTTTGATACGGGTGCTCTGCTGTTTGTCGTTGGCATTGCTGGCCAGTTTCAGGTACTCGGCCACATTGTCATCGCGGGCGGCCTGCTCGATGCGCAGCTGCTCTGTGAGCTTTAGGACCTTCTGCTGCAGTTGTGCAATAGCCTGCCGCGTGCGCTGGGGGTCAAGACTGGCGTCCTCAGAGCCCAGCAGTGAACCATCAGCCCCGTATGACACAGCCAGAGCAGCCTGCGCAAGACTGCCCTCCAGCCGCTCGATCTGGAGAAACACAGAAGCCAAGAGGAAGCCACGTCAGTTCTTGGAAAACAGGTCTTTGCGTGACTTTGTGCTGACACAATGAAGCAATCGCCTACTTCTGCAATCAGCATGCATGCAGATGGAGGCAATTTAAGGTCACCATACAAAATCTCAGAAATTACATTTCCTATCATTTTAAGAGACTAATGTGTAGACCTCAATGGCTTTAGACAGAATGAGCTGAATATTGAGGTCAGAACGCTCAGGTTTGGCCATAAAAGCCTGTCTGATCATATATTCTAGATCTGTCTGTGTATCTGACCTATATATGAGTAATAAAGACTCCTGTCAATCAACACTAAATCCAGGGTTTTCAACCAGGGGGCATGAAAACATCTTAACCATCATTTCTAACTTATAAAATGTTAATTTATTACGGATTTGATAAGTATTATACCATGTAAGCATGTAATAATCATTATATATTTTATTATTTAATCCATGTCAATGTAACTTTTTGTACTGAAGGTTCTGTAAAGGTTACAAGAATGCATTAAAATTATCTTTCTGTCACATTTCAGTAGGGGAGAGCGGGGCACAACCAAACACGGGGCTATCTGTAACCTTTACACACATGCCAGGATGACGAAGCTTAGTGTATTTACTAGCTTCCATTTCAACACCATATAGAGAAAAAATTGCACCAAAATTAAAAAGTCTTTGGAAGATATCACTGAACATTTATTTAACCATAGCAAAAGTACATTTCTTGCTTAAGTTAATTTTTCATCTCTGTTTTCTGTGTTTATTTAAAATAAGCATATATTGTTATTTAACAGCTGAGGTCGTTCTTTAATGCTGAAGACACGAGCCGGGTTTAAATCCCAGTTGCGCAGGCGTTACAATGTGTCCCTATTAGAATTATGAAATTATATTCTATACTTTTATGAATTCTATTGAGAAACCATGAGATAAAAGACTGAGAGTCAATGTTCAGAAATGATTCATCATTCTTATGGTTTGCAGTGTGTTTGTTGTCAACCTCAAAAAAATAGTTTCTTTTTAATTATTAAAAAATGCCATTATTTTATGTGAAAATGTTAATAATTGTATTTTATTGGCAAAATATTTTAGTTTGTCTGTATATGTTTTGATTAGATCAGATACAATTTTAATCTGTCATATGCTCATACAATGTACCCCACCTATGGGGCATGTACGTTTCACTTCCATTTTTTCAGGGTAAATACACTGTATTAATTAAACAAAACCACATAATTGTACTAGACGTGTGAAATTAATGTGGGAAAAAAAACACAGACTCTGCATCCCAATTGAGAAAGTCAAAAAGTGTTGTGCCCCGCTCTCCCCTACTTCTGATATTTCAAGTGAGTCAAGTTGAGGTTAAGGGAAACATGTTAGACAACACAACACAGGTGCAGCATGACAAACACAATCATCACACATGACTCACACATGAGCTCACGCCACAACATCCTGTGCTTTGTTAGATGAAGCTTCAAACTTCCCAATCGCCGGAAGTCTAATGAACGGCTCGATACCATGTAGACTCTCGCCTATTGTTATAACACGTCTAAAGATGATAGTTGTGTGTGTCCTCTCACCTTCCCATTGCTCGCGCGCAGCAGCTGCTCCCAGTGCATTCTCTGAACGAGCGAAACCTCCGCTTCATTGAGTAGTCTAATGAGTTCTGCGGGAAACACGCCGCTCCGCCGGTTTCTGTCCCTGGAAGTTCCCAAACTTGTTTTGAAGTGTCAGTGTCAGTGACTGAACTGGAGGATTAAGCTCCTCCCACCGCTGCAATCCAGCGTGGAGCTTTAAACATGACATCATCCCTACAGCGAACGAGTCCTTGTCAGAGTCGGTTCTCTTGAGTGAATCGCTCGAATCCCGCCAACAAGAATTGATTCTTGCATTCAACTTCACCATGTGCACGTCTGAATCCGTGTTTTAATGTATTCTTTTTTAATGTTGTTATTACTGTTGCGATATTAAATAATTATACAAAGATTAATTTATTCAATGTTAACAATTGAATGATTCATTTCGATTTTTTTTTTTTACTTTACAGACTCCTCAAATAAAAAATGCGACAGAATGCTGAAAAAAAAAATGGTGATAGATACTATAGATGAGGTTTAATTTTAAAACTTTAAAATAGGGTATCATTTGTTACTATTAGATAATGTATTAAAGGCACAATATGTAAGATTTTTGGATTCAAATATCCAAAAACCACTAGTGTTTTATATTTTATTGACCTGTGTACTTAAGCTATCTCAAATGTTTCAGAGAATGTTTAAATCCAGAGGAATAAGCAATGTTAACCAGGACACGGACCGTGTGTGTGCGTTGCCTATATGACATCATGATGAGTCAAGATGGCGCCGAGGATGGCCGCAACGTCGCGAGCTCTGCTGAAACATTGTAGTTTTTTGTTTGTTCTGTTTATAGTTTTTGTGTTTTTTGTCTTGGATGTTGTCTGCCTTACTACGTACGACAGACAGACACTTTTGGACATTGGTTCGGCAATCGCACACCGAAAACCGGACTTTAAATTCTTCAGTGACGAACCGCCGTTTACAAACACAGCAGCGGAGCTCTTTGTCTGGACGGCCCGACCGCGCAAACGCGGCCGGAGAAGAGGGAAGAGAGCTGGCGTACTCATTAGAGTAAGACGCCGCGCAAACCGACCCCCGCTTCCCAGTATTTTACTGGCAAATGTTCAGTCTCTGGACAATAAACTCTGCGAGCTGAGAGCGCGGATCTCTTTCCAGCGAGACACGAGGGACTGCTGCATTATCTGCCTCACAGAAACTTGGATGTCCGCTGAGATTCCAGATTCGGCCATCGAAACCACGGGGTTCTCCGTGCATCGAATGGACAGAGAAAAAGATCTCTCCGGGAAAAGCAAAGGCGGGGGTGTGTGTTTTATGATCAACCGATCCTGGTGTGATCAGAGGAACGTACATTCTATCAAGTCTTTCTGTTCTCCTGATCTGGAATTTCTCATGCTTCTGTGCCGACCATTCTGGCTACCGAGGGAATTCACAGCGGTCATCATCACAGCTGTGTATATTCCCCCACAAGCCGACACAGACCGGGCACTAAAGGAACTGTATAGGACAGTGAGTGAGCAGGAAACCGCGCATCCTGACGCTGCGTTTATTGTGACCGGAGACTTTAACAAAGCCAACTTCAAGCGCATCGCACCCAAATACCACCAACATGTTAGCTTCAACACGCGAGGGAACCGCGTCTTAGATCACTGCTACTCTCCCTTCAAGGATTGTTACAAGTCCCTCCCGCGCCCACCATTTGGCAAATCGGATCACGCTTCCATCCTCCTTTTGCCCGCATATAGGCAAAGACTCAAACAGGAAGCACCCGCCCTCAGAACCATCCAGTGCTGGTCGGACCAATCAGATTCTATGCTACAGGACTGTTTTGATCACGCGGACTGGGAGATGTTCCGGTCGGCCTCTGATGACGACATTGAGGTTTACGCTGATAGCGTAACGTGTTTCATCAGGAAGTGCGTAGCTGACGTCGTTCCGACCAAAACAATTCGGCTGTACCCTAACCAGAAGCCGTGGCTAAATGGGGATGTTCGCGCGACACTCAATGCACGGTCCTCCACTTTTAACTCCGGTAACGCGGAGGAGCATAAACAAGCAAGTTATGCCCTCCGGAAAACCATCAGAGCAGCAAAACGGCAGTACAGGGACAAGATTGAAGGACAGTTCAACACCACCGACTCCAGAAGCATGTGGAGGGGAATTAACACCATCACGGACTATAAAGGGAACACAAACTCCACCGTGAACACCGCTGCCTCTCTCCCGGACGAGCTCAACACCTTCTATGCTCGCTTTGAGGGAACTAACACCGCCCTCGCGGAGAGAGAGCTCGCGGCTGAAGATACAGAGGTTAGTGCACTCTCCGTATCTGTCGCGGATGTAACCCGATCCTTCCGGCGGGTGAACGTCCGTAAAGCCGCGGGTCCAGACGGCATTCCCGGCCGTGTGATCAGAGCGTGCGCGCACCAACTGGCTGGAGTCTTCACGGACATTTTTAACCTGTCCCTCTCCCTGTCTGTGGTCCCCACATGCTTTAAAACGTCCACTATTGTTCCTGTACCTAAGCAGTCAAAAACCACCTGCTTAAACGACTGGCGTCCTGTTGCTCTGACCCCCATCATCAGCAAATGCATTGAAAGAATAATCAGAAACCACATCTGCTCTGTTCTCCCCCCCTCACTGGACCCACTGCAGTTTGCATACCGCACAAACCGCTCCACTGATGATGCCATTTCATCCACTATACACACTGCTCTCTCCCACCTGGAAAAGAGGAACACGTATGTGAGAATGCTGTTTGTGGACTACAGCTCAGCATTCAACACCATTGTGCCCTCCATACTTGACGGGAAACTCCGGGCTCTGGGCTTAAACAGCCTGTTATGCAGCTGGATCCTGGACTTCCTGTCAAACAGACGCCAGGTGGTCAGAATGGGCAGTAACATCTCCTCATCACTGACTCTCAACACTGGAGCCCCTCAGGGCTGCGTTCTCAGCCCACTCCTGTACTCCCTGTACACACATGACTGTGTGGCAACCCACAGCTCCAACACCATCATCAAGTTTGCTGACGATATGACGGTGGTAGGTCTTATCACCGACAATGATGAAACGGCCTACAGAGAGGAGGTGCACACTCTGACACGGTGGTGTCAGGAGCACAACCTCTCCCTCAACGTCAGCAAGACCAAGGAGCTGGTGGTCGACTTCAGGAGGAATGAGAGAGAACACCGCCCCATCACCATCGATGGAGCACCGGTGGAGAGAGTCAGCAGCTTCAAGTTCCTCGGTGTCCACATCACAGAGGAACTCTCATGGTCCGTCCACTCCGAGGCCGTTGTGAAGAAGGCTCATCAGCGCCTTTTCTTCCTGCGACGGCTGAGGAGGTTTGGAATGAACCGCCACATCCTCACACGCTTCTACACCTGCACCATAGAGAGTCTGCTGACTGGCTGCATCACCACCTGGTACGGCAACAGTACCGCCCGCAGCCGCAAGGCCCTGCAAAGGGTAGTGCGCACGGCCAGCTGCATCATCGGAGGTGAGCTTCCCTCCCTCCAGGACATTTACGCCAGGCGGTGTGTGAAGAGAGCTCAGAGGATCATCAGAGACTCTAGCCACCCGAACCATGGGCTGCTCTCACTGCTGCCATCAGGCAGACGGTACCGCAGCATCAGAACACGCACCAGCCGACTCCAGAACAGCTTCTTCCCACAAGCAATTAGACTACTTAACTCCTGATCCATCAGGATCGTAACACACACTGGACAGAATATCACTCAGCACAACCCACTGTAGATACACACACATTATATACACATTTATTTATCATACAGCATCTATTGCACTTTGGATTTCAATTTTTCAATCTGTGAATAATATTTTATACTATACATTGTATATTATTATTACTATTATAGCGTAATGTATATTGTTTAGTGTATGTTTAGTGTATATTGTTTAAAGTATATGTATATTGTAAGTATGTGTATATTGTTTAGAGCTGTGAGAACTACACTCACATTGTGTAAATTATTTATTGTTTATTGTAGAGTTTACTGTGCTGTGAGTAATTGTGGGCGCATCAGATGTGTAATCTGATGCTGCTTTAAATGTTGTACATGTCATGTCATGACTACTATGTTGCTCGGAACTGCACCTAAGAATTTCACCTACTGTTGCACTTGTGCATATGTAGAGTGACAAATAAAGTGATTTGATTTGATTTGATTTGATCATACCCGCGTTACCCTCGATTTTTTTATTTTGTAGAAACCATGGCAACACCAAAAAAGCTTTAATATATGATGTGTTTTATTATACAGGTGAGCAACTGTTTGGATCATTCATCGACAGAAAACTAATCATTGTTCTACAGTTAGTCTTATTGGTGTTCTTGATTTACCGCGAGTGCCATGTTTTACCATGCCTAATATGGATCTAGCTCAGTGTGAACAAGTGTCTCATATCGCGCCGAGCAAATGCACAGATTAGCATTATAACATAACTTTAAAACACTCAAATGTGTGTAATATGATAAAACAGCGCTGCGTTCCCCAACATACACATGAGCGGAAGAAGCGGTAGCGCTCGTCTGCGGCGAAAAAAAGCTCTGCCAAATCAAGGAGTCAAGACACGCCATTGTTCTGAATAAGAGACCATTAGTGGCGGAAAATTACATATTGTGCCTTTAACATGAACTAACAATGACCAATACATTTGTTACAGTATTTACTAATTTTTGTTAATGTCATTTAATAAAAATAAAGTCGTTCATTGTGAGTTCATGTTAGTTCTCATTGCATTAATTAACGTTAACAAATACACATTTGACGTTTTAATAATGTATTAGTTAATGTTGAAATTGACATTAAGATTAATAAATGCTGTAAAAGTATAACTAAATTAGTTAACTAATAAAACCTTATTGTAAAGTGTTACCGGTTTCATCTACTTTTCTCTGTCATCCTTTTCCAATGTATTTGATTTAATTTGTTTATTCATTATTTTTTATTTGTAAATTAGGATTGTTTAGCTACAGAGGAGCAATATTTAGCTTAAAGTGGGTTTTAGCTGCTAGAAGTGTATATTCCTTTATAGAAATGACAGAGATAACCAGGAGATTATTTATTATAAAAATACTCAGGTTTTTAATTGACTGCTATTTCAACACTCTCCATGTCTGTTTATTCATCGCAATGCACAGAACGGCTGTGCGATATTGAAGAAAAAATGTGATATGCGATATCCTTGTTAAATAATGCGATATTGCAATACGATATTGCTTCAAGTGTGTAAAATCTATTTCTTTCCCCAACTGATATCTTTCACTTAAAGCATAACCGACAGTGTTTACATGAATACTCATCAAGACAGCCATTTTGACATAACTGTGTGTGTATTTGACAGTTCGAGTGTGTAACAAGACACGAAAAAAAGAACGGCTTGTGCGCACGTTTCGGTGTGTGCGTGTCAGACAGCAGACAGCACGAGACTGCAGTTTTTTGCAAGTTGTTTTTCGCAAGTTATTGCATTTAATAACTCTTTTTAACGTCAAGGAAGTCACATAAGTAACAGTCGTGTGCCCAGTCTATTCTCTGCTACTTATATGCGTCAACCTAAAACGTACACTTTCACAATGTTGAAGTAGCCTATTAAAGTCGGCATGAAACGGAAGTTGAGATCATCTTTTTCTCCTAATTGTGACGTATATCCTAGTGAAACGGCTTCTGAAATTGGAAAAAAATGTAGGGCGGGGCTTGATTTCGTCCTTCGGGAATTGATTGGATCGTTGGAAGTTAGGCGTTGCTACCAAAATGGAGGCAGATTTGAATGCCAGTTTGCACTCAGTTGTGGAGAAAATCTCGATCTATCTGTTAAATAAATTTATTTTCTCTCTAAATCTTAACGTATTTGATTAAAGATTATAAGGGTAAATGAATTTTTAAAAATTAATGAAGTGCACAGATAAATCAGTTATAGTAAACACTACAATATTAAATATAAAAAAACGAATTGTAAAATTTGATTTCATGCCGCCTTTAAAATCATTCAGATATTGTGTGCCCTTGCGATATGCATATTGCGATATGTACATTTGCGATATTTCGATATATTGCGCAGCCCTAGTCGCATTAAAGAGAACTGGATGTATTTGATCACATTTTAAATGGAAATAAACCAAATACTTCACCAATTATACAAAGAATATAATATAAGTCATTTTGAGTAATCTAACTGTAATTCTTTAAAGCATGTTTTAGAATGACATTAAAAGAAGCCAGAAATACATTAGGCCAAAATAAATAAATTATATATATATATATATATATATATATATATATATATATATATATATATATATATATATATATATATATATATATATATATATATATATATATATATATATATATGAATTTATGTATTTGGATGTTATTCTCATTTTGTACCTGTGAATTAGCCCATGCACCACATTATAACAAAGTTTTAATAAAGCCATATTAAAATAATTGCAGAGAAATTTCCCCCAAAAAAACAACAACAAAGTTTCATTGCATAAAGCTTCTGTTGACACAAGATATATTACTGAATGAACCAGCAACAGATTACTTAGTCTACGGCAACACTACGCATGTGTTTACAGTACAAATCCAACTCTCAATATTTATGATGTCTGATAATCTATGGTATAATCTCAGCCTGTGTGGATCGTGCAGGACGGGTGGCGTCCCGAGAGTGATTAAGAACAAACCCTCAAAGTGAGAATGACTGACCAGTTCAACCAGTTCACAAGCACACAAACAAATTAAAGCATTCAATTCAATTGGTCAAATTCATTAAAGCCATAATAGACTGTATTATGTAAGAAGTAATTGTTCAGTCAGACGGTCATTATGAGAAAACCCTGCATGAAATAATTTTACGATAATGTCTGGCTGACTAAATCTTATTGTGCGGAATACATGGACATTATGTAATTATTTGATCACTTTTCATTCCTATTATTTGAGAAAACACTAAAAATAGTGATAGACTGATTCATATCTGTTAATTTTGAGATTGGCTTCAGTGGGAAGTATTTTTTTTTTTTGTTGAAGCCAAAATCACACAACTTGTGGCTACAGAATCATATTCTGTTGTCCCTCAGAGATTGTAGGTCTGCCATAAAAGGATCAGCCTGTATGTTATAGTCAAAAGTCAAAATATTAAGAAAATGAACAGGATTTTTACTTCCAGATTTGTTGTGCTCTATTTAACAATGAAATACTGTAACTATCAGCAACACACTTCTTGTTAGTGCTGCACAATTCTGGATAAATTGAGAATCACAACTTTTTTTGTTTAAAACAGAGATCACAATTCCGAAAAGGCAACTAAAGAAAACATGTTATTTACTAGAGGTTCTGACAGTAATTAGAACGTTAATTGCTGCAGTCTATTTAAAATGTTTAATTAATTTGAAATTGTTTAATTCAGTTTGAGTGAATGATTCAATGACTCACTCATAGTCGCAAGTTCAGTATGGAGTACCGCAGGGCTCAGTACTAGGACCTTTGCTTTTCACCCTGTACATGCTACACTGAAAAAAAGGTGTGTTGGATTTACATGATTTAATCATGTACATCGGTTCCACTTGAATCAATTAAGTTAATCAAACATAATTTGTTCACATAATTTCAACATCATAGAATCAAGTAATTTTTAAGTAACCGAACTGAGTAGCCTCACAATGATTTTAATATGGCTCCCTAACACACACGGGGGGCTTGAGACCCTGCCTCTATAATCAAATCACAAAAAACACGTTTATTTTATTTGTGAACATTTTTGTTGTCACTTGACTGATCTATAATGCTGCAAATGCTCCACTCTTCTCCTCTATGGTAACCCAGTGTAATTTAAATGGTTCTAATAATTCCAACATAATTAAACATTAAACACTAAAAAACAATATAAAGTCCCCTTTTCTCATTTTGCCCAGAAACACATAAAATAACACTTCATTTCAACAATTTTACTCTAGTCGTCAAGTCCCAAGCAAAGCATGCTGGGAACTACAGTTTCAGCAAAAATAATTTTCGAATACTTAATTGGTTCACATTCACCCAAAATAATTTAATCTAGAAGATTGCACATTTTAGGGAATTACATTGATCGAAAGCAAAGAACTCATGTTTAGAAGAGAAACACAAATTTGACAGTAAATTGGACAATATGTGTTAGATTTGATTAGGAAGCATGGCGTTAGTTTTCATTGTTATGCTGACGCTACTCAGCTCTATATTTCTTAGCCCCCTGGCGAAATTTACCAATTCACAAAATTAACGGAATGCATAGCTGATATTAAAAAATAGTAATTACCTACTACTTAATTCTACAAAAACAGAATTTTTAATTATTGGACAAAAAAAACTCTGCACTAACCTAACCTAACCTAGAATACGTAAGGAATGGCCGTTCCACCTCGGGTGTGCATTGTTTTTCTAATAATTTAACGGGAGAGAGAGAGAGAGAGAGAGAGAGAGAGAGAGAGAGAGAGGGTTTTGGTTATTTGCTGTTGTAGGCTGTAAAGACATTTGAAATAACTGAAATCATTTGGCGAAGTGATATGGAACTGTAATGCGGTCAAGAGAGCTGCCTGGAACTACGTTTGCTGTGCGTTTCCCAGAAAATAATTGCACACCTCAGAACGTTCATCAGCCAATCAGATTCAAGCATTCAATGGCCCCGTAGTATAACGTCTAACACTTGATGGCTGCTATTTCACGAGTTCACACTTACATATAATTTATGGAGAGTAATTTAAATGCGTATTTGGCGTGCTGTCCGGGGGGAGGGCTTCGAGCTCGGAATATGGCCCGAACCCAAAGTACCCCCCGTGTATGTAAGTGGTTGATGAAATAAAAGTGGTGAAAAAGGGGTGGTGGAGGGTTGCTGGCAAACTGTCAATGAACAGAGGTCAGACTGCTGCGTGTATATATACCTCTTATTGATGATTAGCTGATTGCTCTCCACCTGTGTCAATTATCTGAACGTGCTCCTCCCGAACTTTGTTTATAAAACATCATGTAAAGTCCTCGTCGTCAGTTAGGAACCTGGGTGTGCTCTTTGATACCAATCTTTCATTTGAAAGCCACATTTCTAACACCTGTAAAACCACATTCTTCCATCTTAAAAATATATATAAATTACGGCACATGCTTTCAATGCAAAATGCTGATGAGTTCATGCGTTCATGACCTCAAAGCTAGATTATTGTTATGCTCGACTGGGTGGTTGCCCTGCACGCCTAATAAACAAACTCCAGCTGGGCCAAAACGCAGAAGCTTGAGTTCTTATTAGAACCAGGAAGTATGCCCATATTAGAGCAAACACATAGAACATTATCAATTCCTATTATTCAAATCAGTTTAATGATTGTTATGCTGCATTAACTAGGTCAGCCGGAACAGGGAACACTTCCCATAACACCTGATGTACTCGTACATTACTCGTTTACATGATTAATATCACTAATATTAGTGTCTCTGTTTATCCCAAGGTTTACAGTAGTCTGCCAGATCCGGGCCGTATCCAGATCAGATGGTGGACCTGCGCCTAGACCACAACGCATTCCTTAAGTGTCAGCAGAGATCGCATCAACTACACTCTCCCCTGTGAAGGCCTCATCGACACGACAGCCAGTGGCACTGATCCTCAACAAACCGACATATTGTTTCAGTATAAAATAAAATTTAAACAATATGAAATCCGGACTTGTTTACGGTTATGCAAAACTGACATCCAGCTAGGTTCAATCTGACCATTTTGTGATATTTTCTGCTGCTTTGGGGGTAAATTCTGAATGTAAAATGTTTTGAACTGTGTTAAAGATGAGCACTGCTATTAGTAGCTGTAAACATCAAGTTCGCTCACATATGGAGCATGGATGAATTCTGTTGGATCTGTTGCTGGTTCCTGATCCAATCTGCATCTTTCCATTACAGAAAGGCAGTTTCTGCTTGGAAAAAAAAAACTAGTTCTGCACCAGTCCTGAGAGCATGCTGGTCTGGAACCAGGATCTGATTACATTAGGAGGTGAGGTGTGGAAATATTTACATCTGAAGGAAGGAGATCCGGAAAGAAATGCTGAATGCTGGAGTTCACACACAAATGACCTGCAGTCTGTCTTTGCGCTGAACTAAGCCAATCGTGGTTGCTCACTTTACATGTCAGACTTTCTTGACCAAAAATGAGCTGTGAAAAGGGTGTGATTAAATAAAAACACTATAGCTCTCTGAACTGGTCTGTTAAAAACTCACTCTAAACCCATTTTAAGGCATCACACGTGTGTGTGGCTGTAAGGCAAGTCCACATTACAACCTCGAGCTTTAAAGGGTTAGTTCACCCAAAAATGAAAATTATGTCATTCATTACTCACCCTCATGTCGTTTGACACCCGTAAGACCCCTGTTCATCTTCGGAACACAAATGAAGATATTTTTGTTGAAAGCTGATGGCTGAGAAAGGCCTCAGCAAGCCCTCCATAGGGATTCAGTACATTTACACTCACAAGACCCATAAAAGGCACTAAAAACATTGTTACAAAGTCCATCTCACAACAGTGGCTCTACAATAATTTTACAAAGCGACGACAATAGTTTTTGTGCGCAAAAAAAATAATCAAAATAACGACTTTATTCAACACAAACTTTGGCCTCTGCCGTGAACTCACGAAGCAGCACGACGCATGCGCGAGAATATGACGTAGCGCCGGCGTTCGGGAATCCATGAAATACACACTTTAGTCCCATTTTGAGCACTACGCCGAGACCTAAAGCACGATCAATGTAGAATTCAACAGCTTAGATACGGCGCGTCTTCCTCTGCTTGTAAACACATCTCCTCCTCGCTTCTGGGTCATGTGTCCGAACGCCGGATCTGTGTAATATTCTCGCGCATGCGTCATGGTGCTTCATGAGTTCATGGCAGAGGCCAAAGTTCATGTTGAATAAAGTCGTTATTTTGATTTTTTTTGGCGCACAGAAACTATTGTCGTCGCTTTGTAAAATTACTGTAGAGCCAATGTAGTGAGTTGGACTTTGTAATGACGTTTTTAGTGACTTTTATGGGTCTTGTGAGTGTAAATGTACTGAATCCCTATGGAGGGCTTGCTGAGGCCTTTCTCAGCCATCAGCTTTCAACAAAAATATCTTCATTTGTGTTCCGAAGATGAACGGAGGTCTTACGGGTGTCAAACGACATGAGGGTGAGTAATGAATGACATCCTTTTCATTTTTGGGTGAACTAACCCTTTAAAGAAATTAACAACTATTGCAAGATTGACATAAGGCATCTATGCGAGTAAAACTGCCTGAAGGATGTGGTATGTTGGCGATTGGTGTCAGTATTTGCTGGAATGAGGCTGACGCTCTCTAAATAAAGCCACAGGTCAACCCCAGGCTGTGTTTAGTTAGTTTGACCAGTCCCATAATCTCACTTCATCATGAGATGATCAGTGTGTCTCGTATCAGCTGTCACTCAGGCACTGTATGCTAATGTGTGTGCAGTATACACATTGTGACGAGCGTCCCGAGCCTCCATCAGCGTCGCCCTGGGAACGGAACAGCCACACCTGCACCCGCTCATCACGGGCTGAGCAGTCACACCTGCAGATCATCAAGCACCCGCTTAAGCCTGAGAGACGAGCAGAGGTCAGAGATGTCTCCACAAGACTCGGCTAACCTTAGCCTCTGCTATTCCCCACAGACAGCAGCGTGTGACTGCAAGCCACTTCACAGAAGGAGAGCACGGACCCACACTGCACCTCACCGCACTAGGAGGCCTGAAGAAGAGACGCCGAGCACCCACCGCCTGCACTTTAACCTGGTTCTTTGCACTTCCACCTTAAATAAAATCCACCCTTCGGGGAACTCACCTGCATCCTCGCGTCGTGTGCTTCTTCACCCCGTCACAACATTGACATTTGCCTTTGGGTCAATAAATATATTATGCATATTTGGTAATTAATATGAAGATCAGTGTTCCAATATATGATCATGGATCTTTATACAGATGTATAAAATCTAGTCTAAAAAGGTAGCCATGTACAGTATTTGAATTAATATATTTTTCTATGCTCTACTACTAAACTTTACTACTATTGTTTTTCCCCTACACAATGCTCTTCTTAAATGCAGTATGTAAAATGATTTTCAATAATCCCTAATCCCTGGAACAGCATAAATACATTTTAAAAAGGCTTCATAAAAAAAAAATCCAAAAGTTAATGGAAGTGGTAATTCACTTATCACAATCATGAAAAATGCCATTGAATAAAAAATTACACAGTGGAGATATTAGATTGCTTGTGCTGTTTTTCTTTTGACATTTCTCTCTATCTGAACTTCTTGTTTCTTTAGCCTGTTCATTATGCAAGCCTAAGCCCTTCATATTTACACAAAGGTCGGTTTGAGAAAGCTGGAAATCCTCTTTACTGTTGCTTTAAGGGAGACTGGCACTAACAATGCCTTATTCATCATCAGTGGACAATTACATAACTGGAAATGTTACACTGTGCTCTCTCTCTCTCTCACACACACACACACACACGTCTGGTCCGCTATCTTTCTGGGGACTCCCCATAGACGTAATGGTTTTTTTTAATACTGTATAAATTGTATATTCTCTCCACTTACACTAAACCTACCCATCACACAACACTACAGGCATTTTTCCATTTTCAAAAGATCTAATTCTGTATGATTTATAAGCTTTTGTACCCATGGGGACCTCAATTTATGTACCAACGGTGACATGAGTCCCCACAAGTGTGTGTGCATTCAGGTTGGAGTCTAGCCTGGATGCCAGCCGAACTTAACCCAACCCACAACATTCTAGTTGGAGTCCCCACCAGGATAGAAAAACACTCCCAACACACACACACACACACAAAAGGAAACAGATTACACATACAAAATCTTTATATTACTTAACTTTCAAACTATTGCACTTTATGCCATTATTGCCTTGTGTGCACAGTGTTGCCATTGATGTTACTGTTGTGAAACTGAATAAACTGCAAGAGAGCCTTTCAAGAGTAACTGTGTCAATACTAAGCTTTTAATAAGATTCACAGCAATATGTCTGACACTCTTCTCACCAAGAAATGTACATTTTGTATTAATTGACTCGCTGGTATGTTATTCCAACCACATACTTTGGAAATTTAGACTCAGCAAACCAAATCACCGTTTTTAAATCTGTGATTATTGAGATGTGTCAGTCACAACAGAGGGGAAGATTTTCAGTAAATAATGGATTTAATTTTGGTCTGTCATTTTAGTCTGTTTTTCAAAAAACTATCGTATGACTTCAGAAGACTGTACAGAAGTTATAGAGGACCAACTGTGATACAGTCCTAATTTACTCATTGTCGTTTTTTTCTAACTTTCCCATTCATTGTATTTCTGGATGTTCCCTGAATGTTCAAAAAAAAAATTTTTTTTTTAACATTTTACTAAAGTTTTTTCTTCGTTATGCAAATATTATACGAACGTTCCATTGTATCATTCTCCAAACATTATAGGAACGTTACTTTTGAATGTTCTCTGGACGTTCCGAAACAAGCAGTTATATTTAAAAAACATTAGACTAAAACATTTCAGGTAATAACATTCCATGAATGATGCAGAAATAATGTTGTGCTGATGTTTTGAGAACATTATTAAAGATCACATAACGTTGAATGTCCGTTCCATTAACATTACCGGAAGAACGTTTGTTCACAACTTTGAGAGAACCTTGCCAGAACGTTCCCTGTTTGGTCAGCTGCCGTTTGCTTAAAAACAGGCATACTTCATAAGAGTATTGATGCAGATTTCCAAGGTAATATTGTAGATTTTGTAGATTTTCGTGAAAACACACACTGAACTCACGGTGTTGGTCGGGGAGGTGGATGGCGAGGAGTCTGGTGTTATCAGGTTGAGAATGACGTCCATTGGTGAAATCATTGGGCCGGCGAGCACTCACAGCTCCGTTTGACAAGGCTTCACTCGGGTCCTCTGATTTGAGCGTCAGGAGGAGTATCTGTGCTGTTCCATTACAACATGCAGAGACGCTCAAACGACAGCAGATGATTTTGTGTCCATAGAGAGACGTTCATAAATCTGAGATGAAAATAGAGTAATTCAGGCCTGGGCTCTTATGGTTCGCTGCAGCTGAAAAAGCAAGTGTTCTGAATTCATGCCGGAATCTAGCGGAATGAAAAACCCAAAAGCTCAGCGTGAAGGTTTAGTGTGTGAGAGAGAAGCAGAGAGAGCCAGAGCCCATGAGAAGGGTTTTGTCTCGGCGGGACTCTTTTGGCCAACAGAACAGTGTTGGACAACTAATGAGCGAATTCATTCACGGGTTTCAAGAGCTTAGCCAATGAGTTATGTTGACCTACCAACCTCAACCAATCACAAACAAAGATCATAACCATCCACTGTGTCCAGACTAATGACGCCCTTTGCTTTCAGTTACAAAACAATACATAGAGAACACTGTATTTCCACACAAACTCACAGAGGTATTGAGCCACTGTGTGTGTGTGTGTGTGTGTGTGTGTTTGTGTGTGTGTGTGTGTGTGTGTGTGTGTGTGTGTGTGTGTGTGTAATGGGGTGCGTAAGAGGGCTGGACGAGAAGCTGCCAAAACTCTTCTGAATGGAGAGAGAGAGAGAGAGAGAGAGAGAGAGAGAGAGAGAGAGAGAGAGAGAGAGAGAGAGAGAGAGAGAGAGAGAGAGAGAGAGAGAGAGAGAGAGAGAATGCACTGAATCTGTGGTTTAGGTGAGAGAAGGCTTATATAACTCTAGGCCTCATTCAGACTCTTCAGTCAGTGTATTCTGGAGAGAAACAGGCTGTTTTCAGTGAACGAAGCACACGGTTTAAACTAGGTTTTCAGGGTTTTTTATGCTGGATTGTGTCTGGATGCTTGATTACTGGCCAAAACTCCATATTTGAGTTCCACCTTCGATGCAAGTCAACAGGATTGTTTTGTTCACAGTTGCACGATTTGAGGTATCATTCATGTCTGTAGCACAAACAGTGCAAATTAAGTTTATGTATCTGAAATAGCTAACCTTAAATTCATCATGAAACTGAGGTTGCGCTCATCTTTTCTTTCCTATTGTGCTGTATATCTGAGCATAGGTGTAAATCGCGAGGGGGTCAGGACATCTTTTTTAAATATCATTAAAAACAACATTGTGTATTGTAAATAATATAATTATATATTCTTAAAATAACTGTGTAAATAGTAAAACAATACAAATGCCAACGGGGGGGGAAAATGCGTTTTAAGTTTAGAAACATTTCGAGTCCCCCCTCTCTTGCCTCACAGTGGTTTGGTCCACCGCACATCTCACCTACACACACACACACACACGCACAAGTCCGGTGGGACTTCAGTAGTTGTTGAACTCCAGTAAGGGCTGATTTTTTTCACTTTAAACATCGGATGAAGTGATTCTTTTTTTCCCCTAATAAATTAGGAATGACAAAACATGATGATAACCAATGTATTTTTCCTCGAGTCCGATACGTTAGCGAATATTTTTCGGTGGCTTGTTGTAAATCACCCACTACAACCAACACGGCGATAAGCGCATGTGTGAACTGATATTAGGCCAATAGTGTAAATATCAATACTATGTGGAAAAGCAAGATCATTTAATAATTATATTACCGCCTGGTGAACCTATGATGACTCATATTTAAACAACCATTATTTGTGTTGTTGGCCAGATAAAATGACGGAAGTTTTCAGTTCTGAAACGTACAGGATATTCTTATAGTATAATGACCTCTTATATGTCAAAAGCTCAAGGAAAATGCGATTTCTCAGTCCATGACCCCTTTAAACGGCTGGATTGTGTCCTGACTTCAGAAGGATCCCAGGGTCAGAAACAAGTGGATGGTTTATTTTAATGTGTTGAGTTGGAGCATTATATGTTTGTTCAGAGCATTTTTCTTTGTAAACGAGGTTCAATTTAATCATAACAGTGGCCATTTACTGACAAGCCTTAAAGAAGCTGCCCGTTAACCTCTTAACTGTCACTGGGACGCCTGACACTCTATTTTTGATTGCATTTTTTTCGTATCATATATTTTAGTAATTATCATAAATTAGGTATCATTCGAAAGCTTACGAACTCAAAATTCCTTTTTGAAACCGTTTTGAAATTGGACGTTGCGTTACCATGGAAAGGTACTTTAAATTCTTCTAGCGGGCTCCCCCCCTAGTGGGCAGTGTCAGGTTTCATGTTACTACTTTATAATCAAAATCGTTTCTAATCTTGACAACATATCGTCGGAAAGGTCTGAGTCTCAAGGTTCCATATTTGGGGACCGTTTTGTGATGGAAGTGACATTTGGACAGAAATTTACAGGAAAATGTATAAAAAAACAAACAATGGAATTTCAATGACACCCGGTGGCTATTTTTGGCATAGCGCCTAAACAAAATCTCATGGGAACTTCAATTTTTGTGATATCAACTTCAAATTTGGAACACAACTTGGTTAGACCTATGGCTTTGATTTTATAGTAATTTTAGATTAAAACATTTTTGTAAAATATATGTTTTATATAAAATAAAAAATATTTAGTACAGTATTTTTTATTTACAGTAAAATTTAAACTTCATAACTTTTTCATACTTTCATATTTTGAATTGCTTACTTCAGCAATAATCTGCCGAGTGTCTTAGGTCTATATTCCAAAGCATTCTTGAATTACAGCCCTTTAAGTTTGGATAGTGCATTTTCATGTGTATTCTCAAAAAGGGGGGTGACAGTTAATTAAAAACAGATCATTTCAGACACAGGCTCAGAATGAAAGTTAAAAATAATCCTTTTTACGCATATATATCTGTTGGTTTTTTTGTGCAAATTTTTTTTCACATCATAAGTGAACCTCAAGGAACATATTCAATTAATTAAAAAAATGACTCCTTTAACACCACGAATACCAATGTGTCAAGCAACACAATTAGAGATACATTCCACTCTCTTTAAATATGTACAGCTGACTGACAGTAAGTGCACACACACACACACACACACACACACACACTCCATAAATATTCCCCGCATAACAAACAGATTGCATTATTCACGAATGCTAACAGATTATGTCATGAAGCTGCGGGTATTTATGTTACAACTCACTTGCAGAACCAGTTCATTATGAACCACTCTTGGACACGGACACACACACACTCACACTCACACTCACACACTCTCTCACACACATCATTGTGAGGACTTTGCATAAACGTGATGGTTTTATACTGAGTTAATCATATTTTCTATCCCCTTGCCCTCACAGAAAACGTTTTGCATTTTTTTATTTGAAATAAAACACTGTTACTAGCGTTTGAATTAGAAGGACATCTGCATGCATCGTGCATGAGCTGGACGATTGTCCCAACAGGCCAGAAAGATCCAGAATGTGTCCGTTCTCTCTGGTTTGTGTCTCTGTACAGCAGGTTATCAGAGTGCATTCTTACGTAACATCACTCTTTGTTTGTGTCTTCATCCGAGATCGGAACAATAACGACTCCAACATTACATGCTCATACACAACACAAACAAACGGGATGGCAAGCATTCTACATTTAGTCATTAGATGTGTTTTGGTGAGATTCACCCTCCTTTTATCTTCAGTTTAGACCCTGAGCATTGAACCAAAACATCGTCTGGTGTGATTCTGGATATAGAGTTTGTTATGGAATATTCTGTGGTCACATCTCAGGGATTAGACTATTTTAAGCATAAACGTGTAATGTTCTCAATAGAAAACAGAACATCCAGAGCTAAAATAAAATCGCAGTCACACAAAGATCAGTGAAATAACATGCAACGTTTCCTGGTTTGAGCCATTACTGTAAAACAAAACTGACATCATGAACCGCACTGCATCCCTGTGGTAAGGAAATGAATACAAACAATTCGCCTGATGAAAGACGGAGTCCTTTGAAGAAATGCAATGTATTTAGACACTTAAGTCACATTTTAAAATGCCTGAATGTGCATTGCATAGGGGAAGAATATCAATCAAAATGTCAAATGCTACACTTTTCTGAGCATTCAGATTTCACATGGGTGTCTAAAACAATTCAACATGCCTTAAATTTAGGTTAAAATTAGACACAATTTTATATAGTAGATCAAGTACATCATTCATACAAATCTCTTGCTGACCGCATGAATATACTAAATATTTATTTGAATATATACAAAGGTCAGGTAGGCTAAATTTCATAAACACATTCTGCTTTGGAGTCGTGGCACTGATATTATGTGAACCTACTAACCAAAACCAATACGGAACATACCCTAACCCTGGACACTACAGGACTAAAATGAACTCAATGCCGTGTCTACTGAATCCTTAAACATGCCTTCACTGCTCCTCGAGAAGAAGATGCTGAAAAATCACACAGCACATGGACATTAAAGGTCCACTATGTAGGATTTTAGTAGTAAAATATCCATAAACCACTAGACCAGTGTTATATATTTTGTTCAGTTGAGTACTTACAATATCTCAAATGTTTCCAACTATTTGTAAATTGTGAGAAAATTGCGATTTTAACCGAGGTACCGGGACGTGTGAATAGGAGTGAAGGAGTCGCCAGTCAATGGCGTCATTTCCGCATTACCCTCGGTTTCCGCTCGGTTGCCGTAGAAACCATGGCAGCATATAGTCTCGTTTGTTTCGCGCAGTCGTTATGGAACACAATTATTCTTTGCCGTTTGCAGCTGATTCTGTCGACAAAGACAAGTCCCATCAACGTAAATGTCAATGTATAGGTCAACCAAATGACCCAAGACGATTTTGGGACAAGAAGAGAAATAAAACCAGGATCAACATCGGTGTGGCATTTTCAAAATGGAGAGAACTTCGCGAAAAACTTAAACTAGACAGAGACGCCGATCTTGCATGTGTTTAATAGACAGGTGAGTAATTGGTTTAATTCCTTTACTGACAGAAAACGTGTGATTTGTTTATATCAAACAACAGTGCTAGTCTTATTGTTTGAATGTCTTATTGTCTATGCATATGATGTGAAACATGGTGAGGTCATGTTCACTGTGAATACTTCAAGGCATGTTAAGAACTGGTAAATGTAAATTTGTTGTTTATACTGTAGCTTTAGGTTTTTTTTGTTATTTTTGTTTTACCAAAAAGTTAGTTTTGAATTGAATTCGAGAAATACAGTAACATCTATGACAACCAATTAGTATTAAACCTTACTTTATTTGCGGCTAATTCATTATAGTGAAAGAAAATCATGTCATCAAACGCAACATTTATAAAACTATTACTTTACCTCATCCATGAGCATGATTTCTGATTCCCGTGTGATTGATTACCATCAGCGGTGGAGTTGAAGACGACATTCATTCACATCGTCATCAAGCTAAGACATTGTTGTTGTTTTGAATGTACGCCCTCTAGTGGCGAAAAAAGTTACATAGTATACCTTTAACGGACTGTCCACTACACACAACCACTAGAGGGCGATACTGTCTTCACCAAAACAATAAACTACAGCAGCTCAGAGTACTGTGGAAGTCGCATAAGACAATAAAAACTTCAAAAAAGTCAAAACTGTGACATACTAAGTCATAACAGATTAAATATAGAAATTGTGAGATATAATGTCAAAATTATGACTTACGTTTTGTCAGGCTTAATGTCATAGTTATGACTTAGTATATGTCAAAATTTTCTTTTCATACCATATGACTTGGTGTTTCATAATTTCAACGTTTTATGCCATGATTATGACGTGT
The DNA here is from genome assembly GCA_023566225.1 of Romanogobio albipinnatus. Taxonomy (NCBI): domain Eukaryota; kingdom Metazoa; phylum Chordata; class Actinopteri; order Cypriniformes; family Gobionidae; genus Romanogobio; species Romanogobio albipinnatus. The sequence continues at coordinate 7,326,890 of CM042253.1, read as the reverse complement.
GTGTGTGTGTGTGTGTGTGTGTGTGTGTGTGTGAACATCCTAACATCCCAAAATAAGACAATCCTGAGAGAATAAGAGGAGTAAAAAACAGGAAACATGAGTCAGCCGGACACATCAAGCATACACACACACGGAATATATATGTATCCACACACACACACACACACTCACACACACACACACTTAAGGACCCTAGCGGTTAGGGTATGGTTTAAGGTTGGTTGTATGTAATTATGCATAATTTAGCCTACTGTAATATTATAGAGTAAGCACATGTAACAAGGAAACTGTAAAATAAAGTTTTACCGCAAATGCTAAACACAGGTTGAAATGGTCGTAAGCACCACCTTTCAAGAAGATGTCGAATCAAAGACGGAAATAAAAGAGCTTTATCTATTTGCAAGCATTAAAATCACGCTTCTCATGGATATCAGGGAAACAAAAACACGACAAACAGAACAACCGCTCTAAAAATGGAAAAGATCTGACAAAGAACAACTGAAAATGAGGGTTATATAAACACACTAGGGACTAAACAAGACACAGGTGAAACACATGAGGGCAAATACAAATAAACATGGCAACTAATAAAATAAGACAAAGGAAACATGAACTAACATGAAATGGTGCAAATCAAAGATAACAACTCAAACCCAGAACAGAGAACTGAGGAGGGCAGAAGGGGGCTTAGGAGGAGGATGCAGGGCTGGTAGAGCTGACAACCCAAGGGAGGAGCCAGGGAGGAGATGATGGCAGGAGGAGCCAGGGAGTGACCCCAAATATATAATAATAATAAATATCAGGCTGAAGGCCTGGTCTCTACACCAAGGCTCCACCATGACTCTTCTCCCATCGGACCAGGCAGAACCAGCTGGTGGTGGTGGAGCCAAGGAACTGAAGAGACTGGGCGACACAGAAGGCCCTAGAGGCCAAGGTGGAGCCTCAGGGACGAATGGTCGAGGTGAAGCCAGGGTGCCAGAGGACTGAGGCGAAGCCAGTGCGACTGACAACTGAGGAGGAGTCGGAGGGAAGGAGGAGCCCGACGAAGCCAAAAGGGTGGAGGGACGAGGCACACACTCAAAAAAAAAAAGGTTCTATATGGCACCAAAAATGGTTCTTGGCTCGTAATCATAGGGGAACCTTTTTTAGTGCTATATAGCACCAATTTTGGTGCTTCTCTGGTTCTTCAGCGGTTCTTCAGAGGTGCTATATAGCACCTTAGTCAAAGAACCGGTGAAGAACCTCTGAAGAACCACTGAAGAACCACTGAAGCACCAAAATTGGTGCTATATAGCACTAAAAAAGGTTCCCCTATGATTACGAGCCAAGAACCATTTTTGGTGCCATATAGAACCTTTTCTAGTGCACCCATAGGGCTGGAAGTCCATGGCGGAGTCAGACCAATGACTGACCAAGGTGGAGCTGGAAGGATGAGGTAGCCCAGTGAAGCCAGAAGGATGATGATCCCAGGGAGAGCCAAGGGAGTGAGGAGCCAAGGTGGAGCCGACTGGTCGATGGGCTGAGGTGGGGTGAAGGGCCGATGTGGATTGACGGGCTTGAAGGTTTGAGGTGGACACACAAGGGCGGATCTAGTGAACAGGAAGTCCAAGGCGGATCCGAGCTGCTAAGAGGAGTCAACAAAGAACTGGGTAGTAGAGACAGAGGGTTAAGCTTGGTACATACTCTGCAAGAACAAATCAATTTGTTCGTTTTCTCGAGGTGGCAAGAACAAAGTTTGTTCTGGCCGGTACATTCCATACTTCACGAGAAAAGCAGGTGCCGAACATCTCCGTTTCTCTGCATTAACCCGCCCACTTTAAAAATTCTGACCAATCACACAACAGTTCTCGGACACCTACAAGAAAAAAGTTCTGCTCAGACGATGTGCTGAGAACGAGCTGCGAGAGCTCCCAAACCAGGGCTCCGAGCCCTGGGAGCGAGAACTTTTTTCTCTGTTCTTGTGGAGTATGTAGCGGCCTTTATGAGACCACCTCCTTTGCCGTGACAGGACAAGCAGAGACTTCAGAAATGGCCTCCTTGGCCGAAAAAAGACAGACAGAGAGTTAAATAACAGCCTCCTGGTAAGCAGGTGGAATGCCATGGTGCCTCAATGTTTATAATAGGGTTCAACATTGGTGGGGCTCCACTTCATCCCTCCACCAATAAACCCAGAGGAACAGGCTTCCCTGTTCAGACCCCTCTTTAGGCTCGAGCTCTGGGATGATGGTGGTTTTAGGGGTAATCTCCATAAGGGCTGGCTCACACACCTGGTCAGACAGGGCTCCTTTAGGCTCTGGGTCTGCAGTAGGCTCTGGCTCTTCATTCTTGTGGGGCTTCAGAAGAGGAGGCTGAGCCGAACGGCTGCTAGATCCATTTACTAAGACAAAAGGGTTGCACAGTAAGTGCACTTACCTAAGAATATTACTGGGTAAAATAAGGTAACTACATGGGTTAAGGTCCGGTTTAGGGGTACGTTCAGGGTTAGTACCTAGTTATTAACCAGTTATTAAGTTGGCTTGAAAAAGTACTTATCTACTATATAAACAACTTCTTCTGAGCCAAATTTAAGACTGCATCTCCTCCTAGAGTTTTAAAACTACAACCACCAAACTCTGGTCAGACCTTCAAACTGTCCTGACTTAGTGTGCTATATCGTATCAAACTGATACAACTTATGGTTTTCTTTAAAATTAAGATTAAAAATCATAAAAGTCACATCTAGTAGAGTATTTAAGCATCATCCACTATGTATTTATACTAACAAAGCCTAGAAACTAGGTTAGGACATGCTTGTAACATGCTAAAACATGCTAGCAACATGCAAATTCATGCGAGCAATGTGATAAAACATGCTAGCAATATGCCTAAACATATTAGCAAAATTTTAAATCATTCTAACAATTGTTAAAACATGTTAGCAACATGATAAAACATGTAATCAAAATGTTAAATCATGCTAGCAACATGTTAATTCATGTTTAAACATGTTAGCAAATGCTAAATTATGATAGCAACATGTTAATTCATGTTAACTTGTTAAAACATGTTAATAAATGTCAAATAATGTTAGTGACATGCTAAAACATGCTAGCAAAGTGATAAATCATGCAAAAAATTGTTAAAACACGCTAGCAAAATGCTAAAACATGTAAGCAACATGTTAAATCAAGCATGTTAGCAACATGAAAAAAGCATGCTAGCAAAATGCTAAATAATGCTAGAAATGTGTTAAAACATGCTTACAACAAGCTAAATCTTGCTAGCTGCATGTTAATTAATGTTAAAACATGTTGGCAACATGCTAAATCATGCTAAAACATTCATGTTTACAACTTGTTAAAACATATTAGCAAAATGATAATTCAAGCTAACAGCATGCTAAAACATGTTAACAAAATGCTAAATCATCATGCTATCTAGCTATCTGCTAGCTTTTAAAACTACTAAACTAAAATGTAAACTTTTTCAAACTAGGGATGTGACGGTGAGGAGATTTTCTCACCGGTTAATCAATGTGTGACAACACAGATTGTGTTTGACTGCACAGATTGCGGGGGCTTTTCAAATCGCAAATCTTAAACCAAAAGTAAAATGCGCATGGCCGCTCGGGCATTCATAACGGAGCAGTGTGGAGCAAAGCGAGTGTTTTCAATGAATTCCTATTAAAGTTAAGCTTCCATAGGCATGAACTGAAAACGCAGCAGTCTGGACACGCACCTTGAATGACACGAGGCCGTGAATGAATGACAGTGTGGCTGTTTAGAATTAGCCCCAATTCGGTGGCGGGTTGCTTGAATTGTGAGTTCATTAGCCTATTATTCTTAATGAAAAACGCAACAACAAAACAGTACAATGACAAACTCACTTAAATAGGCACCTTTACATTTCGCTTTGAAACCAAATCTTCCGCGATCATATTGTCTGTCAGCTCTTCTCTCTCGTGATGAATGAAATCTGACTCCTGCTGCGACTCTCATTCAGCTCACACTGATAGATGCTCAATATTCATTAAACGTGCAGATGACGACATTAAAGAGAGTAGTGCTGAACGTGCATATGGATATGACTGATAATGTGTTTTCTTTACTGGCTCATCACTGCGCTTGAACTATGTGCATAGATCGACAATAATAGCTGCCAGTGGAATCTCACACAGGAAACAGGAAACAGTGTGTGGTTTCATAACTGAGATCAGACTTTTTCTCATGCCTTCAAATGATCAATGCATTTTACCAAGCATGTGGGAAACGTATTGTACACCTGTATTCTTTTGCAAAGTCAAGACAATGCCTCGGCTATAAAGCAGTGCAACTTCTGTGAACATAAACACTGTGGATGTTGTTGACTCGGTCACACTTGGACACTTGTGTCCATTTAGACTGATTACACATCGCTGCGTTTCCACAGAGACCAGAGACAAGTGTCAGCGGAGAACCCATGAGAAATATTAGAGGATGGAAAGAAGAAGAAATAAAGAAATGCAAGTTAAAATATGATCCACATGCAAATAAAGTACATCAGCTCTAGTTAGGGCTTAATTCCATTGGTGTATATATGGATTTGTGCATTTATTCACTACTTTTATCCACTATTTGTTTTTAGCTCCATTAATGTGAGCTCATAAAGGATGAAGTATAGCAGATCATGCTTCATTCATGATAAAAAAAGAGCCCTGGGATTCTAATGTAAGAAGTTAAAGAATGAGAGGAATGACAGAACAACAGGAAAGACCCATTAAGCCCTTCATTCACAGACCTCGAAATAACCAGATATCACTTTTCCTGCATCAAAAAATTATCTGCCAAGTAGTTGTAAAATGTAAAATGACAATTTCATATTCCAAATGCATCATTCACCTCCAATTAAACATAAGAATCACTGTTTGCAAAGGTAATGATCATTCAATCACTGAGGAACAGTTTTATCAGTGACTATAATCACAGGAGAAAGTCACACTAGACTTTACGTCACACTCTCAAACTCAACATATATACGTCCAAAAATGTAGAAATATGCAATGTACTCTACTTTACTGTAATGATGCAATGATGTAGGGCTGCCACTAACGGCTATTTTTATATCGATTAATCTATCGACTAATTTATCACAATAATTTTCAACAATTTTACTTAGAAACATTTCATTTAACTTGCAATGTTGGGCTTCAGTAGCGTACTATAAAAAAGTATAAATGTAAACAAGCCATTGACAAAATGTAAAACTAAAAGAGTACAAATGTAAAAAGGTACAAATTTGTAAACCAACATAACAAAAAAAAGAGAATATTAGCAAATACTTTTTATATAGAATAGAGTTGTCACGATACCAAAGTTACGACTTCGATACAATACCAGACTAAAATACCTCAATACTGATACTGAATTGATACCATGGCAGAAAACTGTAAAAGTAATTGAATAATATGACAGAACTTACTATTCATTGTTTTAGGGTTAAAACCCCTAAAAACTCACTTGGAATATTACAGAATATTAGGTCCGGCACTTTAAGAGCTGCACGGACCAAATTCAATGTAACAACTGATTTCTCATTCAACTCTGTATACGTTCACTAAAGACATATCCGAATACTCGCCAGGACGTGCATTTTTACATATTTCTTATAATTCAAACCCAATAATCCGCAAAACTGCGGTTGTGCGCCTCAGGTCAGAGTCCGGCAGCGCGCAAACTTCTGATGATACAGATCCACTTTTGCGGCACGACTGAAGCATGGTGTTGTGACGCTTCCCCTCATGTGTATGTTGATGGACGTTCCTCAAGTTTACCGCTATGGGCGTGCGTTTGAGCCAGCGGGGAATGAAAAACAAAGGACCATCGAGAGACTTCTCTGGCAACCGTGTTGGCCAATCAGCGATAACCATACAGGGAGTGCAGAATTATTAGGCAAATGAGTATTTTGACCACATCATCCTCGTTATGCATGTTGTCTTACTCCAAGCTGTATAGGCTGGAAAGCCTACTACCAATTAAGCATATTAGGTGATGTGCATCTCTGTAATGAGAAGGGGTGTGGTCTAATGACATCAACACCCTATATCAGGTGTGCATAATTATTAGGCAACTTCCTTTCCTTTGGCAAAATGGGTCAAAAGAAGGACTTGACAGGCTCAGAAAAGTCAAAAATAGTGAGATATATTGCAGAGGGATGCAGCAGTCTTAAAATAGCCAAGCTTTTGAAGCGTGATCATCGAACAATCAAGCGTTTCATTCAAAATAGTCAACAGGGTCGCAAGAAGCGTGTGGAAAAACCAAGGCGCAAAATAACTGCCCGTGAACTGAGAAAAGTCAAGCGTGCAGCTGCCAAGATGCCACTTGCCACCAGTTTGGCCATATTTCAGAGCTGCAACATCACTGGAGTGCCCAAAAGCACAAGGTGTGCAATACTCAGAGACATGGCCAAGGTAAGAAAGGCAGAAAGTCGACCACCACTGAAAAAGACACACAAGCTGAAACGTCAAGACTGGGCCAAGAAATATCTCAAGACTGATTTTTCTAAGGTTTTATGGACTAATGAAATGAGAGTGAGTCTTGATGGGCCAGATGGATGGGCCCGTGGCTGGATTGGTAAAGGGCAGAGAGCTCCAGTCCGACTCAGACGCCAGCAAGGTGGAGGTGGAGTACTGGTTTGGGCTGGTATCATCAAAGATGAGCTTGTGGGGCCTTTTCGGGTTGAGGATGGAGTCAAGCTCAACTCCCAGTCCTACTGCCGGTTTCTGGAAGACACCTTCTTCAAGCAGTGGTACAGGAAGAAGTCTGCATCCTTCAAGAAAAACATGATTTTCATGCAGGACAATGCTCCATCACACGCGTCCAAGTACTCCACAGCGTGGCTGGCAAGAAAGGGTATAAAAGAAGAAAATCTAATGATATGGCCTCCTTGTTCACCTGATCTGAACCCCATTGGGAACCTGTGGTCCATCATCAAATGTGCGATTTACAAGGAGGGAAAACAGTACACCTCTCTGAACAGTGTCTGGGAGGCTGTGGTTGCTGCTGCACGCAATGATGATGGTGAACAGATCAAAACACTGACAGAATCCATGGATGGCAGGCTTTTGAGTGTCCTTGCAAAGAAAGGTGGCTATATTGGTCACTGATTTGTTTTTGTTTGGTTTTTGAATGTCAGAAATGTATATTTGTGAATGTTGAGATGTTATATTGGTTTCACTGGTAAAAATAAATAATTGAAATGGGTATAAATTTGTTTTTTGTTAAGTTGCCTAATAATTATGCACAGTAATAGTCACCTGCACACACAGATATCCCCCTAAAATAGCTCAAACTAAAAACCACTTCCAAAAATATTCAGCTTTGATATTAATGAGTTTTTTGTGTTCATTGACAACATGGTTGTTGTTTAATTATTAATGTTGTAAAATTAATCCTCAAAAATACAACTTGCCTAATAATTCTGCACTCCCTGTACATTGACGTAATTTCCTGTGAGAAGATGGAGGCGGTAAGATGTGGGGCACGTTCAAAGCTCAAACCGGTGCGCAACGTTTTGCTACGGTTTCCGGTTGAACGTTATGTTTCCTGGAAACGGTGCGCAACGGTGTGCAACAGGTTTGAGATGCGTTTTATCTCGTTTGGTGGGTGTGTCAAAAATGTTAGCCCAATCAGCAGCAACATGTATATAAACCACGCGGTGTTAAAGAGACAGCTCACACAATGGGTCCAAGTAAAGTTGTTTACAAATGTGTCCGCTGCAGCTCAGTTTGTATACGCAACAATTGAAGATATTAGAAGACATGATTGTCGTAAAAAAAAAAATATACAGTATATATATCAACATGACAATGTATTTATTTATATTGTTAGCTTCATTGCAAGGCAAATTTCATATATGGTAATTAAGTGCTTTACATAAAAATGAGAAAGAAAATACAAGCTATTAAAAAAGTAAGAACTAGAAATAAAATAAAATTAGAATTGATTACCAGGAGATAAAAAAGGTTCATTAAATGGGATTGGGATAAGTTGTCTTTAATTCTGGACGGCAAGGGCAGTGATTGCATATATTTTGCAGTATTAAACACGTATTTATATCGATTTCATCAGGCTCAGGAAATTATTCAAAAAGAACATAAAGAATGGCCTTCTCAGCTGCCATAGTTGCACTCTTGCGACATCTGAACAGGGTGTTCAACGCAGCACCATTTCCGTTTAAAAAACGTTTTGCAACGTTTTGTTGGGGCTGAACGCAGCCGTGGTTTAAATCGTCATAGATAGTCATACTTTTATATATGAGATTAAAGCTTTATATATCGTAGATATGTATATTACAATAGCTTATTAAAAAATTATCATCATTTATTTCCTTTGCGGTTATATCTTGCAGCTTTAGTAATTACTTAATTGTTGTTTAACAGACACATGTTACTGTGAGACGCAACGATGACCACGTGTGCATCGAAGACGAGGCCTACAGAGTTGGCAGTTTGTACCGGTGTCCGTTTTGTGCCACCCATGTTTATAGACCAAGTGAAAGACAAAACGTTCTCACTCATTTGCAAAGCCACAGACTTTGCGCGGTTCACCATGAACGTAACGTTGTATTATGCATGTTACATTTAGATAGTTTATTGCATTCATTTCTTGTGTAGGTATTGTTGACTGGAAGTCTGTCAGTCCAGATGTGAGGAAGATGTAGAAGATGGAGTTCGAGCTCACCAGGTGTGATGGCTGGTGGTGCATCTACAAAAACACCACTGGATACTGTGGCAATGGAAAGAAGGGGATCTTCAGAGCTTTCTATTCAGACAGAGATTTTGATGGATTCTGTTCTATGGACTGCTACTACAGCATGAATGAATGAATGAATGGATGGATGGATGAAAAAAGAGATTTGTGTGGGTTCTTTCTGTCTTTCTCTTTCTGTCTCTCTTTTTCTGCGCATTAAAGTCCCTGTAAAGGCAATTCTGAGATTTGTTTCGAAACACATTATAAATGTTAGAAATGTATTGCTGAAACACATTACAAAGACTGTGAACTATGAAGTACTGAATTCAGAAGTTAGACCGTTAAAGGGGCTATATGCGTTTTTCTGAAATTTAAACTCGCGACTGACACCTGTGGCCAAAAAACAGAACTGATCTTCATTTCTGCTCGCTCTCGCAGCGCGCGCTCGTACGTGTACACTTCACAAGTCATCTGCTGCAAGGAGGTCAACATTATGTTTACAGAGGTAAGAACAGTCAAATACATATGTTTGAGATAAGTGTTCTCTTATCAAAACGTCAAACGTGTAGCTGACAAACTACACAAAAAATTAATACATTAAATAAATAAATAAACCCATTTCGCCATTGGCATACACGCTGATGAAGGGCGCACAGACCGAAACTTTCGTAGAATATTAAAAACACAAATCTGAGCACTGTCCTTGACGACTGAGCACTGTCCTTGACCACTTATTATACACAAGTAGCTTACTATCACCAAGTATGAAAGACACATATACATAATACTATTTAGCAATATTTATTGACTACATGTCTTATGTGAAATAAAATGCATCACACTTTACATCTTCATTTACCTCTTATTTTTTGTTAAGATATAGAAACAACAAACAATATAATGTAGCTTTACATGGCTATATAATAAATAATCCATCAGTTTTATATAGCGCTTTTCTAGACACCCAAAAAGACTTTACATTACTGATGCAATATTCATATTTATTTTTGTTTATATATATATATATATATATATATATATATATATATATATATATATATATATATATATATATATATATATATATATATGCATGCGAAGTCAAATGCGAAGCCGATGTTCACTCTAGTCCTTGCAATGCGCCGGTCTCTCTCAATCTTCGACCTTTTTTGGCCACTTGTCAGGGGTTTAACTTTTTTAGTCTTCTGTGGAGTTACTGTTGGTGTCCGAGTTGTCCTGGGTCTCTTCTGTGTATTCGTTAAATCCATTGCACTGCTTGCGAGTGTAGGCTACTCGCTGACTAGCGGTGGTGGCAGGCAGAGTGATCTGAAACGTTTAACATGAACGCGCTTGACGTCACATCCGCAGACAGCGCGGGAAAAGACGACCCGTCAGAAAATATGAAAAATAGGATACAGGCTTATAGGTGCACCCACTGTGAGCGGACAAGGTGTCAGTATGCTCATCAGGAGATGTTTGAGTCATAAATGGTAAAATAAAAAGGCTATAGTTACGTTTATTTTGGGGAAAAAGTTGCATATAGCCCCTTTAAACAGTTTTTCACCGTTGCTGTGTTCAGGATTTTCTGGGCGGGGCTAAAACGGTGGCTCGATGACGCACCGAGCCTGACTCCTCCCCTAACACGATCATAACTAGAGCACATTCGCATCAGTTCGATCGCGAGTTACTGTTAGTACTGTTAGTTACTATAGTCAACAACTTGCATAACAGCTTACAAAACAAAAACGATGAAGAGGTGGATTAATTTTGTGAACAGCACCCTTGATGGAGAGAGCTGAGGATCATCACGACACCTACCTCTGCAGTGACTTTACACCGGATCGTTTTACAAACTTTCACCGGAGACAACTGGGATTCACTGATAATCCGCTGCAGAACCGACTATCCCCCGCCCAGGCCGTCATCCTCCCGTCCCACCGACATCTGGTGCGTCGTGATCATAGACGCTCGTGATCAGTGAGTGTTGTCTTGTGTGCTACTGCCGCTTTCCCGCGAGTGGGCGTGGTTTCGGCGCCGACAGCGGACACACCCCCAGCGTTTGAGAGCAGAGAATGCTGCTCATTTTTTCAGGTTTTAGATAAGCTATTTTATGTACTTCCCGGATTTTTTTATGATTCAAATTTGGCTGGGTGGTTAATAACACATTTATCTGTGGTGTGAGAAACTCAGAACACATGTTTAGTTTTGACTTTACAGGGACTTTAAAGTCGCATGACTTTCTTTTTCCTGAGCTGCGTGTATATATTTGACTATTCTGCTTCCATTGTTTAGTGAACGGTGGAAGCAGGGCTCAAAACACGTCCTCACTCCTGCTGTCACACATCGACGCAAATGAAGAAATACTGCTCTTAGAGTGCTGTCATTTTTAAAGTACCGGTACTAATAGAATTTCATATCGTACCCAACTTACCCAGTCGACTAAAAATATTGACGTCGAATAATTAACAGCGTCGACGCAGTTGATTGTATCGACCAATCGCGACAGGCCTACAATGATGTACAGTTTGCATTCTTTTAATTCAGTGAGATCAAACATACAAATGAAGATCTCAAGTTGACTGTATGAATCAAATTCAGTCATCTTTTTCTTTAGTAGTGTTTACACATGACTTGAATTTGAGAGGATGAACAAAGTGAGGATATGCTATTTAAATGTATACACACTAGACATTTGAGGTTTCTGTATCTCTGTGGTGAGAGTGTGTGAGCCTAACCCTTTTTGTCAGATAACATTGAGATTGTTGACACATGCAGTCAATAAGTTAAAGCGAGTAAAGCTTCAACTCAGCCTTAACACTCAGTTGTGCACTTTATCAGGAACAGAATAAAGACGCTTTATCAGGTACTGAATTCTCAAACAAACATCCACATTTCAAAGCCTCATAGGCCATAAAAGAAAATGTCTCTTTAATGTCTTGAATGATTCTCTGGCAAAGAGATATCATAAAGTGCAAATGGAGACTTTTGCTTTGCGCTCATACTACATACTACATCAATGTATTCTTCACAATCGAACATTTTCAAAGGTACAGTATTCTGCTTACGCTTATGAACACTCAAATCCTCTTTCTCTCTCTCTCTCACACACACACACACACACACACACACACACACACACACACACTCACTGAAAGTGTTACCTGTGAGTACTGTCTGCGGAGACTGAATCGCTGAACCATCCTGACTGACGAACATTGAATGAACACAAGCAGAAAACACTCTCACCCACCCCATGTCTCTCTCTCTTTCTCGCTCTCACGCACACGCACACACACACACTTACACTCACCCACCCACAATCACTCACCTCACTCCACACACACTCACTCACACGTCCCCGAAACATAGCTGTGTATATACACACAGTATTTTTTTTTTAAATCATGTGCACTAACATGAGAGAAAGACATTTTGGTAGCTTAATAAAAGCGGATTTATCTTGGAGCTGGTCACCTCATGGGGCCAGACACATATGAACATTCATACTTGTTTTAAGTCATTAAGCCTCTCTGTTAGTTCTGCAATGGCACAGCTACTAGCTAAAAACTTCACTCTGACAATATAGGGAAGAAAACACTATAGCGCAACTTCCCTTTCATCCCGACTTTAAACATGACACAACAACACTGTAGGCCATTACAAAGATTGTTGTTATATCAGTAATCACCTGTTTGATCACCTAATATGTGAGATATATGTCACTCACAGTCACAGAAGTTGGATGAGATATTGCTTCTGTGATATACACAGATCAGGCATGACATTCTTGTGTTGGCCTCCCTTTTGCTGCCAAAACAGCCCTGACCCGTCGAGGCATGGACTCCACTAGACCCCTGAGGGTGTGCTGTGGTATCTGGCGCCAAGATGTTAGCAGCAGATCCTTTAAGTCCTGTAAGCTGCGAGGTGGGGCCTCCATGGATCGGACTTGTTTGTTCAGCACAACCCACAGATTCTGGGTAATTTGGAGGCCAAGTCAACACCTCAAACACGTTTTTGTGCTCTTCAAACCATTCCTGAACCATTTTTGCTTTGTTTCAGGGCGCATTAGCCTATCTGCTGAAAGAGCCACAGCCTCTAGGGAATAGTACCTTTCCTGGGTACCTAAGCACCGTCAAACGCAAGCAAAAGCACCCTCAGTTGATACTGTAATAATGTTGGCAAAACAGATTTGCAAATTTGTGTCCGAGTTCTGGAGAGCGCCAAATGCATCCATTTACAGCAAGTTTTTGCAGCGGTGAGTAATTTAGCCAATCACATATCTAGTTGTTGATCTCTTGAACGCGATCAGAATCTCACCGCTCAAAACGCCAGAGTTTTTATTCAGTGCTGAGTTAATGAAGGCTTGCGAAACCTCTAATTATCTAAGTCAAGACACGATAAGAGATTAAGTAAGAGATTTATTGTTGAAGACTTTACTTTTTTTATAATGGGACTTTTGTGAGATCGCGATGAACAGACAAAGCAACAGCATTTTGTGCAACAATGATCTTGGCTCACTTTCGAGGTAATTCATTGCATAAAACTATTGTTGCTAAGAGGACTGACAGGCAATTGCATGCAGCAAAATTTTGGAAGTGACATCTTAATATAAATGCTAATCTGCACGAGACAGAAATATCCTCCTGAGACCCAGGATAGAGGTTTTGCCTCTGCAGAGGACATTATTTAGCCAATTGCTCTGACAACATACACAGTTTTAAGTCTGGATATTATGAAACACAAGACATTCTTGTGAAAATATTAGTACACGTCTTTTTACATTAGCCTACATATCGTCCCAAAACATGTTAATATGCAAATTAGATACGGTGTATAGATGGATTGCCTAGAATGGGAATGGCATTTATGGCCATGTTCACACACATAAAGTAAAATAATACTTATATAATAACATAGGAATAAATTAATAAAAAAAATCAAATTAGTTTTTTATGCTCCAAACCATAATGACTGGGCGGGAAAAAAATCTAAATTCACAAAACTTTTTTTCTGGTTCTCAGGAAGATATGTTAAAATACTAGTAACGCATTAAAGCAATGTAAAGGCAGACTAATAAATTAATAGACTATTTGAAGCAAAAAAAAAATGAAATTCCAAATATTGGTAAATGACTTGTAAATAAATAATCATAAATTTCTCATTGTACACTGCTATGGTGGAGCTGTTGCATATAGCCTATCTGCACTTTACCAGAGCATAGGGATGTGACGGTGAGGAAATTTTCCCACCGGTTAATTGATGTGTGACAACACCGGTAATACCGGTATCACCGGCGGAGGCTTTTAAATCTAAAGTAACATGCACACTACCGCTCTGAACTGAAAACGCACCAGTGCGCGCACACCGTGAATGACAGCTCGTCTGTAAATGCGCGCTCTGTGAGGCCATGGGTGCGTCTCAATCAGTTCCCTAGTTCAGTAGTCAGGGCACTGATCAAGCATTGATCAGTCTATGATTGAGATGCACACCATGAATGAATGACAGTTCGTCCCCTTGTTTATACTCGACGCGCCCGCACGAGCGCGAGGGTGCGCGCGGCAAAAAATAAATGCGCGGAGCCAGGCGAAAGTAAACAATGCGCGCTCTGTGCGGCCGTGCACATTTTACTTTCAGTTTTGAATTAGCGCCAATTCGGCTGCGGGTTGCTTGAATTGTGGGTTCATTAGCCTATTATTTTTAATGAAAAACACAACCACAAAACAAATGACAAACTCCCTTAAATAGGCGCTTTTACGTTTCGCTTTGAAACCAAATCTTCCGCGATCATCTCAGTCTGCTCCTCACTCTTAAATCTGATGAATGACTCCTGCCGCTGCCGAGACTCACGGTCGGATCCTGCTTTATTAAGCAGATACGTTCAGTTTTTATTTGTATTGTCTGTTCTCTAACTGAACTAAATTATTTTATTACTATAAAAAAATCAAAAAGACGGTGGGCGGTGCCACGGTGGGCAAGTGATGTAACCGGTGTTGAGTCTGGACACCGGTAACACCGGCAACACCGACTATCGTAGCAAGCCTACTAGAGCACCCTCAGTAATTTCAGAAGCACCCTCAGTGATTTGATTCTGGAACCGGGCCTGCTTGGTCGCCCATGACCCTGTCGCCGGTTCACCACTGTTCCTTCCTTGGAGCACTTTTGATAGACACTGACCTCTGCAGACCGGGAACACCCCACAAGAGCTGCAGTTCTGGAGATGCTCTGACCCAGTCGTCTAGCCATCACAATTTGACCCTTGTCAAACTCGCTCAAATCCTTACGCTTGCCCATTTTTCCTGCTTCTAACACATCAACTTTGAGGACAAAATGTTCACTTGCTGCCTAATATATCCCACCCACTAACAGGTGCCGTGATGAAGAGATAATCAGTGTTATTCACAGAATTTTTTTTTTACTCATGAATTTTACTCGTGTACCACAAACACATCAACACTGAAATACGCTTTGTGTGTAGTAGCGCCCTCTTGTGTTTATACCATAGACTGTAAAAAAAATATGGATGTAGTGTCCCTGGAGCCACCAAGGGGGTAATCCAGCCCCCGGAAAGCGTACCTTCCATAGGGGCAGCCATTGCTAACCAAGCCATCACCTGCTGTTAGCATCCCATTGACTCCCATTCATTTTGGCCTCACTTTGACAGCGAATATCTTTACATCTGAGGCGTTTAAAGACTACATTCATCCATTGTTTATTTGTAAACAAACACGACAATGTATAAAATGCTCCATTACCTTGTATCTTTCACTATCGCCCCTAGAAGCCGTTTTTGTAAAAAAATAGGCTATCGATTGCGTCATAACCACGCGACTCCGTCGCGCTGTACCGTGTAGACCTGAGGAGAAGCTCGCAGGCAATCTTTTACTGTCTATGAGGCAATCGGGGGGGCGTGGAGGCCGATAGAGATGTCGCAAATCCTGCTTCATTCATCAAAAGTTGCTCCTGCTCGCTCTCTCTGTCTCTACAAGATTCGGTGATTCAGATTTGACTTTGCACAACTACTAGAAGACTTGCCACTGTCGGACAGGTTGCTCACGTCACATCTACGTCGTCAAGCTCAGTCTGAGGCTGCGCAGTACGATCAGCCATCAGGAAGTGAGTGCTTCTATCTGACTTCAATTCTCTCCGTTGAAATCTATGGGGTCGCTCTGTCCATTTCTTTTACGGTCTATGGAAGTCACCCATAGGTTCTGAAGAGAGTTTTTTAAGTGTAATGTCGGCCGTGGCCATTTTGGCAGTGCGTCACTCCCGTCCCGTATAACTGAAAATGGGCAAAGATGCGGATGTGATGACTAACAGACAGCAGACACACAACAATCCACCTGTCACTCAAAGTTGCCACGCCCTTAATTATACAGAACTTTAAGGCATTATATAATGTAAACGAATGAGTTATAAAATAATTTACCCCCCTCACAGTTGTCATGAAGGGCAAAATGAGACTTATAGACCAAAACCACAATTTGTACCAGACTGTAAACATATTTATTTCTGCTGTGAAGGGACTCAAGGAGTATGAGGATGTCTCTTCTGTCTCACCGCTTGGTTTATACCAAATGTTCACCTTTTTCTCCACATCAGGGTTCCTTCTCTGATCAAGTCAATATCAGGATTAGGGGCGGTTTAGATCTTAGAGGGTTTCTGGGGTTCACAGAAGCATATGGGCTTAGAGTTTTTTAATATTTCCAAATAAAACATTATTTATTTGTGAAAACGAAGCTTCGGACGTCACAGATCACGTTATTATGACAAAACGAATCAAGCTCCGTTACAGTGCTTCACTTCACAGATGTTTGGTTTTTTTGATACAAGCTTCGAAGCCTCTGTGTCGAAAGTCACATCACTAGCATTTGATCACTAAAACGCATCTTCATACCAGGTGTACAATTGGCCACTATATTGGCGTTATCTGATTGGCTTGTGTAGTCCAGATATTTGTGGATTTTCCAAAGATGGCACACTCATATTACTTATGAATGGGAGAAAGTGCAAAGCAATATGGAGGAAAAAGTCCCGCCTTCTAAATAAAAGAGCCAATCGCTGACTCACCGCTCATTGGCTGGTCTAGCCTGAACGATGAGCTTTTAAACACGATTTGTGCAAAAAAAACATTTATGGGACAGTTCATGTCAGATTTTGTTGCTGATTTGAAATATTTTATTTAATTGTGAGTGTGGCAGCAATTTTTGGAGAATTCAGGATTCCCCCATTCAAATAGATAGGACTTGGATGCCCGAAACAGCTGCCCTGAGGAGTTGCAAATATGGCCACAGAGTGAACAGACTTTCCTTTAAAGGGGTTTTGATTTTTTCCAAATGGTGCTCATTGCAGAGCCAATTTACATCCTGCTCCCGCTCTCTGGATGTCATTGGTGTATTTTGACCTAGTCTAGCTAGTCCACCTAGACCTAGTCAAATGACCTTGGTTATCTTCGTAGATACAAAAACGTGCACTCTCTCTCTCTCTCTCTCTCTCTCTCTCTCTCTCTCTCTCTCTCTCTCTCTCTCTCTCTCTCTCTCTGACACACACACACACACACACACACATTACTCACCCGCCGTGTGTGGTCGGAGGACTGCAGGAGCGATGAGATGATGAGGACGGTCTCTGCTGCGACAGGCGTGTCAGTGCAGATCCTTTTAGAAAGCGCTTCTGGCACACATGCTTTCAGCTGACGCTCCTGCTGGTCGCCGCCTCTCCTCGTGATCACTGGACAGTTCAGCCCACACTGCATTCTGGGTGATTTATAACCGTGAATGCTTGAGCGCAGTGGAATAAAATAACCGGTACTTTGAGTTCATCATATTTCCTTTCATATTAACGCAACAGAGCTTAAATTACACTCAGTTCATTAGCAACCAAGCTCATGGGGGTAAATCACGATACCCTCCGTCACATGACTTCGTAGGTGTTTGATGCACTATGGGTGCATCTCAGTCAGCTCCCTAGTTCAGTAGTCAGGGCAGGGTACTTTCAAGATGAGGCATTTGACATCTCAAATTAGTCTAGTGGTTTGTAGTTGATGACCACAAGATCATGTGATTAATACTAAATCATTATTAGGTGAAATCATGCTTACTGTTACTTTTGTCTTTTTATGATTGATGGTGTTAAACTTTGTAAAAAAAAAAAAAAAAGAAAGAAAAAAAAAGGAAATGTGTAGTTTTTATTTGACTTCTTTTCTGTTTTTACCTTAACATTGATTTAATTATGTATACATTACATCTCAGTTGTATTTGCAATGTTCTTTCAACCCGAAAGTTAACTAGAATCAACACTATTATCTAACCTATAACTATTGATTTCTTAGTTGGAATTTTGTTGGAACTTTAACATCATTGTAAAAAAAATTCAATAACATGAACATTGATTATTTTATTATGTTAACTTGCATTGATCTATAAGCATTGATCACATTGTTCAACATTAACAGAGGGTACAAAAGTGATGATGAGCAAACAGCACTTTTAGTTTTTAGAGCAACCATTGACTACCATAGTAGGGGAAAAAATACTATGGTAGTCAATGGTTGCTCTATCTGCTTGGTTACAAACATTCTTCAAAATATCTTCTTTTGTGTTCAGCAGAAAAAAGAAACTCATACAGGTTTGGAACAACTTGAGGGTGAGTAAATGATGAACTATCCCTTTAAAGTCCCCATAAAAGCATGAATTTTAGTATGAATATGTTAGCCTTACTGTTATCTATAAGCTAGTGTGCTCCAAAACAATGACAATATTCACATTTAGAAAATATATTCAAAACTTAGTCTTTCACTTCTGCCAATATGGATCAATGACTTTGATGACATCACTCTGCACTTCAGCTTCTCATCAGATTTTCTGTGCAATCAAATGCTCTCTAAAATCTGAATCTCCGCCCCCTACATTATAAACAGGCGGTGCACTATGTAGGAGATAGGGAACGATTCATACAGTACACTATATAGGGGATAGGGAACAATCAGACAGTGCACTATATAGGGGATAGGGAACGACCAGACAGTGCACTATATAGGGAATAGGGAACGATTCAGACATTGCACTATATAGGGTATAGGGAACGAATCAAACAGTGTACTATATGTAAAGTACAGCACTTCATGTAAATGCATCCTATGGACTTACCAATAGGAAGTACTACATAGGGAATAGTCTCTGTGGAGAGCTCCACCTACTGGGGGGAGAGACTACCAACCACAGTGACTGGTGACGGAGTGTAGCTCCGTCTAGGGGAACACAGGGTTCATTTCAGAAAAACCGAACAGTGGAAAAATACACATATGGGACCGCCATTAGGGAGTCAACAAATATGGCGCAATTAACCCAAACACGAGCAGCATACCACAGGTCTGGTTCCTCCACCACACTCAACTACCGCATATGTGCTTAAATGATAGAGAAAAGTGGTCCAGGTTTTACCAAACATGGGACACTAATGCTGCGTTCCAGGCAGGTTTTTGAGCCCGTAAGTTACGACTTCAAACCACGACTCACGACTTTGTAGCGTTCCAGGCAAAGTCACGCCAAACTTCCTGAGCGGGCTAGATGTAAACAAAGCATGGCGAACCATACAGGGCTTATGCTCATTTACAATCATTTCTATCGCCAAAGGTGCTTACTCCTTGCTTATTTGAGGGAAACGGAGGAGAAAAAATGGCGCATAAGGCAAGAAAAGCTGTTATACCTTTTATTTTACGTTATTTGTATATTTGGAAATGTATTTGGTATTAATTTATTCTTGCACTCAATGGCCTGAAAACTAGCTAACACTAGAAAAGCTGCTGATAATGCATAACATTTGCGGATAAATAACGTTAGAGCAATACCTTATATTTGGTTTTTAATGTACGACTTTCATAAACACCGCGTCCATATGGGGCTGCCATTGTTGCTTCTTGGGCTATGTGACGTCAGAGCTCGTAACTGGGAGTACATCGATTTAGTACGAGTTCACGGGTGGGAAGTCACGGGTTTGACTGCCGTTCCAGTGCACTTTCACAGGTAGAAGGTTGGAAAAACACGGGTTACGGGTTGCCTGGAACGCGGCATTACTTGGACCTAAAAAGCATACGTTATCACCTCGGAGAGGGGCACTGACATGGAAATTAGTTCCATATGGAGATTATACGATCTCGTAAAGGTGTTGGGTGTAGCCCAGCCGGCAGCTCTAGTGTCTGTTAACGATGCACCATACACAAAAGCTGAAGAGGCTGCAACGCCCCTAGTGGAGTGAGCCCTCACTCCCAAAGGGGACAGTAAACCCTAGGACTGGTAGGCCAAGAGGAATGGCATCCAAAATCCTGTGGACCATCCTTTGCTTGGAGACAGCCTTCCCCGTCTGCCATCCTTCAAAGCAGACAAAGAGCTAATCTGATTTTCTACAGCTCTGTGTATGATCCAGGTAATGCGCAAACTGAGCACTAGGCACAACAGAGATAGGGCTGGGTCTCCCTTATCAGAAGGGATCATTTGAAAGGTTAGCACTTGATCCCTTAAATGGGTATTGGGAGTCATAGGCACATATCCAGAGAAGGCACTGAGCTCGACTGACTGTAAAGGCTCAAACGTATATCTCTGAAGGGCCTGTAAGACCACCAAGAGATCCCATTAGGAGATTAGGCGCAGTTTCTGAGGATTTAGCTTCCTCGCACTTCTTAGGAACCTAATGACAAGGTCGTGGTTTCCTACCGATCTGCTATCCAAGCAATTCCTCACTGAACGTGCACAACATTCTGAAAGAAGTTCTGTCATTGCGAATGTATATATCTGTCATGCCCACTGGATCCTCGTCAATAGGGCACATATGCGCTGAATACTTCACAAGTAAACTAACCTTAGAACATAACCTGCTCCGGAGTTGCTATGACTACTTATATACGCCAAAAGTTACCTCAGTTTTTGGAACCATATGTTGAAATTATCCGCTTACGAGTAAACTTACCTGGGTATGTCACATAACCTGCTTTCTGCAATACCCCCCAGATAAACGGGAAATCAAACACGGGATGCAGAAAAACACCAATATGATAATGAGAACAGGCTAAGACAAACCAAAACGCAGGGCTATACAAGGCAAAACACTAGGGATATGAGGTAATTGGTTAAACACAGGTGTGACACATGAGGGTGACCATATGCCTGCCTAATGTATCTCAGTCTTCAAGCAGAATGAACTAGATGAAATATTCTGAATGCTACCAATCCACAATCCACACTGTCTCAACCACAGGCTCTGCACCAATATACCTAATCTCGCTTGTTCAGACTTAAGCACCCAATCCAGGAGCTTGCGTTCTGCAAGTGAACGACGCGTCGTAGTGCCATCCCAAAGAGGCACGAAATCACTCTCTCTGACCTTTTACTGGACCGTTCCCACCTGGTGGAACAACATGCCTACACCCTTAAAAATAAAGGTGCCAGGAAGAACCAGAAAGGGGTTTTCACACACCCATTTTCCACCAAGGCAGTTTGAGTGCTGGTTCGGAGCTAGAGCCTATAGTTTTAAATCGGTTCTTTGTCTTTCGACACCCAAAGCACCAGCTCCGAACCAGGAAAAGTGGTTCTTAAGAAGCACCAAAACATTGCTGGTCTAGAAGTAAGAACCGCTTGTGTCAGGGGCTGGGGGTGGGGTTACCATGACCAACAAGACGAACACAAACTTGTGACCCCCATTTTTGAAATAGCAGCTAATGGAGCTAAAAGCTGCTCGATTGTAATCTCCGCCTATACAAATTACGGCAAGCTGCACGAATGCATTGGATTCGCCGTGTTCTGATGGCGATGTAGGTTCGCAAAGCCATGTGCATCAATAGTAACGCAACGTTCACCATTGTTGATGGAAGGCTTGTTCGAGATGCATCGGCGTTGTGCAGACTGATCGCCGTATGACATCAAAGTACGAGACGACTCATTGCTTTTTCTTATGCTTTTGATGTCATACGCTGATCGGTCTGCACAGCGCCAATGCATCTCGAACAAGCCGTATACAGTGATGCAAGACCTGGCTCTGTGGTGGCTCTCTAGTATGTGGAAAGGCAAACCGGTTCTTAGAAGGCTTGTCAGTCGAACCAACTCTGAACCGGCACTAGCTCTGAACTAGCACCCAGTTCATGCTGGTGGAAAAGGGGTAACAGTGATGCCATAGAAGAACCATTTTTGGTTCATGGAACCATACATCCCACCAAAGAACAATATAAGAACCTTTATTTTTAAGAGTGTATCTCAATTCAAGCAGCCGAGTCCAGGGCCGTTTTTAGGCATAGGCGAACTAGGCGGTTGCCTATGACGCCATCAGCTGAAGGGGCGCCAATGAACGCATATCAGGGGTGTGTGTAAAGGGTGTCACGGCCACCCTGAAATATGATTGCCGCCCTCACTGGTTCCCCTAACACTATTGGGATAGAGTACTGTCAATCAGACGATTCCTATATTGGATCAGAGTACTGTCAATTACTGTGTTGCATGTAAAGTTTGCATTTGGAGTGCTCAACACCATTAGATCAAAAAGCTCGGTCAAAGCTTTGGCACGGTAATGCTTTTTTTAACCACACAATAAAGCTAAATTCAGCTTAAGAAAATCTGCACAAATCTATATTTTGTTAGGGCCGTATTTGTGGCAGTCGAGAAATCACGCTGTGAAATGGGCAGATAGCGTAATATTGCTCAGTGTTTATATTGTATAGGCAAGATATAGGCTAACCACACTCACTTTAGCATTTCATGATATCATTATATTTTGACTCTATAAAGCTTTCTTCTCTTACTTGCGCCTCCAAAAGGTGTGCGTTTTTGCGCCAATGCACTTTAACGGCCAATTTAAAAATAGTGTGATAAAATGTGCTAATTCACAACATTAATTACATCCTTTATTAAACCGCTTTGTCGAATTTAATGCATCTTTACGGATGGTGTTGAATGCTGAATCGATTCATTCAGTTCTAATAGTGTCATACAGAGTGTTGCATTATGGGGAAGTTCAAGTGTCAATGAGAAACAAAGACTGCTCTGAAACAATATTTATTCTTGTTACTTTCATGTGACTGGTCAAGCTTTTATACGTAGTTTGCGGTAAATTTGTAAACATTTCTAAATTGTTTTTGTATATATTTGTTAATAATCATTACATTTCCATTTTCAAAAAAACGTCTAAAGACACATCCTTTCCAGCAGCACCTGACCAGTTAAGACCAGCACTTAAAGGGATAGTTCACCCTCCATCCATCCATCTTCTTCCGCTTATCCGGGGGATAGTTCACCCAAAAATGAAAATTAGCCCATGATTTACTCACCCTCAAGACATCCTAGGTGTATATGACTATCTGTATATTCGTATCTTTCAGACGAATAAAATCAGAGTTATATTAAAAAAGTCCAGGCTAATCCAAGCATTATAATGGCAGTAAGTGTTGCTCTGTTTTTGAAGTCCATAAAAAGTGCATCTGCCCATCAAATAACGTGCTCCACGTGGCTCTGGGGTGTTAATAAAGGTCTTCTGAAGTGAATCAATGCGTTTGTGTAAGAAAAATATCCATATTTAAAACTTTATAAAGTAAACTTTCGGCCGACCGCCTTATTTTTGGGTGAACTATCCCTTTAACTAACTTAACTTTTCTATTCTGTTCTACTCTAAACTGTTCTATTCATTTTCTTTTTATTAATATTTAAAAAAAAAAAAAAAAAAAAAAGGGTGTTCATGGCAGACTAAATGAGACATGTTACAGCACTTTACTGCCCCTTGTTGGTTTGATTGCTTCTATTGCTCTCCTCGCTTTGGATAAAAGTGTCTGCTAAATGATTAAATGTAAATGTACAGTGAAAGTAGACCTATCACTCTGGATTGAGTGTGTGCACACACACATTGTCTGTTTTTTAATGGTAGTTAATTCAGTTTTTACTGTTTCGCTGGGATTTACATTTAGTCGCATCAGTGTCGACAAACCTAACCCACACACAGAGCATTGCATCAGCCATTCAGTGCTGTGTGAAAGTGGCATTGTGTTGAGCTGAATCACATCAATGCAGGCAGTGTGACAGCACCTCTGTGGGCCGTGATCCAGTGTGTTCTGGAGAGGAGAGGAGGGTGGCACAGCTAGACTGACCTACACATGCTCTTCTAGTGGCCGTGCATTTGTATATTGCTTGGTATTAGATTTGTATGCAGATATTAATTGTCTATTATTTGAGTTGTGCTATGGTCAAGTAAAATCCGGGAACCGGAGCCCAACTTACTCCTTATAGAGACCTTCTATCTATAATACAGATTTGTGAAAGTAAGCATATAATCTTAAAATCACTGTCAGACTATTAGGTGATGAATAACATTAAATTGCCATTTCTGTATTGAGAAATCATTAGGTAATTGATGAAAATGTATAATATCTTTAAGAGTATGCAATATTGCTCGCATTAGTGCAGGTGTGGGTTTGATCTCCCAATTTTGCACAAAAACACTTCATTTTGTTGTTCACAGCAGAATTTTGTTAATGGCTCAGTCAAGCAAAATAAAGGAATAAATACAATGACAGATTATTTGTTAATTCGATTTTTGAATTCACGCCTCTTTTATAGGTTTAATGGATTCGTTGTAACATCTCAAGCTAAAACAAGCATATTCGGTATGTCTGTGTTGAAAACAAACATGGAAAATATCATACTCAACACTTCACATGTAAGATATTAGCTTTTACTCAGTTGCAAAATTAAATTGTGACATCAAATGCAGAGCATAATAAAGCATATAGAAAATTATGTTTACCAATTGCTGTTTTGAAAAAGGCAAAGGTAATTGCAAGAATACGCCAGGCGAAAGACACAGGAAGTTGTACAGTACTCACATGGGTCATGCAGTTCCCTCTCTGTTTTGTGAACATGTGGAGGAGACGCGTCATACTGGTGATCTGACCAACACTGACCATCAGTCAACCCACTGTGACTGTGGACCAATGACAATAATGCATGTGTGTGTGTTTGTTTTTGTGATTTATGAGGACACAAATTAGTATAATGACACGGGTATCACACTGGTATTATGACGTAAATTAATATGTTTCATATGTCCTCATATATAAAATAGCTTTAAAAACATACTAAACAATGTTTTATTAAAAATGGGTAGGTTTAGGGGTAGGGGTAGTGTAGGGGGATAGAATGTACAGTTTGTACACTATAAAAACCATAACGCCTATAAACCATTACGCATCATACTGGTGATCTGACCAACACTGTCAACCCACTGTGATGTGTCATGTGACCAATGACAATAATGTGTGTGTGTGTGTGTGTGTGTGTGTGTGTGTGTGTGTGTGAGAGAGAGAGAGAGAGAGAGAGAGAGAGAGAGAGAGAGAGAGAGAGAGGAGGTATAAAGATAATATGGTACTTTACTTAAGTACACTGTTAAAAATTTTAGTGTAAAATTACAGTATATTCCAGGTTAATATTTGCATTACCTTCACAGTAGACTTCTCTTGTATCTAACTGCACTTTTTTAGAGATTTCTTGTCAAGTCTACAGTACTTTACTTGCAATTGTAGTCAAGATTTTACAGTTGTACTTTAAAGGTCCCGTTCTTCGTGATCCCACTGTTCAAACTTTAGTTAGTGTGTAATGTTGCTGTTAGAGCATAAATAATACCTGTATAATTATAAAGCTCAAAGTTCAATGCCAAGCGAGATATTTTATTTAACAGAAGTTCCCTTTCAAAGCCTACAGCGAACGGCTGGCTTGGACTACATCCTGGTACTTCCTTCATAAATGACGTCAGTAGAACAGACTAACCTCCGCCCACAAGAATACGCGAAAAAGGGGGCGTGGTCTTGTTGCTGTCCCACGTGGAGAAGAGGACGTGTCGTGTGGAGAAAAGGAAGTGTTGCGTTTGAGTGTGTTTGTCGCCATGTCGTCGAGACGCTGTTATTTTCATCCCGGAGTCAAATCACCTTTGTTTGGCTTTCCCAGGGACGCTGTAGAGATCATTGAGCGCATACATCTCCCGTTAAGAGGCGTGACCTTTCCACGTGCGCTAAGCTGCTGTCGAATCACAACACAGGAACCGGGCCACGTTCGCTAAGCTGCTGTCCAATCACAACACGGGAACCGCTGGCACAATCAGAACTCGTTACGTATTTCTGAAGGAGGGACTTCATAGAATAAAGGAACTCATCAGCCGTTTTCAGGACAGTGAAAACAGCGGTATACAGATGAGTAAATTGTGTTAAAAATACTGTTTTTTTTACACGCGAAACATGAACACATGTTATATTGCACACTGTAAACACAATCAAAGCTTCAAAAAGACACGAAGAACGGGACCTTTAAAACAACTTTAACTGTAAAATGCAAGCTAAAAATGACTGTAAACAAACATCATAATGAGTTTCTGTGCATACGAAGGCACCCAGCATGCAATGCAGCACAAATAGACTATGCCGTGGAGTTTTTCATACTTGTTGATAAACTGATTTTCAGTTCACTTTTAGCCGTTTGTGTTGTTAATTTATTTTGTAATGTTCAGAGTTCATATTTTTTAGTATTTGTTAAGTGTCACAATTGTTGTGTTTTTAATATCAAGTAGCTATTAATGTCACGTCTTTCAAAGATGAATCTCTGTAGTTGCTTCACTATTGTGAAAAAGATCTACAAACATTCATGAAGTTATTGGTAAATCCTCACGCTTAAATGATGCTAAAATAAAATCTACGCATCCATGCTAGCTTGACTAACGTAAAATCAGCCAGGTATCTTATTTCATATTCTAGCTTGGCAATTTTTATAGTGTATATTTAGCTGCTCATAGTTTTGTTTTGTTTTTAATAAGAGAGTATTAATACAGCATGGTACGCATACGTCATGTTAAATAAAATATCTGAGTCCCTTTTTCATGACTGATAAACAGACAAATTCATACAACATAATATTTTTGGGTCCATGAAAGTTTTGTGAAAATGATCAAAAATGCTTGCGCTGGCTGTCAATAAAATAAAAAAATAAAAAAAACACTAGCAAAGAAAAAGTAAAGAATGATCATTTTATATATTTTTTAAATGTAAGATCATAAATGTTTTGCTTAAATCTGAGTTATTTCTTTTAATGTGAATAATGAGTGTGTATCTTTCAATATTAAACTAGCGATTAATGACAATTTTTGGCATTAGTAGGCCTACTGTATTATCCAGTGTTTGCTCATACACACAGATCACAAGCTGTCAGTATTAGAAGAAAAGTGGACTGAAACCCAGTTGATGTGATTGCACTTTAATATCTTTTGAATGCTCAGTATGTTTTCTGTTAAAGGGGACAAGTACTCTTCACAAAATGTAATATAAATCTCTGGTGTCCCCAGAGTGTGTCTGAAGTTTCAGCTCAAAATACCCCACAGATCATTTATTATCGCTTGTCAAATTTGCCCCTATTTGGGTGTGAACAAAAACACGCCTTTGTGTGTGTGTGTGTCCCTTTAAATGAAAAGCAAATCTCACTCAGCCAAAATGTCAGAAATAACCAGTTGTGGAGCAGCCTTGCATGGTTGAACCGAAATCGGACACAGATGAGAGACTCAGGAAGAGGTTGCAACTTTTAGACGCACCTGGACGTTTCTGAATGGTTAGCGGATACATTTATGTAACGTTAGTTGTTGTGGAGTTACGTTGATTCAACTCATCGACTTGCCATGTTAATCTATAAATTGTTGTATAGGTGCTCGTGTCGGAACGACTGTACAATGCATAATAAACGTGTGTTTATGAATTACTGAGACGGTGAGTGTTTTCGGGATAAAACTAACGACACAGCTCTAGTCTCTGTGAATACAGTCAGAGACTATGGTAACTTTAGCCACATTAGCCAGAATTTCAGAAAGGAAATGTGCAAACATTCACCAAATAAAAAGTGTCATCCTTACTGGTTCTGGATATGAAGAGCACAAAGAGTTGGTTTTGACCCGTCCTTTAGAAACAAGTTTTTTTTTTTGTACTTACCCTCTTTGGTTAAGCAGTCATGCATGAAATGATTTTTGCGCAAATATATAACATTTAACCAAAATTCTTCGCCACATTTCCTCCAAAAATGAAACTCATCCACGGTGTCCTCAGTGGCTCTCATGCCGGGAGTCTATGAGAGAATGAACATTAGTAATGTTTTTGGCGCAGACATTGTAATACTCTAGCACTGATACAGCGAGTAAACAGAAATGTGCTTCTTACTGTGTCTATGCTAAAAGGGCCAATCATCAACATTCATGGACGGGGCTTCCCTACTCTTACACAGGAGTAGGGGGGAATATGAAACGGTGCATTATGAGAGATTGATAATGATTGATGATGGTGATTATTAAAAAGTATTGGGTGGATTTTTACCATTATAGGCTGGTTGTTTACACGCATCTGTGTTCAAACAACTTATAAAAGTGAATTTTGCATAATATGACCCCTTTAATGTGAGTGTTCTTTTTAGCACATATGGGCATATAATCACATTTTACCATTTTAAACTCCTGCAACGTGTGGTTAAAATTAATGGTTCCTCAGCTGTACTCGTTATGCTGATCTATCGCCTCCCGAAGCTCTGTGTGTGAGTTTATTTTTCAACTATTAATTTTGTTAAGTCCTTGTGGCGTGGTTTAGTGAAGTCTGCACGGAGAGAGAGAGTCAGGAGAGTGACACGCTGCGTCCCAATTCGCATACTATCCGTACTAAATAGTATTCGAAAAAAGAATTAGTATGTCCCAAATCGTAGTATGTTGAAAAGAGTATTCCAAAGATTCCCGGATGGTCTACTATTTCCGGTCAGAATCCGAAGTGCAGATCGATGCGCACTCTAACCAAGGGGGTAATCCAGCCCCCGGAAACCGTACCTTCCATAGGCGCGGCCATTGCTAACCAAGCCATCACCTGCTGTTAGCATCCCATTGACTCCCATTCATTTTGGCCTCACTTTGACAGTGAATATCTTTACATCTGAGGCGTTTAAAGACTCCATTCATCCATTGTTTATTTTTAAACAAACACGACAATGTATAAAATGCTCCATTACCTTGTATCTTACACTATCACGATTCACGATTGCGTCATAACCATGCGACTGTGTCACGCTGTTGAGTAAATTACCGTATAGACCCAATGAGAAGCTCGTAGGCAATCTTTTACTGTCTACGAGGCAATCGGGGGGACGTGGAGGCATAAACGCAGATAGAGATGTTGCAGATCCTGCTTCATTCATCAAAAGTTGCTCCTGCTCACTCTCTCTGTGTCTACAAGATTCGGTGATTCAGATTTCACTTTGCACAACTACTAGAAGACTTGCCACTGTCAGACAGGTTGCTCACGTCACATCTACATCGTCAAGCTCAGTCCGAGGCTGCGCAGTACGATCAGCCGTCAGGAAGTGAGTGCTTCTATCTGACTTCAATTCTCTCCGTTGAAGTCTATGGGGTCGCTCTGTCCATTTATTTTACTGTCTATGACTCTAACCCCCAATTTCCACCGGCTGCGTTACGGCTGCGGAACGGCTCCACTGCGTGACAGCTCCGTGTTCCGTCGTCCGTCAATACCCACCAGGTCCGGATTTGTTGCGGAACGGCTGCGGTCATGACTGACAGCTGACGTCACGAGGCCCCATGTAATCTCGCGAATTCTGGTGTGATCGCGCGATATCGTAGTTTCTATAAACAGAACTACCAAACCAGGAACAGTTTTCCATCCTTTTTAATGTTTTCCTTATAAAAAGGATGCGAGGGGTCATAGATGATGGGTTGATTCTGTACCTCAATAATCAGCATTTCTTCATCCATCGTGTCAACGGGGTTAAAACAAGCCTGTCTCCGCCCATTATGACGTTTTCAAGGTGTAGTGTAG
The DNA here is from genome assembly GCA_023566225.1 of Romanogobio albipinnatus. Taxonomy (NCBI): domain Eukaryota; kingdom Metazoa; phylum Chordata; class Actinopteri; order Cypriniformes; family Gobionidae; genus Romanogobio; species Romanogobio albipinnatus. The sequence continues at coordinate 7,297,322 of CM042253.1, read as the reverse complement.
GGAAATATGAGCGCTGTGTATTTTATTTTGAAAATTAAACGGTTCTTTTATTTTGTTTCTGGCTGTTCTGTTTTGTCACTCGACTTCCTGTCCTGCGTACTCTGCCCTGTAGTGCTGCGGAGCACTCCGGCAAAAATAGAAGCTCTGCGTATCTGCTCCGGAGGGCTGCGGATCGCCGGAGTCGGAACGCAGCTGTACCGCTTTCAGTGGAAATACTCTCATTGACTTTAATGGAAACCTATTGACTCCGCCGCCGTGCCGGAGCCGTAACGCAGCCGGTGGAAATTGGGGGTAACGGCTGATATTGCCCACGACCCATTGCGAGATGGACGAGGATTCGATTAGAACTACAAACGCGGATAAAAAGTGTTAAAAACTACAAACATGACGGTTAAGTAGAGAGGATTAGGGGTTAAAGGGGATAAAGGGGTTTGAGTGAGCAATTATCAGTATTTAACCTGACAAAAAGATATGTATTCAATGTTAGCCACATTATATTTCACCTGCAGCAGCTTTGAGAACTTTTGTAATGATACGTTTGGCCATTAACTTTGCAAACACATGAGAGGAGTCTCTGCATTAAAGACCCACGAATGGCAGATCAACGTGCGACTACGCTTCTCTCCGATACGGTAGGAAATTAAATTGAATGTGGAGGATTTGAACTGTGACGATGATTGACAGGGCAGTTTAAACGGTGACGGCACGTAACTAAGCAACAGAGTCTGTTAAAGATGACGAAGTATAGTATGTCCCAAAACTTGCATACTCTTCTGCTACACACTCAAAAGTATGTACTTTTTCTTCACAAAAAGAGTACATACTTTTAGGACGTAGTATAAATAGGCGAATTGGGACGCAGCAAGAGAGTCAGGAGAGTGACAGTGAGTAAGTAGGTCAAGTGCATAATGAGAAACACCTGTGTCTATTTGCAGTGATTGGCGTGGAGAGACGGCATATAAGCCAGATGGAAACAGGCCACGGGAGAGAGAGACACCGACTGGGCACTCGTGGACATGAGACGGACTGCAGAGAGAGAAAAGATTGTGGTGTACAAGTTATATGGACCTGAGTTATTGAGAGCACTGTGTGCTTATGTTGTGTATCAAGAGTATTCAAATAAAAACCACGAGTCCCAGTCACGCCGACCCTGCCTTCTTCCTCCTTGCCAAAACGAACATTTACTACAGTCCTATTTGTCAAGGCATGTTGTTAATAGAGGACATTAATATCCATATTAATAATGCAGATTGTTGTCAAACAGTTCTGCATGTGTTGGAGTGTTTAATCTATGTTGATTTTTCCACTCTGGTCCTCTTGGACCTGCTATGTTCTGTGGCTGTTGATCAACTTATTATGAATGATGGACTGTATTTTAGTAATCATAAGTTACTGACTTGTGAATTTACCACCTATTCCTCAGGAATATTAAGTACACGGACTCTCCAGTCTCATTGCTGAGCTTCCACTCCAGAGGTTGACTCTGTTGATTATTACTCTGCTCCATCATCAATATTTGTTGCAGTTGCACCTTTGAGAGAGCAAGCTGTTTTTTTTTTTTCACTAAATCATCGAGGTATAAATTAACTGTGGGCACCTAATGTCGAGTGAAGGAAGATTGAGTGGCAGTATAGAAATCTGGTCTCACAAACTGATGATTGAACACCACCAGTTGGGGCATCAACGTGCCTTAAAGTCCACCGGAGAGGCATATTATTCAAATATGATCAATGAATGTGCAGCTACTGGGACTTATCTTAATAATCCACCTTTCACTTACTTCTCTAGTTTTGCTCCTGTTATTAGATGATATATTGAAATTGGTCAAGTTCATCCACGTTCTCTTGACCCCTTGCTTACTGAGGTTCTTAGCATTTATATTGCCTTCTATTACTGAAATTGCCAATTCTCTAACTAAATCCTTTGGCTCTTAAAAGTTTCTAAAAATGCCAGGTGTGTTCAGGAGCATTGTTGGTGCTATTGTGAGGAACTGAAAACGACTGTGCCATTGACCAACACAAACCTGCTCTAAAGTCAACAGTATTTTTTGTGTTATTTAAAGGGCGTGTTAGTAATATGTGTCTAGACGGTGCACAACGTGCGTACCCTCTGCTTATTACACGCTTATTGCAGCAGGACACACACATGTTTAAATATTAAAATAAAAGGATTCCTTTCTGGAGAAGCGTTCAGTCTTTCCGCTCGCATGTAAATAGTGAATCCGCCATGGTGCGAGCGCAATTGGCTTTTAAAGGGAATGGGGGGTGAGACTCTGATTGGTGTATTGCACGTTACGCCCAAAATACACCCATGACTCATTAAGAGACTAGGGACAACCATTTTGGACCATGGGCCTGGTGCGCCGACCGTTGTTAAACTAGCAAAAGTTGATTCAGACACATACTAAGTACACCTGCACCATGAGCTTCAGACCATGCACTTAGAATGTTAAAATAGGGCCCTACATGTCATGGATGACCAGACATGGGTGTGCTAGTAGTATTTCAGTTTTATACGACATTAGTGCTGCTTTTGACACAGTTTATCATACCATTCAAGGATGTGTGGGTGCTTAGGCATCTCTTGTGTTTGAGTGATTCGATTTGATCTTACTGATTGTTTCCAGCTTGTTTGTTTGGAATAAATTAAATGTGAATCAACATTAGTTCTGCAGGGTGTCCCACAGGGGTCTGTGTTGGGGCCTATTCTGTTTAGCATTTAACCTCTTGGAGAGATCATTCGAAACTAAAGTATGGTATGGTCTGTTTTCATTGTTATGCTGATGCCAAATAAATGTATGTTAGCATCTTTACTCCACACTCAAAAAAATAATTTGTTGAATTTACTTAAAAAAGCAGTGTCAAGTAGTTCCACACAACTATATTGAGTAATTTTTACAAATGACAATTTAGTTATATGAACAAAAGAAAGTCAAGTAAAGCTGACAAAATTTCTTTAGGTAAACACAACCATTTGAATTTGTCACTGTTACATAATATTTGTATGTGCAGTTTACTTAATAATGTTATGTTAAATTTATAAAAGTTTATTATGTTAGGTGAACACATTTATCGATTTAATTTACCTTATTAAATTAACTCTTTGCTCTACAAGTGTAAGTGGAAAATTATTGAATAACAAAAAGCATATTTTTAGAAACAAAATGCTAAAATATATGTCCATATGAGTGCCCACAGCCTAAACACAGGCACCATTACAGAAACTCCTCTAAATGTCCAACATTACTGCACATAACACTAACAACATATTTCCCTTTACTGAACACTTTAATCCCTAAATTTACTCTCCTTGCAAAGCATGCTGGAAACTACAGACCCACTGCCCAGTTTGTCCGTTTCACTCAGCAATGTTAAGTTGACTGAACAAACACTTATTAAAGGTCACGCCTCGTAACGGGTAGATGTATGCGCTCAATGATCTCTACAGCGTCCCTGGGAAAGCCAAACAAAGGTGATTTGACTCCGGGATGAAAATAACAGCGTCTCGACGACATGGCGACAAACACCCTCAAACGCAACACTTCCTCGTCTTCTCCACGCAACACTTCCTCTTCTCCACGTGGGAGAGCAACAAGACCACGCCCCCTTTTTCGCGTATTCTTGTGGGCGGAGGTTAGTCTGTTCTACTGTTCTACTGACGTAATTAATGAAGGAAGTACCAGGATGTAGTAAAAGCCGGCCGTTCGCTGTAGACTTTGAAAGGGAACTTCTGTTAAATAAAATATCTCGCTTGGCATTGAACTTTGAGCTTTATAATTTTACAGCTATTATTTATGCTCTAACAGCAACATTACACACTAACTAAAGTTTGAACAATGGGATCACGAAGAACGGGACCTTTAAGTTTTTTAAGTAATGTGAACAAGGATGATTTGAGTGCAACTAACAACAGTGAAAGTTCATTTTTGAAACAGTGAACAGTGAAAGTTCAGTGAAAGTGCACAATTAAAGACCTTACTAAGAGTTTGGACCAAATACAAGCATGGATGCAAAACAACTTTCTTAAACTAATGAGTCAAAAACGGAAATGGTACGGTGGTTACTTGTTGGTATCTGTCAACTGATTCCAATTCTGTATTTGCATTGCTTCAAGTGTGGAGCCTTGGTGTTATCATTGATGCACAGTTGACATTTGATGGCCATATTACAATTTATTTTACAGTGTCCTTGTTACACACGTTACATTACAGTAGTAATGACGATAAACTATGCATAAATATACATCTAATCCTAACCCTATAGTATGTACATGTAGTCAATTTAAGTTATTCAGTACTTAAATATATAATTACACTTTAACACTGACACCTTAGGATAAAGTGTAACCAGAGTTTGACAGTCTACTAACATGTTTTGAATTCAACTTTGGGCATTTCTGTGGCTAAGACAGTAAGTGGGACCTTTTCGGTTTTATCTCCAGTTATTTTTTAAATATTTGCATCATAACATGATGTCTTGCAGATATATAACAGTTAATTAATGAAATGATATTCCAGCATTTAATGAAAGGATGAATCCACAGATATTTGGCTGAATCCTGCAAATCCTAGAAGCTCAAACAAACGAACAAACAAAACATTAAGGAATCTTTCAATCAGCTTCTTGACTCAGAAAACAGGCACAAAATCAATTCTCACTGATGTTACTAGAACAACTGCACGTTTTATTATGAGAAACTGCCTTCCTTTCTTGTTCAAATGTAAGATTGTCATGTGGGGTGATGAATAATTGTCCAGCAGATGGCAGTACAATCCCAGCAATATTCAAAGATGACGCACTGAACAAGTATTATTGTTTGTACCCTGGAGAGGTTAAACTTTAAATAAAGAATTCCATTGGTATGAATTCTGAATAAATAAAGCAGGCATGCACTTATCACCTCTACAGAAAGGCAGCAATAAGATGTTCTCACCTAAAGCCCTCATATGCACATCTGGACAATTAATAATCAAAATACATGCTCAAGCAAATAAATAACACTCTCTTTCGTGACAATTATGACTAGATAAAGTCGTAATTCCTAAATCTTCTAGACTCCTGCTGGTGACTCAACATTGTGATCTGAACATGTCTGAGGCTATACATGTACTTTCTTAAGGTAAATATTTTGCTTTGACACCAAATGAAATTAAAGCATGTCCAATGCATTTCCTGACTGACTACACCAGTGAGTTGGCAATTCATCAATCTTGAGATAGTGAACTGGGGGGTGCATATCCCAGCAAGCAATATTGCATTTAAAAGACGTCTAGGCTAAAGTCAGTGAAAATGTAATAGCCGTCTAACCATAGCCCATCTAGAACATGGACATGTCAAAGAAATGACACCAAACACCTTGTAATCACTGTTGACTGCTTACATGATGGAATATTATACATCTCGCAAGTTATTTTGGCTAGAAGTGTGTTACTCATAGCCGGACTGCATCGGGTCTATAGTTAACCAAGCCGGTGAGATGACGGCTATTGCTTGCTGGGATAAAAGTATAAAGCTCTGTCCTTCCAATGTTTCTTCTTCCTTTTTTGCTTCATCATTCTCTTCTCTTTTGAATCTCTATGCTTTAATAGAACTGTCACTTTTTTCCCTCAATGATAAACAAGCGTGTGTTGTTTCCTCCTTTCACACTGTTTGTGTTCAAATTCAGTATTATACCTGTCCATTAAAAGCAAGTAAACAACTGCGTCACTCTCCACTATCAAACCTAAAAAGCCTGAAAAGAAAAGACGGAAACGGACGAGGAAAGAGATCAACAAAACTGCTATTCATTTACACACATGCACATTACCCAAAGAGATTTGCACATACACGGTATACATTTGGCAGGAATTTACAGGATGAAATAGTGTTATTTTGCAATAAATTACTGTAGTCATTAATCACTGCAAAATCAATGCATGCTGGTTGATTTTCTCACAAATGACTGTGAATTAACAGCAGAATGCTGTTGACATCACAGTAATGCACTGCTCCTGTAAGCCAGTGCAAGATATTATATTCACTGATAAAAACGATTCTGTGAAGTAAATACAACAGAACTAGAAAAAACGAATGCAATTTCTACATGGAAAAGTTAGTTCAGACAAGAATAAAAAAAAATAACAAAACGAAATTCTATATTAGTACTCAATTCAAGCTTGTAGAAATTAAAGCGTAAATATCAACGTTATAAAATGAAGTAAAACTACTCAACTTTTCTGATGGCGTTTCCCCATTGCTTTTGTTGTTAGGTTTAGTTGGCATTTTGTGACATTTGGAGTAAATTTTCTACTCAAAATGACACATTCATACTCAAAAACGATCCATCGAATGTTACTGTCATTGTAGTATTGATTTCTCTGTGTTCAGGTGCCGTGTTACTACTATTACGTAGATATGGGGTCTACACAATATCTATTGTGTTATTTACTTAGCTGTTTCTAAGTAAAACATAGACTTTAAGGGCCCTATTTTACAGATCAGGGGCCCGTTCTTCGTACCTCGCTAACTCAGTTAGCCGGATTTGATTGTTGACGATTTGGCATGATCTTGGATTGTTTGGTTCTTCGACGCTCATCCTGGACTTGCTGTCATAGCAACTGGTCCGTAAGCTTAAACTTGCTCGCGAGCGGCTTATTTCATGTAAACAGGATTAGATTGCATCTTGAGGTGATACTTAAAATCTGTCCCAGCCACGGCTACTTTATTACAAGAGTTCATTACTGAACCAGGGGCAATAATAATCATTTTAAATAATAATAATATACACATTTTAAATTGTATATGTATATGAGAATGTATATAATATTATAATGTTGTGTATAATACCATAGACACAGCCACTTGATTGAGCGATTTATTTGTGATGGAATAATTACTTTATAATTTTATTGGAGGTTTGCACACATGTTGTACAGTTAATCTGAGCCGTGCATTCATTTAAGTGATGACGGATATTATGGGATGCTTGATGCAGCGCAGGAGATGCAGAGAATTTGATCTTGACCCTTAAGAAACTTTAATACTGTCACGTTACAAATCTGCTTCGAATTGAATTAAAAATTGAATTACAACATTGAAATAAAAATGTAAAGGGTGTACAAATACCGTATAAAATCGTGAATATAAATAATTGGTAATCATGTAAAAAAAAAAAACATTTATCATTGATCTATTATAACTTTTATGTTGGTTTGGTCGTTTGGCTGTTTCCTTATAAAGGTCCAGATATTCGTGTGTTTTTTTGTGTGTAATTTGCCAAGTTTTTTGCCAGGTGGCTTTTTTAATTATATGGTGTCATTACGTTGCTCTCTTGACGCCAGCCAATCGCTGCATTGCTGATCATGGTTTCGAGTATCGATGCATCTGCCCTCTTCAGGGAAAACAAGAAGGCGCAGTGATCTTAGATCATTTAATCCAGATATTTAAATCCAATCCGCAAATTCGATGGAAGAACCAAATTAGCCAGAGATCAGTTATCAGGATTAAAAGATCTGGGATCTGTCAAATCATCTCAGATGTATTAAGCGAGGTACGAAGAACGGGCCCCTGAGCTCATGGTCTGAATCTCATGGAGTAGGAGCTCTTAGAATGTGTCCGAATCCACTTTTGCTAGTTTAATGACAGAAAAAAAATAGTTAGGGCGCCCGGCCCATGGTCCAAAAGGGTTGTCCCTAGTCTCTTAATGAGTCATGGGTGTGTTTTGGGTGTAAAGTGCAATAAACCAATCAGAGTCTCATCTCCCATTCCCTTTAAAAACCAGTTGTGCTCGCAACATGGCGGATTCTCTATTTACATGGAACGACTGAACGCTTCTCCAGAGAGGAATCCTTTTATTTTAATATTTAAAAATGTGTGTGTGCAGCTGCTGCGTCTCTGTGTGTGTAATAATCAGAGTGTACGCTCGTTGTGCACCGCCTATATTACTAACGCACCCTTTAAATAACACAAAAAATTATTAATACTATTAAAACAATGTGGAGCTGGACGTGAAAATGAGAACTGCATCGGGCTGAAACTAGCAAAAACACTTGCGTCACACCTGGCGTCACATTGTATGATAGGGTCTAAAAAGTGTGGTTCAATTCGGTGTTATATTGTTTGAGTAAAAAATCGTTCAAAGGAAACTTCCGCTAATTTACTCGACTTTTTACTAGCCAAGTTAAAAGCACCTAATTTCTTTGTTCATTTTACTTAACTTAGTTAAGTAGAGTTTCCTTAATTCCATCTGTGAAATATACTTAAAAATATGCACGCAAAAACCTAAAAAAAATTAAATATAGTTTACTTGTTTTTGTTGGGGGTTTTTTTCAGTGTTGTTCACCACTGCAATTTTTACACAATGGTATTACATTTGCTTGGGATCTTGAATGTTGTATATTCATTTTCAGATTTCTCAGAAGTCAGAAGTGTGACAACATTTGTTAAAGCGATGACAGTCAAACTATTCTAAGCATGAATATGAATATTTTATATTAGCATGGAGATTTATCAATAACATATTTTGATAATTTTCACAATACTGAAGCAGCTGCTGAGATTCATCTTTGAAAGTTGTGATATCATACTTATAAGATTCACCATAATAAAAAAAACTCCACATCATAATCTATTCGTGCCGCATTTCATGCTGAAAAGTCTATGAAACTACTGTGAAAGTTAATTATTAATCTGGAATATAATGGCATTTCACAGTGTAGATTTGAAATAATTTAGATCACTAATTAAGTGCTATTAGTAGATAGAAACAAACAAACAACTTTTTCATTTCATACATGTGTGAAATGCAAAATATGATTAGTTTGTCAATAATATAAACTGCCAATCCCGACTATTATTTCATATCTGACTATACTAAAAAAAACGTTGAAACCATCTTGTCTTGTCAATTCATTCAACGAAGTGAAAGAGATGTCGAAATTTCTAATACTTGAGTAGACAATATTTTTTTATCTGACTGTGTTTGTTGAGTGATAAAGAATGACAACACGCATTTTATGTAAGTCATAAGTCTCATGGGTATATTTGTGGCAAAAGCCAACAACATTGAATGGGTCAAAATGATTAAAAAAAAAAAATTATGGCAAAAATCATTAGGATATTAAGTAAAGATCATGTTCCATGAAGATATTTTGTAAATGTCCTACTGTAAATATATAAAAAATTTATTATTAGTATAGTAATATGCATGGCTAAGGACTTCATTTGGAGAACTTTAAAGGTGATTTTCTCAATATTTAGATTTGTTTTGCACCCTCAGATTCCAGATTTTCAAATGAGTATCTCGAATAAATATTGCCCTATCCTGTCAGATGATGTATAAATCTCAATTTAAAAAAAAATTGACCCTTATGACTGGTTTTATGGGTCACATATATTCACTTATATTTGGCTGAAATGTCTTGCTCAATTAATCCAGAATAATTCCTTGTTACACAAACTTTTATTTTCAGTAGCCTATTTTCAGAAGTAATGAAGATACTTCCATTTCCTGTATTGTGAAAAGCCCTATACATAATTGTGAATTGAATGGAATTTTTTTATTCGTCTCAATAATTAGTTATACACATATCCAAAACGATCTAAGCGCACAGGCATAGCAGACAGGCTGTTTTTCTCCTCAACAGCAGACACATAATGGAAAACATTAGTGTTAGTGGATGGCTCTCTATCTTATTGAGTCACACACACACACACACACACACGCTCCCTGTGGCTCTCTTCAATTACAGTCTCCTAGCCGCCTACCTGGCGTTAATGGAGAAGAGGCTGGTGAGGGTGAGGGATGAAGGCTGCAGACCCCCATCGATCCCCCGCACATGGGAGGCCGTGATTGGGCCGCCGGCTTAGGCAAGCCTGGGGACCCTGGGAGCCGCGGGCCTCGTCGTGCTGCAAATCACTGGAGGATGACGCGTTCTGCCTCGCTCTCTTCTCCACATACACATATCAGTCCACCGTTTGCTCTGTGTTTATGTGCCTCAGCCCTTAAGTGTCTACATGCTCGGCTGAGATCCCAGTCAAGATGCTTTTGAAAGCTAATTGAGTGCCTCTTAGAAGTGGATTCAATGTCTGTCACTTCACAGCTTAATTGAAGCTTGCACAAAGACACTAGACACTTCTACATCATATTTCATCTGTTCCTCTGCAATTAACAGTCAACATACAAATCTGCGATTGTCTCAAAATGGGACGGTTCATGAGCAGACATCTGACACAGCTGTGAAAGTTAAGCTTTATTTCTATAGCGCTTTAAACAATACAGATTTTTTTAAAGCAGCTTCCCGGTGATAAACAGCACAATAACAAACAATGATGCAAATGTCATCAAATGAGAGACATTTAATTCAATTCTGCAGTAAAGCAGCTCTAAAAAGACAATAGTGTAGATCGATAGTAGTGGAGAGTGGGGTAAGATGAGCCAGTTTTGACTTATGTGGTCCTCAAGATAAGAGAAAATTAGACAGAAGTGCAATGAAAGTATCTAAAGTAATGTCAGGATGTTAGAAATATATGAAGGATATTTATATTTATGCATTTGGCAGAAGCTTTTATCCAAAGTGGGCCCTTATTACAGGGACAATCCCCCTGGAGCAACATGGAGTAAAGTGCCTTGCTCAAGGACACACTGGTGGTGACCGCTGGGATTGAACCAGCAACCTTCTGCGTATCAGTTCCAATGTTTAACCCACTGGACCACCATCTCACACATTTAATGATACATTTATAACCCTTTTATTTTGCCAGTTTGTTGTGCTTGTTTCAGTTATTTACTGAATTGAATATATATTTAAATATTTAAAGGTGTTAGCTGTAATCTTACACTGCAAAGTGATAATTTCAAAGGGATTAAATTCATAATTATTCAATGATCGAAGCACACAAAAAATTCATAACAAAGCCCAAAAACGGACAATTAATTGGCAAAATCGCGAGCCGCGGGTCGGCTGGGCCAAGCAGGATTTGAACACCTCCGCCTCATTTTGAGCCAGGAAAACAACCCTGCTCAGGGAGAGTATTTATGTTAAGTGAAGTCAAGAAAGACCGTCTTTATTACATTTTTTATTAAAACATGTTTTTTTTTTTTCAGCAGGGAGTATTTTTTAATTTCAACTTAAAATGTCAGGAGATACATTGTTGACGTTACTGTTAAAAATGCACTTCCAATAAAGTGAATGTTGGCAAAAACGGTTGTCATTTTATGTTGAGCAACTGCTGAATGTAACTAATAAAGTAACTTGTAATCTAACTTAGTTACTTTTAAAATCAAGTAATCTGTAAAGTAACTAAGTTACTTTTTAAAGGAGTACTCAGTAATCAGATTACTTTTTCAAAGTAACTGTGGCAACACTGGCGCCGACATATGATCCGCTCTGCGCTCTCGTCTCGTGTCTCTAGTCAACGGCTCTGGTCTAGACTATGTGTGTGTGCGCTGCGGCGGTGCGCGTGAAACCAGACTTCATTTGCCTCAACTGAAAGCATATTTACACTGTCTGAATAGTTTCCTATCGCATGTATAGTGCACTATGTGCCATTCACCATGTAGAAAATAGTAAATGTGTGAACAGCTGACCGATTTCAGCCATAGCTTCAGTCTATTTATAGTGTAGGGGGCGGGCGCTTCAGATTCTAGAGACCATTTGATTGGACAGAAGATGTGATGAGAAGATGAAGTCTGCGATGATGTCATCAAAATCTGTGATCCATTTTAACAGAAGTGAGAGACTGTAAGTTTTGAATGCTTATATCTACTAAATGCAAATTTTGTCATTGTTTTGGAACACCAAAGCTCATTCATAACCTTAAAGCTAACATAGTCATACTAAAAGCTAAAAAACTCCATCATACCATGTTTTGCTCCAAAATCACTCTATAAAGTATTTGAAATAACTGCCTTCTGTGGTCCCATGTTGCTTCTGATCACAGAATGAGACAGAAAATATATTATTTCATAAAATTCTATAATGTGATACAGGCTATGTCGATTAGCGTTGCATAATACAGCATTCTTATGAAAAAATACCCAAGATGGCTTGAATAACACAGGTAAACAGATATATTATCGCAGTCGTGTGTTTATTGTTTTCATGTTTCATCAGTCAAAACGTCTCTGCATGTTATCTGATGCCTTTGTCCATACAAGGGATTTCCTGGAAGGTATAAGTTTTATGGCTCTATGAGTCTCACTTGTGGACGTTCTGCTTACTGTATGAATGAAACGCACATTACATAAGAGTGTTTAACACTCCATAATGCTCATATCTCCTCATTTGGGGCAAAACTAGAAAAATAATACTAAAGTACTTTATAATGTAACTTGAGTAGTTTTTCAGCAAAGTACTTATTTACTCTTACTTGAGTCAAACTGTTTTTCAGTACTTCTACTTATTTTTTAAGTACATTTACATTTATGCATTTGGCAGACGCTTTTATCCAAAGCGACTTACAGTTCCCTTATTACAGGGACAATCCCCCTGGAGCAACATGGAGTAAAGTGCCTTGCTCAAGGACACACTGGTGGTGACCGCTGGGATCGAACCAGCAACCTTCTGCGTATCAGTTCCATGGTTTAACCCACTGGACCACCATCTCACAAGTAGCATTACTTTTACTCAAGTAAAAAAAAAAATCCACTTCTGGTTATAAATACTATAACCTAACATGAACACACAATCTATCCCTAACAGAAACAATAATTTAATTATAAATAATAATAATAATAATAATAAATAAAGATTTACTTTAGGTTACACTTTAGTTTGATAGTCCACATTATACATTCTACTAACCATAAGTAACTTTGCAACTACACGTCAACTAACTCACTAGAGTAGTAGACTAGTTTTAGATTAGTAGACTGTTAGGGTTCAGGTTAGTAGAATAAGTTGACATGTTGTTGCAAAATTACTTACGTTAATGGCTAATGTGGACTATCAAAATAACGTGTTACCATACTTAATGTTTCAAATGATGAGATCCCCAAAATGAGGTTTTAGGAGGTTTTGTTAGATTTAGCTCACGTATGGGAACAAGTTAGGGGTAGGTTAGGTTTTATTATGGGTTTTCCCCAAAATATTAAGTAAACACGTCCTCATAACATAGAGTTTACCTGGAACACACACACATGCACGTATGCACACACACACACACACACACACACACACACACACACACACACACACACACACACACACACACACACACACACACACACACACACCTTTACCTCTGTATGAGACTGTGTCTGAAGAATCCCAGAATCCTCCCTGATGTCCACACGTTTCCCAGGGTTTTGTGAGATTGTCTGTGCTCATCTCTTCCTTAGCTGCTGCTTTAAAGCTTTGGTTAAGCAATGGGAAAGTGTGTTATATGTCATGTTTGGGTCTTACGAACATTCATTATGGAAAGTAAAGCATTGCATGACTTTTGATCTTTGAATGGTAGAGCAGAGCAATAATGGTCAGATGAAGAACACATACAACTCACAGTGTTGTTTGTTTTCAATTCGAATTTTTGAAATTCATGAAAAACAAACACTTCAGAAAATGTTGCTTGTCTACCTCAAAACATATTATTTATATGCTCACATATATTAATTATATGATGTAGGTTTGTTCTTTTTGCAATCCTGTTACATAATTGCGACATGAATTGTTACATTTGTAATTTTCTAGGGTTACACTTTATTTTAAGGTGTCATTGTTACAGTACGATTATATATTTAAGTACTGAGTAATAATAAACTACATGTACTTACTATAGGGTTAGGGATAAGGGTTTGGTTGAGGATTAGTTGCATGTAATTATGCATAATTTACTGTTATGTATGGTAACTAAGTACATGTAACATATGTAACAAACACTGTAAAATAAATCCAAATCTAAAATAAGATCCAATTAACAGCATAATTAAACAAGCAACATATATAAAATTAAACAACAGCTATGCAATAATAAATAAAACTGTTGCAAGCTTAATCTAACAAATGCTAGCAATAAAATTAAAACAAAAAAAATCAATTCAATTTAATAAATGATAATTAAATAATAATTAAAACTACTAGAATGGGCAATAGCTATAGATTTATCCTGAATTAACCTAGTTTGGGAACAAATTTAATTTTTTTATTTATTCCCATAAATTAAATCAAACATATTTGATTTGTTTCTTTTGGTGCCATCAGCCAATCAGACGTCGTTTTCCTCTTGCTCCAGAGTATAGGCATCCGTTCATATTTCACAATCCCTTCAAATCTGTTTCACTCTGAAATCATAATACAGTAATAAGGAAAAAGAGAATTTATTGAACAAATGAATAAAACATGAGCAAAACCTATCAGAAATGTGTCAAGTGTTGGCTTACACACGGTCCTATTTTAAGCAGCAATTAAAATAATCATAAATCAAAATACAACCAAGAAATGTTTCTTTTTCTACCTCAAAATTGATTTTTTTTCTGTAAATGATGGCGAGTTCATCCTTTAAAGTGATTAAACTGACGGTGTTCCAGAGTTCACTCTCTTCAGATCCACTGGAGGTGTAACAATAGGTTGTCATACAGTTTTCTCTGACAAACAGTTATTCCACGCCCGTAGTGGCTCATTAAGGTAAGAAAGACGTGTAATTATTTAGACATACTAATAAGCTTGGTCTTACCGGAATAAGATCTGTCCCACACAGATACACACAAAATGCACATGCATTAGTGACGCATCAAACAATGTAAAATCGAATTAGTTAGACTTACTTAAAAAAAGCATGCAAACCGATTGCCCTAACAAACCAAGTAAAGTGAAATAGGAAAAGTATGTTGTGCTGACAAATGCTAAGTTAGCATAGTTCACTTACACAAGAGTTCTAGTAACTAAAAAAGAACTGAGAGTACTTGATAATTTGCTTTAAAGTCCCTGTAAAGGCAATTCTGAGATTTGTTTCTAAACACATTATAAATGTTAGAAATGTATTGCTGAAACACATTACAAAGTCTGTGAACTATGAAGTACTGAATTCAGAAGTTAGACCATTAAACAGTTTTTCACCGTTGCTGTGTTCAGGATTTTCTGGGCGGGGCTAAAACGGTGGCTCGATGACGCACTGGAGCCACCGAGCCTGACTCCTCCCCTAACACGATCATAACTAGAGCACATTCGCATCAGTTCGATCGCGAGTTACTGTTAGTACTGTTAGTTACTATAGTCAACAACTTGCATAACAGCTTACAAAACAAAAACGATGAAGAGGTGGATTAATTTTGTGAACAGCACCCTTGATGGAGAGAGCTGAGGATCATCACCGACACCTACCTCTGCAGTGACTTTACACCGGATCGTTTTACAAACTTTCACCGGAGACAACTGGGATTCACTGATAATCCGCTGCAGAACCGACTATCCCCCGCCCAGGCCATCATCCTCCCGTCCCACCGACATCTGGTGCGTCGTGATCATAGACGCTCGTGATCAGTGAGTGTTGTCTTGTGTGCTACTCAGGGTTGCCAGGTTTTCACAACAAAACCCGCCCAATTGCTACTCAAAACTAGCCCAAAACAAGCCCAATCTCGTTTCAGGGGGGCATCTCCAGTAAAAATCGCATTTGGGGGGTTAAATATGTGTTTTTTTGGCATGATTGCCTATTAAAATTCGCATTCCCGGGGCTAAATATCATATAATTGCGGTCGCTTCAACCCGCGGACATGAAAAACAGCCCGCGGCAACAGTGTTGAAGTAGCCCAATTCCGCGGGAAAACCGCGGACTTGGCAACACTGCCGCTTTCCCGTGGGAGTGGGCGTGGTTTCGGCGCCGACAGCGGACACACCCCCAGCGTTTGAGAGCAGAGAATGCTGCTCATTTTTTCAGGTTTTAGATAAGCTATTTTATGTACTTCCCGGATTTTTTTATGATTCAAATTTGGCTGGGTGGTTAATAACACATTTATCTGTGGTGTGAGAAACTCAGAACACATGTTTAGTTTTGACTTTACAGGGACTTTAAATACAATTTAATTGTTACCATTGTTGTGTTTTGATGCTAAATGTTGAAGTGTGTGACTCAACTGATATCAAGATGTGCTTTTCCTTTTCTTAATTAAATCCAAGTCTTGCTGCTTTCATTAGGCTCATCCTCTCCACACCGCCTCATCTCGCACTTTCCTAAAGAGTTCGGCCAGCTTTTCGTCAGTATTCAGCTCATGCTCAGAGCCACTGAGGGCTGAAAAGGTCAGGACCCCCTTGCATTTGCTAGTAGTGACATCACCGTGACGAGCAGCATGCCAATGAGGCTAATTGCTGCATGCGACTTCTCATTAGCATACTTGACGACAGTAGCGAAGAGAGGTGAGATGTCTGAGGCTGTGCCTTCATTTACATAGCATATGTTAACACAGCAGCCCTGCTGCAATGCTTTGAACAGAAGGTTTCCAAACAGAACAAATAACTTTGATGTCATAGCCTACATTCGTTATGGGAATATAGAGAATCGTAGCACTTAATAGCTTTCCAGAAATAGTTCCTTAATGGGCATTTGCAGAGAAGCCTGGAGTTTGGAGTAAGATGAACGATGTGCACACCTCCTCTATCCGGACTGATCATATGAGCTGGAAGCTTACATCACTCCCAGCTAACAAAAATAGGATCTTAGAATGTTTTACTAACGTTCCAATTAAGTTATGAAAGCGCTATTTTGGAATGTTTTTTTCTTGGTTATGCGAACATTAAAGGAACATTTGGAATATTAATATGGGAACATTATTTGAATGTTGAATGTAACAACATTCTGAAACAAAAATAACATTTAAAACATGTTAGACAAACACTTTATTTTTCTAATTGTTTCTAATAGACTGTTTCTAATTGTGGCGAGGTTGACGAGTGAGAGACATGGGAGGAGCGAGCGAGATCGGTGTGCGTGATTGAGAATGAGCGTCACCTGCGAGGCACACCGATCTCGAGTCCTCTCATGAGAGAGCACAGAGGCATATAAGGACGAGCAACACCAGTGAAGGACGAGAGAGGACAAGGCCTGGAATTTACGTTGTGTTTTGTTTATGTTTTGTTGTGTGTGTGCGGCAGTCGTCCGTGAGGGGCTGCCACTTTTACTTTCATTTTGTGTTTATTTATTTTATTAAAACGTTGTTGAACGTTCGGCGGTTCCCGCCTCCTTCTTCCCTGAACATACAAACCCTACTATACTAATGTTTGGCATAAATTCTGGCAAACACTATTTTATGCTCTGCACAATGCTTGAAGTGGAAAAAATAAAGTGCCGGTACTCACCAGAGGGGGCAGGGCTTTAATGGGGGCGTGGTTATGGGGGGATTGTTTAGTCAATATTTCAAGAAGGTCCATATTTTAAAGTTCTTTCTAACTTGTACTCAGTCTTAAAACTAACATATAGTCTGGCCCGAGAGGGATGGTGGGCCAGGCCCGTGCAGGGGGACAGGACATGGACCCTGGGAAGGCAGAGACGGGCCTGGGAGCATGGATGGACCTGGGCCGTGGAGCATGGGTGGACCTGGGAGCATGGACGGACTTGGGGCATGGGCGGACCTGGGCCACAGGGCATGGTAGACCTGGGCCGTGAAGCAGTTCAGAAAGCCATGGAGGCGCAGGCAGGCCCCTCTCTGGACTCTGGTCATGGGCCAGAGCCCTCTCTGGACTCTGGTCACGGGCAGGAGCCCTCTCTGGGCTCTGTTCACGGGCAGGAGCCCTCTCTGGACTCTGGTCATGGGCAGGAGCCCTCTCTGGACTCTGGTCACAGGCAGAAGCCCTCTCTGGACTCTGGTCATGGGCAGGAGCCCTCTCTGGACTCTGGTCATGGGCAGGAGCCCTCTCTGGACTCTGGTCACGGGCAGAAGCCCTCTCTGGACTCTGGTCATGGGCAGGAGCCCTCTCTGGACTCTGGTCATGGGCAGGAGCCCTCTCTGGACTCTGCTCATGGGCAGGAGCCCTCTCTGGACTCTGGTCACGGGCAGAAGCTCTCTCTGGACTCTGGTCACGGGCAGAAGCCCTCTCTGGACTCTGGTCACGGGCAGAAGCCCTCTCTGGACTCTGGTCACGGGCAGAAGCCCTCTCTGGACTTTGGTCACGGGCAGGAGCCCTCTCTGGACTCTGGTCACGGGCAGAAGCCCTCTCTGGACTCTGGTCATGGGCCGGAGCCCTCTCTGGTCATGGGTGGGAGCCCTCTCTGGACTCTGGTCATGGGCAGGAGCCCTCTCTGGACTCTGGTCACAGGCAGAAGCCCTCTCTGGACTCTAGACATGGACAGGAGCCATCGCTGGACTCTCTGGTGTAGAGGGTACTGTGGGATTGTGGGGTCCTCCACAGCTCCCACAGTAAACGAGGAACCACTCAACAAAAGTGCATGGTCAATGTATTCAGTAAGGGAGAAATGTACCCCCCCCACCAGGCAGTCCAGAGCACAAGGGTTCTCTTAATCCACAGCGAAAAATGTCTACCTCGTTAAAATCCAACTGGCAAAATTCCTCAACATATTCCACAATAGATACAATAGGTCACCCTGACAAAGGCACAATAGATGAGAAACTGCTGGGTTCATTGTAGAGGTCTAGTGTTCTGTAACAATTATCCACTGGAGGCAGTGGACAGGCAGACAGTTATTTCCTAAATCACCTGTATTCCTCATTCTAATGCTCAGTTTGAATTTCATTAGATTGTCTTGATCGTGTCTGCATGCCTAAATGTATTGAGTTGGCTGATGAGATACTTGCATTAACGAGCAGTGTACCTAATAAAACGGCCGGTGAGTGTATACACACAAAATAAGGAAAATTGTTACATATTGTTCAGTTGTACTCCAATAAATGTCAATTACCCAAAAAAGTGTGAACTAAGTTATCTTAAAAGGTCATCCTCGTCTCTTGATTGGTTCCATTAACTGTGGATTTTGACCCTGTAAATGGTTTCTGTCTTAGATTCTCTGATGAATGCATAATTATTTACAGTATATGCTTATAGGATGAAGTCGTTTACTAAGAACGAGAAAATATCAGAATGTCATCCAGATACACAAAGACAAATTGGTTGATCATGTCTCTCAGCACGTCATTAATGAGAGCCTGGAAGACGGCTGGGGCATTAGTAGGGCCGAAGGGAAGGACCCTATATTCAAAATGCCCCGTGGGAGTGTTAAACGTTGTCTTCCATTCATCCCCCTTCCTGATCCGAACTAAATGGTAGGCGTTGCGGAGGTCCAACTTCGTAAAGTACTTTGCTCCCTGCAAAACCTTGAAGGCTGAAGACATCAAAGCTATGATAATTAAGTCATTCAGCCCCCGATAGTCTATGCAAGGATGCAAAGAGCCATCTTTCTTCTTTACGAAGAAGAACCCAGCCCCTGCCGGTGAGGAAGAAGGACGAATGACACCGGCTGTCAGAGTCTCTGACAGATAACTCTACATGGCAGCCCGTTCAGGAGCGGACAGGGAGAATAACCATCCTTTGGGTGGAGTGCCAAGGTAATGTGAATACACCCTTCAGCCTAAGTATAAAACTTCAGCATGTCACTCATCCTACAATGAACTTTTACTCAAATCTTCTTGTGCTTCTAATTGCTCAAACATCTAATCTGACAAAAATATAAATTCCATTGACTTACATCTAGAGACTTGAGTTTGGTGGGATACTAACACGTGTAATAGAAGCAAGTTAATGTTCTGACAAGGTTCTCTCAAAGTTATGAACATTCTTCTAGTAACGTTATTAGAACGTTCTTTCAAAGTTATCTGTGCTTTAATAATGTTCTCAAAACATTAATACCTAAACTATATTTATACATTGTACATTTTTAAAATGTTACTAATCATTTTAGAATGTTCAGAGAACATACAAATGTAACATTCCCTTAATGTTTGAACACGGATAAAATGGAACGTTCGCGTAAACCTAGAAAACACCTTTTTAAAACTGGATTTGAAAAACTGGATGTTTTGAACGTTTAGAGAACATTCAGAAATAAAGTTTTCATACAGTAACTTAATGAGAATGTTAGCAAGCGTTCTTAGAACATGGAACACTTGTGGAAAAAAAGTTCTCAGATCTCCGATTCATATCTCAGAGACAGACAGAGAGAAACTAAGAGAACTGACTGGAGTGACAGTGTCATTCGGCATCTCAGAGTGCCTGATCTAATTAGGACAAAACTGAGCTCATATGACAGTAATTTGTCATATTAATCTTTGAAATGTAACAGGTTTGTTGGACAGTTTTTAACTTCCTTCATAGTGTATATTGAAAGGCGTAACTGACCTTGTCACTAAAGTTACTGGTCTCTAAAAAGATTGTCCTAAATAAACAATTCCTCAAGGAGGTTTATCCTGTCAGTGACACTAAAATGACACTTGGATGGTTTAAACCCTTCTTAGTTATAGTCTGCTAATCTCACATATGCTAATTAACTGCATGCATTTTTCTTCTGTGCACAATATTTGTCAGATAACTCTATAATCCCAACTACATATATTTTATATTACGCAGGCTTGTTCCATTTGTCTGGTCTACGTTACGTTAGCACTAGTGTTTATTCGATTACCTGTCTTTGGATGCATCTTTGAAGCTTATTAAAGCATATTGAACTTCATCATCTTCTTCATGTTCCTGTCCTCGACCCATGCTGACACATTCATACTCATCACAGAGGAGTTCCACTATTGAGTTGTTTTGAGCGCAAATCATATTTAACCACAATCTCTTGAATGTTTTTTCTCAAAGTAACAAAGCTGGAATGTCACTAATGAATTGCTCCAAAAGACTAACATGGCAATATGATGGCTTTGTTAGCACTGTGGTACAGTTTTAATGAAATATGTTCCCCAGGCTGAAGGGACGGCAGTATAAGTTAATTGACTGTTTTGTTGCAATCAACGGCGAGGCGTGAGATGCTCTAATAGGGAGAATAAAAGAAGCTGACCTTCAGCACTGACGGCAATGCAACATTTGCTGAATTCCCAGTCTAATTCCAATCATCTCTCAGTCATTTAGGCAAGTCCTCAATCAGTCCTGGCCAATTAAAACACTCTTCATCTTGAGTTGCACTTACCAACACTAATCTATAAACATGGCAAGCTGTGTGCTCAGTGCTCAATCTATAGTTCTGTCAACGAATGAAATGATGAATGGATTACCTGCCTCCACACTAAAATATTCCTGAATTAATTAGTGGATTATACTATTGTAGTAAGACATCAAAGACAGAGACAACTGCATTAAATAAATCAAATAGAAAGCTTTTCTTCTCATAAATTTTGGAGGGACAGCGTGTTCTTGATAATGTCACTGTTGTGCCATACTTTCTCCAATTGAGCCACGCCCGAAAACTGCCACAGGCCAATCGTGGCTTAGCAACCGTAACTAGGTGTGGAAGATCTTTCAAGTTTTCGAGCGAGGGAAACATCCCGAAGCGGTGTGCGTATGGATTGTGCAAATCTGATACCCGGTATCCTAGAAGTTTGGACGGGGGGTGGAATTTTTTCCCAATTTTTTTACAGTGCAAAATACCCCATCAGATTGTTGTGGATCAAGCAGTGGTGGAGAATATATAACTTGTATATTAAATATAAGCAGGAGAATGTTATCATTGCAAAGTGGTCAGACTAATGTCTTGTGTTTATTCCACAAGACTTGTGGCAGGGTTGCCAAATTTTAAGTTCACTTCATAATGTTATGCATGATCGGTATACAATCACCTAAAGGATTATTAGGAACACCATACTAATACTGTGTTTGACCCCCTTTCGCCTTCAGAACTGCCTTAATTCTATGTGGCATTGATTCAACAAGATGCTAAATCAATGCCACACCATTACACCACCACCACCAGCCTGCACAGTGGTAACAAGGCATGATGGATCCATGTTCTCATTCTGTTTACGCCAAATTCTGACTCTACCATCTGAATGTCTCAACAGAAATCGAGACTCATCAGACCAGGCAACATTTTTACAGTCTTCAACTGTCCAATTTTGGTGAGCTAGTGCAAATTGTAGCCTCTTTTTCCTATTTGTAGTGGAGATGAGTGATACCCGGTGGGGTCTTCTGCTGTTGTAGCCCATCTGCCTTAAGGTTGTTCGTGTTGTGGCTTCACAAATGCTTTGCTGCATACCTCGGTTGTAACGAGTGGTTATTTCAGTCAAAGTTGCTCTTCTATCAGCTTGAATCAGTCGGCCCATTCTCCTCTGACCTCTAGCATCAACAAGGAAATTTTCGCCCACAGGACTGCCGCATACTGGATGTTTTTCCCTTTTCACACCATTTCTTTGTAATCCCTATAAATGGTTGTGCGTGAAAATCACAGTAACTGAGCAGATTGTGAAATACTCTGACCGGCCCATCTGGCACCAACAACCATGCCACGCTCAAAATTGCTTAAATCACCTTTCTTTCCCATTCTGACATTCAGTTTGGAGCTCAGGAGATTGTCTTGACCAGGACCACACCCCTAAATGCATTGAAGCAACTGCCATGTGATTGGTTGATTAGATAATTGCATTAATGAGAAATTGAACAGGTGTTCCTAATAATCCTTTAGGTGAGTGTATATATATATATATATATATATCAGAGTTTCCGCTAGAAAAAAGAGGTTTCGTTTTCCGGACATTTTGATGATATGCCGGTCAAATATCGCCTCTTAATTATTCAAGTTGAGGAAAACTGAAAGCAGTTTATGTAACTTAAAAAAATGACATAATCAGGCCGTATATGCAACATGTTTATTAGCCTAACTTTCAAATAGACGGGGAAAAAAACATGAACGTCCGATTGGCGTCAATCAACCAATTTTTTTTACTATGGTTTCACATTTCATTGTTTAACAAACCAACCCCCCTTCCCCACATAAAATATCCGAATATAGCATTGTTTTTACTCAAGCAAATTTAATTATAAACTCAGTATGTCTCATTTAGTTGGTAACATTTAAATTGGCCACCGTGTGAAATGACTCCTTGTCAAATGAACTTGAACAAACAAATGACTAGGCCTATAACATTGTCTCGCGTCATTTTTGGCTACTTTTTACGCTTTTTTGCAGTGCTGAATTGTGCAGCTGCCGACTTAAAATCAAAAGTTCCCTGTGTCTCTCCACAACTTGCAATGCGGATAAGCCGCGTAACCTTGTTCTCCGCAAGGCTACTTCGCTGCTTCGTCTTGATCCGATTCTGCAGTGAGAACCCCCTCTCTGCAGGAACACTCGAGACAGGGATTACACAGGCTATCTTGGCTAGCTTGGTCCACTCTAGATACATTTCGCTGAAATCACATATGAGGACTTCGCAGGCTGTGGAGAAATGCAATCCTCCATAGCCACGGAGCACTGTCATGACAGCGAGGGCATCACGTCGCAGGCTTACGGTATCGATAAGAGGAGCGGTGTCCGCAGACTCAAGGCTTGTAAAATGGCAAACAATCCTTCTGATCGCTGGTTCTGCATATTCTTGGAGAGCTATAAGATAATATAATAGGTGAGAACGATATTAGAATTATAGGCCTACAAAAGATTGCTGCGTTTATTATAAATAGCCCTGTATTTTAATCTGAAATTTTAATCTGACAATTTGACCGAAAAGATTTAATTTTTTCGGACATAAAAAAACGGACACAAGACATGTTTTCCCTGCATGTTAGGCCGTGTTTATTCAATGCTGGAAAGATGCTGCAATAGTGTTTATCATTGGTGAAGCTGCCATCTGAGTCCATTATAATGACTATGTCTGCGTTTCTAGATGTGTTTTCTTGATCTTGGTGGTTCTTTGGGGTTTCTATCTGTGCTGTTGGCATGTTATTCTCAGGAGGTGTCTTGCGCTAGGTTGTATGAGGGTTTCTGTCTGCTCTCTCACCTCTCTCTCTGAGGATAAGCTCCTCATTGACACTTTTCAGCTCACTGTTCAAGGTCTCTCTGTCCTGCTGCAGCTATTTTACTTCCCTTCTCAGCTCCTCAACATTGCGTCAAGTGGAATTTTGCTGAGATATTTCTGGAGTGAGTAAATTGGACACAGAGGGTAACTGGGCATCCCTACGGTTTTTCCTGTCAACCCCCAGTGGGTTTTTTTCCTTATTGAATGTCATGAAATATTTTGTACCATTTTTGTCTCGCTTTAGTGCAAAAAGTTGTTGATTACCCTCATTCTCTCTTCATGTCTTCAAAGTGTACTGTGAATGAATGCAATACCACACCTTATTTAAAGTTTTTTTTTAAACTTTAGTTAGTGTGTAATGTTGCTGTTTTGAGCATAAACAACATCTGCAAAGTTACGACTGTGAGAGAGACGCGAGGCCGGTGAGTGATTTGATGATGAGCGGCAGCTGCGCTTCACACTGGAGCATAAAACGAGGAGCGACGACAGTGAAGGAGGAGAGAGCACCAGGCTTGGATTTTACGTTGTTTTGTTTACGTTTTGTTATGTGTGTGCGTGGCAGTCGTCCGTGAGGGGATTCCGCTTTTACTTTCAGTTTGTTTGTTTTATTATTAATTTCTTCTTGAATGTTCACCGATCCCCGCCTCCTTCTTCCCTGAACAAAAAATTGTATTACAACGATGCTCAAAGTTCAAAGCAAAGGGAGATATTTAATTTTACAGAACTCTTTTTAAGGACTACAACAAACGGCTGGTAGAAACTACAACGAGCTTCTTCACAGGTTAGTGACATCGCAGACCCTAAAATTTGCATAAACCCGCCCCCAGGAACATGTTGAGAAGAGGAAGAGTAGTAGTCAAGCACATTTGGGAGTCGCTCAAGCTGTCGCCAGTCTTTCACATTTATTGCAATACAGTATGAACACAAATGCAATAGCATGTCATAAAAGCAAGACTACAACATAAGTTATAACCGTAATTAAACTAAACTGTCCCTGTTCTCTCTTCATGCAGCAGATATTCTCTGGCTTTGTGAATCTCACAACAGTTCCTAAACCAGCCATTTATAGATTATTATGACAGAATATGCTAATCAATGACATCAGAGACTTATTTTACATCTTGTAAAAAAGGGGCATTATAGGACCCCTTTAATACAGTGCAGCAGATTGTTTCATTATTTGTTGGCCTTCAGATGAAATCGGTGTGTAGTGTGTTGTTCTATCTGTACAGGATCATCGGATCTGTTTAACAACTCCTTTAAAGACGTTTTTCTGGACGTGAACTCAGAGTCCTGCATTAAGTTCAAGTACATTAATGTGCTGGAATGTTTCTCAGCCAATTAGATTCAAGGACTAACTGTTGTATAATAGAATATAATCTGTCTTTGGATGGAATTACTGTTGACAAAACCTTTTTCCACTCTAGAAATGTTGCTCAATTAAGACACTTGGTTTTTTTCTGATGCTGAAAGGTCGACCAGAAGTGTATACCGCAACTAGTAAACAAGCAGATACTAGTTTAAGAAATACCTAGAGGCAAACTAGTTGTGTACTCAACATTTACTACTGCTACACTTTAAGAAGACATATACTTTTGTAATTATTTCACTTTTGGGCCCAAACAAGGGACGCCAATTATGTAGTGATTTTACCTTCGTCCATCCAAGGACGCTAAGTAAGGTAGTGATTGATACTCACGTCACCGCTGACGTTGTGATTTTTGGATCACACGTCACTTAAGGTGTGGTTATGAGTACATCAGATGACCACCTTCCCCCTCTCTTAGTTTGAGACACTAGTCAAGGTCTTTTACCTTGGCTCTATGAGAACACTCCAAACAGGAGTCTGTTCAATCATTTTAGATTGAATGTAAAGTGGGGAGAGTTGGTCAGCTGATTTATCTGAAACATTGGTGAGATTTCTAACTTGTAGAACCTTTTCTGTATTATCAACACAAGTAAGACACAATTGTAACAAAACAGATTTTATTAACAAAAGATAAACAAGAATAACTAACACAACTACTAAATGAATACAATGAATGATAAAGGAATAAAATGCATAAGATACATACATACATGTAATTAAGTTGAGTGTGGCTATGGAAGAGTTGAGTTATCTTATGGAAAGATAAACTGTTGTTTCTCTGAAACTAAGGTGAAGAACCTTATTATGCATCAAACAATTAAATAAAATATTATTTGTTATTAACTAGCATCAGTTATATTACCTCTAATGTAGAAAATCATATACTGATAATATACAACAATGCCATGGTTTCCACATGGTTGAGTAAGCAGTCCGATGGAGGTGACTTCTTCCACTGGTTGTGCTGGGTGACAATGCAGTGGGAAAGGAGTTGGAATCCGTTTCAATAGTCTTGAACACGAAGATCTGTGGGATGCTGATCTCCTGGAGCACCAAAGGGTCCTAAAATCTGGAACACGCAGATGAGGCCCTGAAGTAGGTGCAGAAGGTCCTTAATCTGGAACACGCAGATAAAGGAACCTCGAATTTAAGGTTTGCTCTCCTGAGCTTAACCTTGTTGAAAATGTCTCTGTGTGTCTTCTGACTCTGTGGGTCAGACACTCAGGACTTGGTCAATTGGCTTTGGTCTCTCTGGCATGGAGACTCGGGATGTACTGTAGTCTCGCTGGACTAAAACTCTGAAAGTAGTGGTTGTAATGTCTCTTTCCTCACAGGCTGGAGGCTCAGAACGTGGTCTGTTGCTGCCTCACAAGCTGTAGACTCAGATCCTCAGATCTTGTGTTGTCTCTCTGGATTAACCAGAGGCTCAGAACTTGGTTGTTCTGTCACAGTCTCATCCTCGCCGGACTGACTCAGAACTTGTTGAACTGTTACAGTCTCATCCTTGCTGGGGAGACTCAGAACTAGGTGTGTCTGTTGAAAGGGTACCTTTATCCTTTCCCGAATAGGAGGAGATTGCAATTTGGCGCTTCTCCATTCCAGTGTTGTGATTGGCTGCTGGCAACAGAGGGGTCCACAGTGAGGCTCACCCTCCTTTCTCCTGTGGAACTCATTTGCATACTGTACACAGTTAGAAGTCTTTAAAGTGTCTTTAAAGTTTACCAATGCATTTCTCACTTTCCAAACCACCATCAGAATACCCGTGGCAATATTCTAAACAAATAGAAACCAAACATGATGGGAAAAGACTGAACTGTTCATTCATTTGTACATTAACAGCTGATTCTGTGTAAGATGTTGCATTACAAATAGCTGTCACTGAGAATACTTATTTCTCTGAATAAGTATGAAATTGATGTGTGTAGTTTACATCAGTCTTAAGGTTTCCAAACATAGTTATGAATGGATTTAGATGCATCATTGTGGTCTTTGTTTCACCCACTACTGCTAAGGTCCTGTGGAATTTTTATTGCAGTCATAGACCAGGACACTAGGGATTTGGGTGAAGGGCAGAAACTGCATGTGGACCAATGAGATGTCTTGTCCTTCCTGGGCTTGGTACAAAAGTTCTTCTTATTGCCCTCTAAGAGGTGTCTGGCTGTTGTCCTAGCATCTTTATCTGATGGCGTTGGACAGTTTGTGTCAGTCTACCAAGATCAAATCAAAATGTAGCAAACCTTTGTCCACTGTCATAGACAGAGAGTGGCCCGGCCATAAACTGGGTCCTGGAATGTGCTGTTTACTACACTATAAACAACCTTAACAGCTACTGTTTACCTTCTAATTTTGTTGAATGGAAAAGAGTGGCTTGTGATTTTGCATCGACATGAAAATAATGAGTGATAAATGCATGAGAGTTTTAACTTTTTCCTAAAGATCTGAATTTACTAATACCGATATATAGGATCACACACAACATCTCTTCTGGAGAAACAGCTGTCCACTTAACCAGAGGATTGTATCTTTCATCTGACCTCCATTTCTTTCCCAAGCTTTATCATTTTCTCTGATGGTATACGGATGGACTCAAGAACCACTACAATGAGGAATCATATGATTAATATGAATCATTATTGACCAGTTTAATGTATTCACGACTGCAGGTACCTGAGAAGACTCGTCTCATAGCAAACATTATCGCAAGAGATATGCTTCCTTAAAGTTTCCTTGAGGGAGACGGGTTTAAAGAAGTCTTACAGTTTCTTGAGCCAGATTATGACATTCCCTCAAGGAAAACCACAACAGCGAGAATAAAGCTTCAACCCGGAAGCATGGTTTCCAAATTCAAAACTACTTTAGGGACAGTAACTCCAGGAGTTAATCGATGATCATTGGCAGATGTGGCGAGCAGCGAGGCGAGGGACCGTGAGAGCGGGATGAGGCCGCGGTCATTAAGTATGATGAGCGCCAGCTGCGTGCCGCATTGGCCTCGTGTCTCACGGAGGAGTGACGAGAGTATAAGTATAAAGGAGGAGCGACGACAGTGAAGGAAGAGAGAGAAACAGGCCTGGAATTAATGATGTGTTTTGTTTACGTTTGGTTGTGTGTGTGTGCACGGCAGTCATCCATGAGGGGCGGTGCTGAGGAGGTCGGGCAGCGCAGATGGATGAGGACTGCGAGGGGCTGCCCGAGGCAGTGGTGCTGGAACGAGTGAAGTTCTGGTGGGACGGAGAGCGCGCTGCTGTGCCCCTGGGTCGAGGTGGGGTGGCTGCCGTCCAAGAGGGAGCGGAGGAGTCGCCGACGCTTGCTGTGACCCCCAATTTCCACCGGCTGCGTTACGGCTCCGGCACGGCGGAGTCAATAGGTTTCCATTAAAGTCAATGAGTGTATTTCCACTGAATGCGGTACAGCTGCGTTCCGACTTCGGCGATCCGCAGCCCTCCGGAGCAGATACGCAGAGCTTCTATTTTTGCCGGATGCCGGAGCGCTCCGCAGCACTACAGGGCAGAGTACGCAGGACAGGAAGTCGAGTGACAAAACAGAACAGCCAGAAACAAAATAAAAGATCCGTTTAATTTTCAAAATAAAATACACCGCGCTCATATTTCCCTACACTACACCTTGAAAACGTCATAATGGGCGGAGACAGGCTTGTTTTAACCCCGTTGACACGATGGATGAAGAAATGCTGATTATTGAGGTACAGAATCAACCCATCATCTATGACCCCTCGCATCCTTTTTATAAGGACAACATTAAAAAGGATGGAAAACTGTTCCTGGTTTGGTAGTTCTGTTTATAGAAACTACATATCGCGCGATCACACCAGAATTCGCGAGATTACATGGGGCCTCGTGACGTCAGCTGTCATGACCGCAGCCATTCCGCAACAAATCCGGACCTGGTGGGTATTGACGGACGACGGAACATGGAGCTGTCACGCAGCGGGTGGAAATTGGGGGTGAGCCGGAGCCTGTTGCCGCCCGCCATTTAGGGGAGGAGCAGGGAGCGCGGGACTCGCTGCCGCTCCCTCAGTAGGAGGAGCCACCGCAGGGGGCGGAGGAGGATCGAGCCGTCCACCAAGCGTCCAGTGCCATCGCATGGCACCGCAAGGAAGAGCCTCTTGGATGGCTGAGGACCGAGCGGCAGTGTGTCCGGGAACCGGACCAGAATTATTTTTTCTCTTTTCTTTTCTCCTCTCTCCACTCTCTCGTCTCTGTCGCTCCTCGTGCTTCCGGCTCCGTTCTCTCACCTCTCTGTCCTTGCCCCCAGGTGCCGCAGCCACCGTGATCGGCCCCCTGGCGGAGGGGGGCGGGGAGTAGAGCGCAGGCTCGGGAGTACCCCTGGCCTGCGAAGGGCGTTGGGGGTATGTGGCGAGCAGCGAGGCTGAGAGACCGTGAGAGTGGGATGAGGCCGCGGTCATTAAGTATGATGAGTGCCAGCTGCGTGCCGCATCGGCCTCGTGTCTCACGGAGGAGTGACGGGGGTATAAAGGAGGAGCGACGACAGTGAAGGAGGAGAGAGGACCAGGCCTGGAATTTACGTTGTGTTTTGTTTACGTTTGGTTGTTTGTGTGTGTGTGTGTGTGTGTGTGTGTGTGTGTGTGTGTGTGTGTGTGTGTGTGTGTGTGTGTGTGTGTGTGTGTGTGTGTGTGTGTGTGTGTGTGTGTGTGTGTGTGTGTGTGTGTGTGTGTGTGTGTGGCAGTTGTACGTGAGGGGCTTACTTTCTGTTTGTTGATTTATTTTATTAAATTATCTTAAATGTTCGCCAGTTCCCGCCTCCTTCTTCCCAAATGAACAAACCACGTTACAGCAGAAAATTGAGGAAATGTTACCTATTCTCAAATCTCTGAAAATAGCAAGTGAAGCACTGGGTAGCGAAAACTATATGTCTGTCTCCACTTGTACAAAGCGTTCTATTTAGGTTTTTCTACATAGTTCACTTAGTTCTAATTCATATGATGTAGATTACTAATTTCTTTTTAGTTCTTAATTATTCTGCCAAAATTCAGTCAGGAAAAATCCTGCTGTCCTGCTGACTTATTTGGCTGCTGCTCCATTATTATCATTTATTTATTTACTTATTTATTATTACTTTTTATTATTGCCTGCCCGATGGATACAAGTTATTTCTGATTTCGGCTTTCAATTGGAAAAATAAACATGATAGCTCAATAAAAATTAAATCAATAGCCTAATAAATTATGGATTTGCTAGTGTTGTCTGCAGCACTATTTACCTCATCTCGGGCAAAGGGCTTCTGCACACAAAAAAGAAGAATGAAGTGAATGTTTTTTCCTGATGGATCTCATAGCTATAAGATGGATTTCTGTGTGCGAGTTATAAACTTTTGTAACAGTGCACTTGACATGAACACACAAGTATTCGCTGAAGTGCTGAAATGCCAATCATTCCTCACTGTTACCTCATTACGTCCTATAACTACCCAAGGCCACTAATACCGACCTGTGTCCAAAGTCACTCGTCGAAGTTTCGGACCTGAACCCATTCAGGTTTTCGGATCCAAGTGGACCCATGAAGACCTCTAGTGGGGATAAATGACCTGAGGACACAACAGGAACAAGTGGCAATTAAAACAACAAATCCAACGTTTATTGAGTATTTCACCTCTGAGCCGTAACACCCTCCAGTTCAGCAGTGGTGGCCATCTTCTCCTCTTGGTTTCTACTATTATTAATGTTTCACACTGAGAAATGTTCAAAGTAAATAAACTGTGAAAGGAAAGTGTAATGCTGATGCCAGTGTATGGCTTTTTTAAGTTGAATGCAGTATTGTCATGAATACGACTGAATATGTCCCATAGGACCCTAAATTTGGTTTCACATTTATTGACCCTTGCTTTTGGAACTGATTAGCCAATATTCAGAGAAACAACACAGATGGTACTGGATACATCAGGATCCCTTTGGTTCAAACTGGTTCATAGATTGCTGTGTGTTTCACTTACCCTGAGGGATATTAAAGTCACTCTCAAATCCCATATATACTCTCTGGAGAGCAGACTGTTGAGTCAGTGGGCAAGGGCGATATGAGATCAATACTGTGATGGTTAAAGCTGCTGGATGGGTGGATTTGATCTGTGAGTCACACCAACCCTTCTTATTCCGTGCAAGTGTGTGAACCAACAGACATTCACTCTGGCAAAGGGTTATGCCTTTAGGGTTAAACACGTGACTGTGGTCAAGTGTGAATTTTTTAACACTGTTCGACTCTTTTTTAAGGCCCTAATATACTCACAGTGAATTTCATTTTCGTTCTTTGCTCAGGGGTAAAAAAGTTTGAAATGCACTATATTGCCAAACGTTTTGAGATGCCTGCCTTTACATGCACATTAACTTTAATGATATCCCATTCTTAATCCTTACGGTGTAATATGGAGTTGGCCCACGCTTTGCAGCTATGACAGCTTCAACTCTTCTGGGAAGGCTTTCCACAAGGTTTAGGAGTGTGTTTATGGGAATTTTTGACCATTATTCTAGAAGCGCATTTGTGAGGTCAGGCACTGATGTTGGACGAGAAGGCCTGGCTCGCAGTCTCCGCTCTAATTCATCCCAAAGGTGTTCTATCAGGTTGAAGTCAGGACTCTGCAGGCCAGTCAAGTTCCTCCACACCAAACTCGCTCATCCATGTCTTTATGGACCTTGCTTTGTGTCATGTTGGAACAGGAAAGGGCCATCCCCAAACTGTTCCCACAAAGTTGGGAGCATGAAATTGTCCAAAATGTCTTGGTATGCTGAAGCATTACGAGTTCCTTTCACTGGAACTAAGGGGCCAAGCCCAACCAATGAAAAACAACCCTACACCATAATCCCCACTCCACCAAACTTTACACTTGGCACAATGCAGTCAGGCGAGTACCGTTCTGCAACCACCAAACCCAGACTCGTCCATGGGATTGCCAGACAGAGAAGCTGATTGGTCACTCTAGAGAACACGTCTCCACTGCTCTAGAGTCCAGTGGCGGCGTGCTTTACACCACTGCATCCCACGCTTTGCATTGCACTTGGTGGTGAAAAAACAGCAGTTCAGAAAGCATCTGATCATGCTTATGTGGATATGTTTGCTCCAGCTCTGCAATTCAGCACTCCGGTGACATCATGTTTATTTATACAACACTTTATACAATAGATTGCTTTTAAAATAGCAGTTTTACAGTATTAAACATAAAACTAGAATCACAGCTTCAGTTTCTTTTATAAAGTGTCTCTCCGGTGTGTTCATGTTTTTACTCATGTCTGACCTTGTCCGACTGAACAAAAGAAATAATCTGGAGAAGATTTACACCGCAAAGAAGGCAGAGCCTCGGAGCCACACCAACCAATTACATCATCACCACTATACCAATGGGCAAGCTATTTTGAACTCCAGAAACAAACTTTGTTTTGGCCTGGTTTTGTTCGAAATGACACCAATTCATTCTTCGATATCACTTGAAGTATATCTGGGCCTTTAGGGGTACAACAGCTTGAACGGTGAGGCTGTACCCTCAAAGGAACGACTTTGTACTTTATCTACCCAGGCCTCGCCCCTGTGTTTGTATCTTCTTCCTCTTAGAATGAATGCATGTAGACCTTGTTAGACGCTTTATCTTTACTCTAAAACTTCAGAAAACTTACTAGAGGTGCAGAACGCCACATGGCAATTTTTCGGGACTCCACCAAGCAAAAATAAATCGTAATCATTACAAAGAGTACAGATAAAGCGTCTAATGCCGACCAAGTATATAAGACATGCAGTCTTAAAGGGATAGTGTCATGTGTCAGGTTCTTTCTCTTTGCTTCTCACTATCCTTTTCTTCACTCACTCTCCTTCCTGATTGTTTCAGACACACACACACACACACACACACTTTCTCACTCGCTCGTTAGGCTCATCTTCTCTCTGTCTACCTGCACCTGTTAGTCATCGCAATCAGCGCCTCGCTGCCTTGCGATGACACCTGTTCCCACTTTTGTTTGAGTGCTTACCCTTTATCTAGTGTTTGTTCTTAATGCCTCTTGTTGGATCATTGTTTCATGTCATGCGTTACGACTGCTGCTTTCTTCATGTCTGATTTGCTTTGGAAGTGCTCACCTGGGGCCCTATTTTAACGATCTGAAACGCAAGTGTCAAAGCGCAAAGCGCAAGTAACTTTGTGGGCGGGTCTCGGCGCTGTTGCTATTTTCCCGGCGGGATAAATGGCTCTTGCGCCCGGCGCAAATCTAAAATGGGTTGGTCTGAAGTAGCTTCATTATTCATAGGTGTGGTTTGGGCGTAACGTGAATAAACCAATCAGAGCGTCACCCAACATTCCCTTTAAAAGCAGGTGCGCAAGTTCCATTATGGATTGCTATTATTATGGCGTATTTACCAGGCGCACGCCAGGAGCGGTTCACAGCCGAGGAGACTGATGTTCTTGTAAGAGCAGTGAAAGACAGAGAAGTTGTGTTGTATGGGGATGGGAGAAACCCACCCAAAATAGCGTCGGTTAAATAAATAATTAGCCTGAATAATTTGTAAGCTAGATTTATGCCTATTTTTTCACATCTTCGTGGCACACCACAATGATTTCCGTCATCTCATGTGTTAATATTTTTTTAGTGTAACAATTTATGATTTGCAAAAATAACTGTTGCATCTGTGTAGATTACATGAGCAAAGTGTATGCGCGTTGTGCACGCTATGGTCAAGCATGCGCCCTTAAAATAGCATAATGAACAACGCGCAACGCGCCACTGACTTTAGGTTTTTTCTGGTCAGTGGCGCAATTGTTTAATGGAACAGCAAAATAGCACCAGGGATTGTTTGCGCCGGAACACGCCTCCTTTTTTGCGCTGAACCGCCCAGGGAGCGCAAGTTCATTCACTAGTTTAGCGACGTGCTTCTGTGGAGGGAAAAGCGCGCTTTGCGCGGGTGCAAAATAGGAATGACACATGCGTCGGTGTACAAAGTCAATTGCGCTGGGTGCAAGATAGGGCCCCTGGTCTTGTTTGTCTGATACAGCCTCGCGCCTAAGTTTAGTCTGAGTTCTGCATTTGCTGCAAGAGTACCTTCGCGGTCCTCTGTTCCTGACTGTGATTTATTCTCAAGAACTGCCTCCACCTCTACTGGTGTCCCGATCTCTCTCCTCTTCGAGACAGGATCATCTCAGCTGCCTTCTCAGTTTGTTTTACCAGTTCTGTGTGCCTTAACGACAGACTGCCTTGTTTATATTCTCATTAAAGACTGTTGTTATCCTGTCAACCTCTGCTTTTGGATCCATTCTTTATTTACTCTGACAGATAGTCACGCAAAAAGAAAAATTCTGTGACTCTCATTTTGTTTCTAACAAATAAGATTGTAGTTAATCTTCAAAACACAAATGAAGATATTTTTGATGAAAGTTAAAAGATTCAAAAAGGTCATAAAGACATTCATTTGAATCAAGCAGTTTAATCTAAATCTTCTGAACATATATGATTGATTTATATAACAAAAAGATCCTCTATGATCAAGCGTGTCACAAATGGTAAACATTTAAGCTCATGTTTGCATGCTTTTAGTTTTGGTGAGAAATGCCCTGCTACACTCAAAAAAAAAAAAAGGTTCTATATGGCACCAAAAATAGTTATTGGCTCGTAATCATAGTGGAACCTTTTTTAGTGCTATATAGCACCAATTTTGGTGCTTCAGTGGTTCTTCAGAGGTGCTATATAGCACCTTAGTCAAAGAACCGGTGAAGAACCTCTGAAGAACCGCTGAAGAACCACTGAAGCACCAAAATTGGTGCTATATAGCACTAAAAAAGGTTCCCCTATGATTACGAGCCAAGAACCATTTTTGGTGCCATATAGAACCTTTTTTTTTTAGTGTATTTAAGCAATCTTAAAAGTAAAATAATGATGGATCATGGAGACTTTCATTCGCTTGTTTAAACTTTATATTAACAATAAAATATTCCTTTATCCAGAAATGAAAACAAATCCAAAGCTCTTCTAAATGTCTCTGGTACATCTGACAGATCCAGAGCCAGATTAAAAGTTATCTAAATGAAGGGTTGAAGGATGTCAGAGACACCGAAATAACGTTAGAAGCCTCTAACCTTTAACTAAATAAGCATGCCTCCACTTCACATTTCTCACTGAAACCTCATTCATGCTGGATTGAGTCCTCTGTGATATAAATCAATTGCACCTGATTGAATCAATGTGATTCCTCATATATTTAACCCATTTAGACTTGAACTCAGACTTTTCGAACTGATTGGTTTTAAGTATGATTCATACCGGACTCTGAAATGTCAGGCTTGCCCTCTCACTTAAACGGAATTTTCCAAAAAGCATGGATAATAAAAGTTTTCTCATTAATATCTCATGACTGCCACTTTTCTTAAAATTTTCCATGCCAGAGTTTACTGTCTTACCCATGATATTCTACAAAAAGCTCATGATGCCTATCCACAGCAGTGTATAAAAAATGATTTCTTGATGAGATATTAATAGTGAATATTTTAATTCCAATATTAGTTCATTGTGAACCTTAATGTAGAGTGGACACTTGCGAACTATTTATTAATGTGTTACAACCCTTTATACACTCTAAAAAAAATGTTCTATATGGCACCAAAAATGGTTCTTCGTCGTAATCATAGGGGAACCACTTTTGGTGCTATATAGCACCATATCTTAACATGTTCTGTATATGGGAGCGGTGCTATATAGCACCTTAGTCAAAGAACCAGTGAAGAACCGCTGAAGAACCACTGAAGCACCAAAATTGGTGCTATATAGCACTTAAAAAGGTTCCCCTATGATTACGAGCCAAGAACCATTTTTGGTGCCATATAGAACCTTTTTTTTTTAGAGTGTAATATGTGAAAGTGAACCTTAAAGGTGTCATGAACTGGCTTTGTTTATTTTTTTATACTGTTGTCTGGAGTCAACTTATGACATCCGCGTGGTTTTTACATTCAGAAATATCATAATGAATAAGTAATAGGCTATTTTCTGCCTTGGTTTTGAGGGTCTCCGAAAAACGATCGGTTTTGATGGGCGTGCCGCACTGAAGACTTGGAGGTAAACGCCCACGGCTAGGATTGGATAAGATTTGCATATTTAGTGTGGCAAACGGCAACCGAAATAAATCACCCAGCGAACAGCCAGGGCTGTCAAAAAGTCTTTATCAAACAAACACAATGATTCAACTCTCATCCACCCACGATTGATTGGAATGTTATTTCTGTATCATTTCGCTCAATAATCAGTGAATATAACCGCAAACCGTACACACACACACACACACACGCGCGTGCATGCAGGATTTTGGGCTTTGCAAGCTGGCGTTACAAGTCCGAGTCTGATCATGAATGAACCAATAAAACCTTCTCCAGCCTGTGACAGCATGCTAAGGTATGTAATCAATAGATATCAAACAATCTGTAATGGTGCAGTCACACCTGACGTGAATGACGCGATCTGCGCGAGTGATTTACATGTTAAGTCAATGCAAAGACGCGAATAGACATTCTGCATTGCGATTCGCGCAAATGAGGCGGTGCGAATTGAGCGCTTGGCGCGCGATTTGCGTGAATGGCGCGAATCGCCCGAGTTGAAAAATCTGACGGATATTTGGCGGATATTCACGCCGCGTTAACCAATCAGGAGCTTGCTCTAGTAGTGACAGCAATGAGAAGAAAATCTGTATATTAATATCTGGTTCAGACAATATGATTATCACTGTGATAACATTAAATGACATGAAACACAACCCAGTCTGTTTTTGTTAAATGCAAGTTTATGTATGATCAATAATAAAGTATAAGTAAAAGGTATAATAAGCTATACATGAAATAAAGCAAACCATTCAGTCAAACATACAAAGTCAGTGCTAGTCGGCTACAACTGAAACGTAAAGTAAATAAAAAAATAAAAAGGTAATGAAACTTCACTTTGCCCTCAGCCTAAACGATTTGCCAGGGAACAAATTATAGATCCATGAGACCAAAGATCGCCCGTTACAAATACACAAGACGAATTATATCTTGAGACACACCACAGAGACATCAGAGCCAGTGGCAGACGGCAGAAGGACTAGCCGAGGAAAGGCTACTCTCGCCGGGGTTAATGAGCGCGGAGCGCCACTGATCCAAAGGAGCTCACAACTCCAAAAACGCCAGATAAAATGTTCAAATAAGCACTCTTTTTATAAATAAACCACAGATTTGAGCTTTAAACAACTACATTATCTCCTGAAAAAATC
The DNA here is from genome assembly GCA_023566225.1 of Romanogobio albipinnatus. Taxonomy (NCBI): domain Eukaryota; kingdom Metazoa; phylum Chordata; class Actinopteri; order Cypriniformes; family Gobionidae; genus Romanogobio; species Romanogobio albipinnatus. The sequence continues at coordinate 7,259,858 of CM042253.1, read as the reverse complement.
TTAAAACTACGTTTTGTCACACATTAAAAGTAGATTTTGACAAAAAAGACGCAGCCCATGTCAGCCATTTCTCAACGAGACGAGACGCTGGAAGAAGCCCCTCCCATGACGTGAATTCGCGTCTGTTGTGAAGTGAATGTCACGCGCAAATGAAGCGAGTAAACTCAAAATTTTCAAGCATCCAACTTTGCGCGAATAGCGCAAATTATTCAAGTCATCCGCGTCTGTTGTGAACGCTACATAACAATGCAATACTAACACATATAAAAACATGTTTTACTCACATAAGTGTGTTGCACCTTTCCTGACAGATCCAATATAGAAGGCACAGCATTGTTTTAATCTCAATATGTCTGCAAATCCAGTCTCGACCTCTTATCTTGTTTACAATCGATTCCGCGTTGTTTCGCTCCACGAGTCGGTGGGCGGGCTTGAGGCGGTTCTTCTGCGTCCTAATACGTCAGTGGTCAACATATTCTGAGATCTCTTGTTTGCTGGCCTGGTTTCTATAAAAGCTTTTCTTTGACTAACAAGGACATTTTCAGCTCTGAAACTTGCAAGATATTCTTATATCACGATTAACTTTTATATACCAAAGGCTCCAAGGAAAGTTGATTTCTCAATTCATGACCCCTTTAATGTAAAGTGGAAACCTGTGGACCTGTTCACTTCAGGAATCAGGAACCTGGTATTGAGTTAAGTGAATAAATACATTTATTAAGTATTTATAACGTGAGTTAAAAATGGCTCACTATTTGGCAGGCATTGCGTTAAAGTCACTATTTTTATTCATGCAGTTATAACTGCTTTTCAACCATTTCAACAATGCATTTGTCAATGAGCTATTAGTCATTAACAAACACCTTTATAAACCCTTTACAAAGGGAACCTTAATGTAAAGCGTTACCGAGCATTTTATTATTTGAAATCTTTTAGTTGGATGTTCACCTAACATTTTTAAATGTTACTACTTGTTTTAGAATGTCAAATTAAAAAGTAACATTCCAATAATGTTTGAAGAATGTTACAATGGAATCTTCACATAACCGACATTTTAAAAACCATGTGTTTTAAACATTCAGAGAATGTTCAAGCAAATCATTGACATGCACATGAATGAAGATAAGTGCGTTTGTTTGACTTTCTTTCTTTGAGACTGTGGGTGGGTGAATGTTCAACAAAAAGCTCTCGATTCTCTCAAATTCTTTTCATCCTGTCATTATAGCTTCCGTGCTTGTGCAGCATTACAGTCAAATCAGCTTACCTTCAGTAAAGCTCAATACTACTTTAAGAGTGACAAAACCCTTGCAGCGCTAATGTAATGCCACCATTCAAAAACATACACACAGACAGATGTGCAGCCATCTGTCACTCAACTGGGTCTGTCTTTACATGCGCTTCCACACTGAAGATACACTTTCTTAAGGAAAGACACTAGATTGATTTTGCCCAGGAGTAACAAAGGCCCAATCACTGCCCTTTCACAAAATCATATGCATTCACGATAAGCAAGCTGTTGTTTTTGAATAGTGTGTGTGTGTGTGTGTGTGTGTGTGTGTGTGTGTGTGTGTGTGTGTGTGTGTGTGTGTGTGTGTGTGTGTGTGTGTGTGTGTGTGTGTGTGTGTGTGTGTGTGTGTGTGTGTGTGTGTGTGACAGTAGATGAACAGGTGGCAAACAATAGATTGTGTGTTTGCAATGGTAGTGTGACAGTGGTTTCTGGTTCTTTCCATCTAACAAATAAACGTTATATTGCCAAAGGTTTTGGGATGCCTGCCTTTACAGAACTTTAATGACATCACATTCTTAATCCGTAGGGTTTAATATGGAGTTGGCCAACCCTTTGCAGCTATAATAGTTTCAACTCTTCTGGGAAGGCTTTCCACAAGGTTTAGGAGTGTGTTTATGGGAATTTTTGACCATTCTTCTAGAAGCGCATTTGTGAGGTCAGGCATGGATGTTGGACGAGAAGGCCTGACTCGCAGTCTCTGCTCTAAATCATCTCAAAGGTGTTCTATCGGGTTGAGGTGCAGGCCAGTCAAGTTCCTCCACACCAAACTCGCTCATCCATGTCTTTATGGACCGACGCTTTGTGCACTGGTGCGCAGTCATGTTGGGACAGGAACTGTCCCCAAACTGTTCCCACAAAGTTGGGAGCATGAAATTGTCCAAAATGTCTTGGTGAAGTATTAAGAGTTCCTTTCACTGGAACTAAGGGGCCAAGCCCAACCCCAGCCCATAATCCACCATCCACCAAACTTTACACTTGGCACAATGCAGTCAGGCAAGTCCCGTTCTCCTGGCAATCGCCAAACCCAGACTCGTCCATGGGATTTATCAGACAGAGAAGCTTGATTGGTCACTTCAGAGAACACGTCTCCACTGCTCTAGAGTCCAGTGGCGGCGTGCTTTACACCACTGCACCCCATGCTTTGCATTGCGCTTGGTGATGTAAGGCTTGGATGAGCTGCTCGGCCATGGAAACCCATTCCATGAAGCTCTCTACGCACTGTTCTTGAGCTAATCTGAAGGCCACATGAAGTTTGGAGATCTGTAGCTATTGACTCTGCAGAAAGTTGGCGACTTCTGCCCACTGTGCACCTCAGCATGCGCTGACCCGCTCTGTGATTTTACGGGGCCTACCACTTCATGGCTGAGTTACCACTAACAGTTGAGCGTGGAATATTTAGTAGTGAGGAAATTTCAGGAATGGTCTTATTGCACAGGTGGCAACCTATCACGGTACCAACACTTGAATTCACTGAGCTCCTGAGAGTGACACATTCTTTCACAAACGTTTGCAGAAGCGTCTGCATGCCTAGGTGCTTGATTTTATACACCATGGAAGTGATTGAACACCTGAATTCAATGATTTGGAGGGGTGTCCCAAGACATTTGGCAATATAGTGTATGTTCTAAGAACATTTTGCTAACGTTCCCATTAAGTTATTTCTGAATGTTCAAAACGTCCAGTTTTTTAATTGTTTTCTCTTGGTTATGCAAACATTAAGGCAACATTCCATTATAATTATTGAGTGTTATTTACTCACATCACATTTCTGTTTTACATGTTATAATGCATGTTGTTTTCTTCAGCATGAAACAGGCTCATCTATGTGTGCAGATGGGGAGTTTTCCCTTGTCATCGTGGCTTTTGCTTTGCTCACAGGGGGGTTGTACAGCACTATTCTATTCTTTGTAAAGTGATTTGTAAAGCACTATACAAATACATCTGAAGTGAATTGAATTTCATTATCAAAAACATGAAAACCTCAACTGTCTATTAACCTTTTTCATCTCTGACGTTTCTCATATTTGTGGAGCATTCATCAGCCATTTACAAGTCACTGCAAAACAACAAGCAGTCGACTGATTATTACAAAAGCCTGTGGGTTTGTGTGGGGAGGGTAAATAAAGCCACGGCTGGATAATGAAACTAAAGAAACAGCAAGAAAAGGGAAAAGAGAACGAGTGACCCTGCCTGTCTCTGACTAGAACATTCACCATGACACATGCATTCTTAAGGCCCTTTCACTCCGGATGCGTAACGAAAAAGCGAATGCATCAAAACCATTCACATCAGCCGCGACACGAATTTGCGACGTTTGTGACGTTTCAGAGCTCCAACATTCCAAAACAATCACGGACAGCTGAGAAAACACGGACACTTCATCATCCAGTGAAGACAAGCTTTTTGTTTTATTTAAAAGACCGAAAAGATTGGTGCACCCAGTCTTAAGGCCCTTTCACACTGAACGCGATTTTGACGCGCGAATAATTCGCGCGATGGTTTTATTTTTCGATCAGCTGTATGTGCAATGGGTGCTTCCACACCAAACGCGAATGTGCTGCGGCGAAAAAACAACATTTTTTTTTTTCGCTTCAATGCCGATTTTTTTTTACTTTCGCGGAGACGGAAAGGGCTTCAACCAATCACAAACACGTTCACAATCACAAAACTTGCTGATTTTTTTTTCTTAAGGCCCTTTCACACTGAACGCGATTTTGACGCGCGAATAATTCGCGCGATGGTTTCATTTTTCGATCAGCTGTATGTGCAATGGGTGCTTCCACACCAAACGCGAATGTGCTGCGGCGAAAAAACGACATTTTTTTTTTTCGCTTCAATGTCGATTTTTTTTTACTTTCGCGGAGACGGAAAGGGCTTCAACCAATCACAAACATGGAAACAAAGTACTGTGGCACTTAAATGTTTACATTGTGACTCAATTGACCCTTCGTATGTCAACATATGTCAACATTTGGACATGACAATCAGTGATTTGACAGATCACCTTAAGCAGACTGCCTGACGCTGCTCCGGATCGATTGGTTCCCTGAAGTTTGTGGTTTGTCTCGTCAGTTGTGGTGCCACTGACTGGAGGAGCTCCTCAAATTGTCCCACGGACATCCGAAAGTAAGTGCGGAATCGGCCATGATAAAGTTTTAGCTCCTGTACAAGATTGCCATACTCCCCTTCAGACTCTCTGTTCTTTAAGAGTGGGTGCACCCAAAACCTTCTATTTGGTCTTTTAAATAAAATGAAAAGTTCGTCTTCACTGGATGATGAAGTGTCCATGTTTACTGTCGCCGCGAATGTTTTGGAATGTTGGAGCTCTGAAACATCACAGACATCGCAAACTCGCGTCGCGGCTGATGTGAATGGTTTTGACGCGAACTATTCGCACGCGAAAAATTCGCTTTTCCGCCTCGCTTTTTCGTTTACGCGTTCAGTGTGAAAGGGCCTTTAACCTCATCGTGTCTGCGACTATGGAAAGTGAATGTGGGCAAGTCGGTACTGTGGCACTTAAATGTTTACATTGTGACTCAATTGACCCTTCGCATGTCAACATATGTCAACATTTGGACATGACAATCAGTGATTTGACAGCTCACCTTAAGCAGACTGCCAGACGCTGCTCCGGATCGATTGGTTCCCTGAAGTTTGTGGTTTGTCTCGTCAGTTGTGGTGCCACTGACTGGAGGAGCTCCTCAAATTGTCCCACGGTCCGGACATCCGAAAGTAAGTGCGGAATCGGCCATGATAAAGTTTTAGCTCCTGTACAAGATTGCCATACTCCCCTTCAGACTCTCTGTTCTTTAAGAGTGGGTGCACCCAAAACCTTCTATTTGGTCTTTTAAATAAAATGAAAAGTTCGTCTTCACTGGATGATGAAGTGTCCATGTTTACTGTCGCCGCGAATGTTTTGGAATGTTGGAGCTCTGAAACGTCACAGACATCGCAAACTCGCGTCGCGGCTGATGTGAATGGTTTTGACGCGAACTATTCGCACGCGAAAAATTCGCTTTTTCGTTTACGCGTTCAGTGTAAAAGGGCCTTTAGAGAACAGAGTGTCTGAAGGGGAGTATGCTAATCTTGTACAGGAGCTAAAACTTTATCATGGCCGGTTCTGCACTTGCTTTCAAATATCCGTGGGACAATTTGAGGAGCTCCTCCAGAGACAGTAGCACCGCATCCGACCACACACTTCAGGAACCAATCGATCTGGAGCAGCTGTTTCCAGCTGTGTTTCCAATTGAGTCACAATGTAAACATTTAAGTGCCACAGTCTTACTGACGAAACGCATTCACTTTCTATAGTCGCAGACACAATTAGGTTTAGAAAAAAATATTAGTTTTAACTCAAAAGGCTAATGTTATCGTTGTCTGTAGCCTACAGTGGGCAAACACAGCTGCAGCTGTACACCTGTAACTACAACTACAGCTGTAATCTTGTGAGAAATGCGATACAAAGGTTAATGTTGATTGAATAGCTAATGGCATCAACTGGCCATTTCGTGACCTTTGTTTCCTTGTATGTGATTGATTTAAGCCTTTTCTGTTGCTGTGAGAGTTAAACAAATCGTCATCGAAACGAAACAAATAAACATTGTTTTTTCGCCACAGCACATTCGCGTTCGGTGTGGAAGCACTCATTACACAAACAGCTGATATAAAACCAAATAAAACCATTGCGTGAATTATTTGCGTGTCAAAATCGCGTCCAGTATGAAAGGACCTTAAAACAGCTGTAAATCACTGGTGTCATGCTGAAGATAAAGTCTACATGTTTCTGTTTACCTTAGCTAGATTTGTACTTTTTTGACCATCTATCTAAGCTTTAAATTAAAATAAAAAAACAGCATACTTGTTGGATTTCAAGTATATGAGCAATACCCTTAAATGCACTTTATCCAAAGCACCTTACTATGCAGTCGAGGTACACATTTGATCAGTGTGTGTGTGTTCGAGCAATGGTGTGAATGAATCTTCTGAATTAGGCAGAGAGCTTCTGATAATTAATGGTCAGAGGAGAGCTCTTACCTCCTGAAAACATCACAGATGAAGCCCTCATGACACTCTTCAATGAAAAGCACTAATAGAAGATGTACTCACTGAGAAAAGCTCTTAATGCGGTTCTGAACACACTGACGGGTCAAACATACACATCACCCATACAAATAACCCAAACTAAAACCACCAATGTGAAATCGCAACAAAAAGAACTGAGCCTGTGAATGTGTGGAGCAGCAATAAACTGGATCGCCTGGAAGAAAACAAGCAACTCCACAAAGACAAGCCTCACTCACTCAATCTGTTTTCTAAATGCATGTTATAGTTCTTAGTGTGAATGATTCATCTGTGCATGTGTTTCATTTAATTAAAAAATGGTTTGACCTCATAATGTTTAAACAATATTTAATCAAAACTCTCTGGTGATGTATGCAGGACCAATCATTTAGTGCTCTTAAGCCCCGCCCCTGAAAGCTCACACTTATTTGCATACATGTTTGAGAGACACACACCCACACTTCAACATCCAATCAACCACTGATGCATAGAAGCAAGCCCCGCCCTACATTTAGGCTCAATCCCATTTCTACCCCTTAGCCCTTCTCTTTCCCCTTCCCCTTCGTTTTGCGCGTTCACGTGAAGGGGTAGGGGTGTCTCGATTCTTTTTTGGGTGGTAGGGGTAAGGGGAAGGGCCAGATAGCCCTTCAAACAAAGATTTTTCAGGACCACACTTCGAACGAAGGGGTATGATGAGTTTCCCTCCACCGACTACCGTGCTGCTAGAATGTGTGTGTGTTGCCACTCGGGATCGATCACTTGCGTGTCACCTGGCTGCCGTTTCTCCGTAGCTTGCTAAACGCACTATTTGGGTGATTTGAACACATATTAATAATAGTTCAAAAATATATATCTGGTCATCCTTCATAACGCAGTCGATATTTACATCACATATCGTCTGTAAACTCTCGCGTTACCAAGGCAACGACTGACTTTACATATAACACGTATTTAAATATGAACATTATCGCAGCACCACAGTAGATAACGAAACCATATCCGTACCGGCCGGCTCGGATCAGCACGGAATGGAACGGTTAATAAACAAAGAGAACAGTTTGGTCCAATGGAAAAGCGGCTTCACCAGTATTTTCTGTATAATTCTGTATCATCTTAGGAAACTCTGGCTCATATGTTTTGAACTGAAAACGAGCGCCATTTTATTAAGTCCAAATACAGCGCAAAACTCTGTTGGGAGTGATCAATTTGTTAAACGTGCTCGCGCCTGATTTCTGTTAGATATAGCCTACTCACTTCATTGCTGTTCATACTGGTTAAATGTCACAGGACATTATAATAAATAAAACGGGGTATGATGACGTGTAATGGTAGTAGTGGTGTCCCATTTCTTAGGGGAATATTTTCACCCCTGCGCCTTGGCACTCTGTTTCAAGGGGCAAGGGGAACAGGTAGGGGTAGGGGAAGGCGAAGGGGTATAAAACAGAAATGGGATTGGGCCTTATTCTTTATGGATAATCCGTTACACTCGGATGTATGTCTCAAAGATCTATAAGAAAAGATCTGTCGCTACTGATGTTTCATCACAAACTCTAATATTGTGTGAAATGTGTCTCTATTCATCTATTCTTGGCAGTCAAGAAATGTCAAGGGAAAATTAAGAAAAGCTGATAACAAAGTCTTTAGATTTTCATGTAGATTTGCCTTACTCTAAAAACTGCTTTATAAATATTAAACAAGAAAAGTTTAGAAAAGTAGGAATGAAGGTGCCAAACTAAAATGGCTAATTTAAGCAAGCAAGATTCATCGCCCTCAAGTAATACACTCTTCTAATAATACTGACTTTTCATCAAGTACTTTATGAAATAAAGTCCACTTTAAACATTATACTGACTATAAGTAACTACATGTCAACTTATTCTACTAACCCTAGCCAGTCTACCAGTCTACTAATACTCTACAAATGTTCTAATGAGAGTTAGTTGATATGTAGGTGACATGTTACTTATAGTCAACAGAATATTTAAAGGGCACCATCAAAATAAAGTGTAACCAAACATTAAACTGCTCTTCAAAATTAGAACAATCAACTATCGACTGCATCCATTTAAGCTTAAACTTTTATATTCACAAGAAAATGTCTGTCAAGCTAAACGTTTTTAAACACGTGCAAGCACAATCAAGACACAATCAAGAAAATAACACCATGCTTACAATGCAAAAAATCTTCCTTTAAAAAAAAAGAAAAAATATATAACTTATAGAGATGCAGGTCAACCGGTCTGCATAATGTCTCATCCCCTTTTGTATATTGCATTTATGCACAAATGAATGCATTTTGTGTCAGGCTCAGTTACAGGTCTAGCTGTATGAGATAGATGATAGAGGTCCAACTGTGATTTCCTTCAGATAAACCTGATCAGAATGATAAGGGCCCAGTCAGGCAGGTAACCGAGAGCCCAAATCAGAGCCATGTCTATTTAAGGAGCTTCTGCTGGTCATGCTGCGGGTAAGTGTTTGTGTTTGTGTACATATATAAATAGTCTTGTGAGCATTTCTGATCAATACCAAGCTTGTTTGTACTACTGAGCTTACCATGTGTTGTTCACAAGTCCTTTTAACAGTCCTTTCTACGGTTCAGCTTTGAGTGACTTTTAAAACTTTGTGTGTGTGTGTGTGTGTGTGTGTGTGTGTGTGTGTGTGTGTGTGTGTGTGTGTGTGTGTGTGTGTGTGTGTGTGTGTGTGTGTGTGTGTGTGTGTGTGTGTGTGTGTGTGTGTGTGTGTGTGTGTGTGTGTGTGTGTCATCAGGGCTCTCTCCTCATCTCTGCAGGCCCCCGCTCTGACTGTGTCCTCCATCGATTGCCTTGGTGAATGGGCGCTCAGGTTTAACTAGGCAGTTGCGCTTCGAACCCACACCACCCCAATGAGAGCGTTTAACACAACGGTGCCAGTCAGCCGTCTGATTGCTTAAACTGTCAAAGACATGCCCCTAAATGACACAGAGACTCATTGGTGGAGCAGGGAGGGTGTTTTTGTTTTTGGAAGGCTGAAGGCAAATGTACATATAAATCATATCCAAATAGTGTCTGGGACAACAAGAAAATTCCCAACAACACTTTCACACTTGAAGTATACTGTCTATTGTTTCATCCCAGCTAACAAAAATATGTTCTAAGAAAGTTTTACAATCCCATTAAGTTATGAAAATTTTATTTGTGAATGTTCTTTGAACATTCAAAACATTTGTTTTTAAAATGTTTTAAACACATTTTCTTTGTTGGTAGTAACATAGTAACATTTTAAAAACGTTAGACAAATAAAAAAGCTCTATGAATGATGTATTGTAAGGTGTAGTCAAACACGCACGATTCAAAGATGAAAATAATATCTGAGAAGGGAGGGTGGGGGCTCTGGAGGGGGATATATCAGCAGTCCTGGGCAAACAAAACAGTCCAAGGGGGAGTGGAGGGTGGGCGGAGCCAGAGACCAGCCAGGATGAAGCCCCATTGAGGAGTCGAGGGAGGAGCCATGGTGGAAACTTGCCAGTCGACTAATGGAGATGGAGCTGCTGGAGATGGAGACCCAGGTAGAGCTGATGAGCCGAAAAGTCCATGCAACACTGCTGGCACTGGAGATTGAGGTGGAGCCGTGGTGATGAGCATTCGAGGTGGAACAAGGAAGCATGAAGACTGAGGCGAGGATGGTGGAACTGAGAACAAAGGTGGAGCCAGGGGCGAAGACGGAGCCTGATGGAGCCGAAGGTGCAGACAGGACGATGTCTGACAAAGGCGCAGCAGGTGGGCTGAGGGAGCCCGGTGGAGCCGTCAGGATGTTGGTTTCTGGTGGAGCCGAGGGTGGGAGCGGAGATAAAGATCACAAGTGACATTGGTCTGGGCGGAACCAGCAGGGAAATAGGAGAGTCAGGGCTGGTCGGAACCAGTGGGGTTAGGAGAACCAGGTCATTTTGATCTTCAAACACCTCCAATAAATTTATATATGTTCCAGGGGCCATAGAAATCGCATGTAAAGAGGTGGGTGGGTCTTTCCTCTCAGCCTTCGATCTCCACAAGAACTCCCTCAGCAATGCACGGTATTGCTGGCTCACACACCTGGTCAGACTCTCCTTGTGGATCTGGCTCCGGGTAGATGTCCCTCTCCATCTTCATAGCAGTCCATCACGGCAGGCCGATCTCCGTAGTCTCCATAGTGCAGCTTGTGGGCTGTTTTTTATTGGTCTCTGCATGTGGTACGGGGAATCGTTGTTCACCAGGGAAACATGGAATGACAGCATAAAATAAATAATGTCTTGCAGAAAACTTTCTATTAACGTTACAGGAAGAACAATTTGTTCATAACTTTGAGAGTTGTGTTGTATCTCTGAATTGTGAAACTTTTGACTCACATTTAGAATAATTTGTGCATTTTCTTGCATTTTTTAGGAAATTAAGATTTTATTTTTACTTCTAAAAAAAGACAAGCATTGTATTCCTGTGATTACCTAGGCTGGTGTTTGCTGGTTAGTTCTGCTCTAAGTCATAGCCATGCTATTAACCAGCAACCCTGGTGAAACTGGTTGACCAGCATTGTCTTTCTTTGACTTACTATTGAACCTGGAATGCCATCTCATTCCAAACTGAACAGGTGACATTTATTTCACAAAGCAGGACATCTTGTACATTCTCTCTCAACATCTTTTACAGACTAGCCCTAAACCTAACCCTGGCCGCAATAGCCATGTTCCCACTATCGGGCCAAAAGCAGGCGCGTGCTAGTGTGCGTGCCAGGGACAGTTGCGTTTCCACTGTCACTTCCGGGGCTTGATCAGGTCTCATCTGAGCTTCCTCTGTGCCAACCAAATACCTAGGTCCAAAGTGGGCCAACTGGGGCCTGAGGAGTGGTCATGACTAAAGACAGAGTTTACCTGAGTCAAGAGATAGTCAACACCGCTGCTCATTTTTCCATGTTATTATATCAGGCTACCAGCTAACTCACTTTTACACATATGATTATGGAAATTAAGAACTTGAAGAACTACAGTGAGGAAAATAAGTATTTGAACACCCTGCTATTTTGCAAGTTCTCCCACTTAGAAATCATGGAGGGGTCTGAAATTGTCATCGTAGGTTCATGTCCACTGTGAGAGACATAATCTAAATTAAAAAAAATCCAGAAATCACAATGTATGATTTTTTAACTATTTATTTGTATGGTACAGCTGCAGATAAGTATTTGAACACCTGAGAAAATCAATGTTAATATTTGGTACAGTAGCCTTTGTTTGCAATTACAGAGGTCAAACATTTCCTGTAGTTTTTCAGCAGGTTTGCACACACTGCAGGAGGGATTTTGGCCCACTCCTCCACACAGATCTTCTCTAGATCAGTCAGGTTTCTGGCCTGTCGCTGAGAAACACGGAGTTTGAGCTCCCTCCAAAGATTCTCTATTGGGTTTAGGTCTGGAGACTGGCTAGGCCACGCCAGAACCTTGATATGCTTCTTACAGAGCCACTCCTTGGTTATCCTGGCTGTGCGCTTCGGGCCATTGTCATGATGGAAGACCCAGCCTCGACCCATCTTCAATGCTCTAATAAACTATATATAAAAATAAGTCCAAGATTTCTAAAGCCATGGTCACTCCAACTCATTCCAAAAACATACAAAGACAAATGACACAAAATTCAACAAAGACTGAAGGACTGGACAGGCTAGATGAGAATGGATGGAACAGGATTGGACAGGGAAGACAGATAAAGCAGTGGAGAATGGACTCATGTCCCTTTAGAGTAGTTTTAGAAAACCCTCCCCAAACAAAACTGGAAGCACAGAAATCACTAGAATGTCACCGTATGGCGTAGCCTTAGCTATCACAGTTGACTTCAAGGGTTCATGACACTGACAGACAACAGTGCAATCCATCATAGGCAAACGCTTCACCAAGATGGCCTATAATCCTGTCAACGTTATGGGACTTTCTGTACATCTTCTCATTGCTACTTCCTGTAAATTCATGCATTTGTCTTTCCTTCTCTCTTTTTGTCCAAGTGTCTCAGGAGCTCTTAACGTCAGAAAAACCCTCAGTATTTCTGGTTCTTATTTGGTGGCCCTTATCACGACACTATTATCTCTCAATATCCTCACAAGAGGAAATGATTACAGTGTACGACCTTATACCTCGCCATTTGTGGCACACATTATAACACCCACACTATGTGCTTACATGTGCACACTCACAAACACTTCATCTCTGCTTACTCCCACTTATCAACAGACACACACACTTGCCCGTGCAGTTTTTAAATTCTCACCTATTCTTTCTTTTTCTTTACTATCCTTATGTTTCTACCACAGCTTAATGCTCTGTTTCTCTCGGTTTCTGATCAAAGCTCTTTCTGTGTGTAATAGGCAGATTGATCTGATCTTCTGGTCTCAACGGCTAGGCTAAACCATTACTGATACCATGATTAAAGTTCACACACTTGAGTGAGCCGGCAGAGAGCTCTATGATTCAGCTCATTCTCTGATAAATCCTCACCAGAATTTGATCACAGTTAGGTTTTCCAACTTCAGCAGAAGGAAATAAACGACACTTAGTTTGTTTTTAGGGAGATAAGGCACACTTTCCATTTATTTACATCATATTTTTAAGTAAACCACTTGCATGATTTTCTGAAAAATCCTGCAGAGTCACTTTATGTGAAGTTATTCAACGTAATTTCGGGAGAAGTACGCCCATTTAATCTTCCAATTAATACCAAGGTATAAAACCAGCAGCTTACCTCTTCCCATTTTTAGTTCCTGCAGCATCCCTCCTCCTCCCCTGCTCCTCCTTTTGTACAATTTTGCCTGTTATAGGTGGGCAATCGGAGCTTGGGTAGAATATCCTCTCCGAGCCCCTTTATAGCAGACAGCAAGCCAAATCTGTTTACCACTTTCACTAAGATTATATGGGCACACAAACTCGTGAAATGCACATTATAGAGCTTCTGTAGCTCCACCCCTTTTCAGTGCTGCGTTCGTTGTGTTCTGTCTTCCGATTTTTATTTCCACAGCATGAAGGTAAGATGAGAGGCTTCTGAAATTAGTGAGGGTCAGTCATCGCAATTTCCAGAGTGAATCCCGCATTTATATGCGGCTAGGCCTATGTAATGAAGCATGTACACTTACCTAAAGGTTTATTAGGAACACCATACTAATACTGTGTTTGACCCCCTTTCGCCTTCAGAACTGCCTTAATTCTATGTGGCATTGATTCAAAAAGGTGCTGAAAGCATTCTTTAGAAATGTTGGCCCATATTGATAGGATAGCATCTTGCAGTTGATGGAGATTTGTGGTATGCACATCCAGGGCACGAAGCTCCCGTTCCACCACATCCCAAAGATGCTCTATTGGGTTGAGATCTGGTGACTGTGGGGGCCATTTTAGTACAGTGAACTCATTGTCATGTTCAAGAAACCAATTTGAAATGATTCGAGCTTTGTGACATGGTGCATTATCTTGCTGGAAGTAGCCATCAGAGGATGGGTACATGGTGGTCATAAAGGGATGGACATGGTCAGAAACAATGCTCAGGTAGGCCGTGGCATTTAAACGATGCCCAATTGGCACTAAGGGGCCTAAAGTGTGCCAAGAAAACATCCCCCACACCATTACACCACCACCACCAGCCTGCACAGTGGTAACAAGGCATGATGGATCCATGTTCTCATTCTGTTTACGCCAAATTCTGACTCTACCATCTGAATGTCTCAACAGAAATCGAGACTCATCAGACCAGGCAACATTTTTCCAGTCTTCAACTGTCCAATTTTGGTGAGCTAGTGCAAATTGTAGCCTCTTTTTCCTATTTGTAGTGGAGATGAGTGGTACCCGGTGGGGTCTTCTGCTGTTGTAGCCCATCCGCCTCAAGGTTGTGCGTGTTGTGGCTTCACAAATGCTTTGCTGCATACCTCGGTTGTAACGAGTGGTTATTTCAGTCAAAGTTGCTCTTCTATCAGCTTGAATCAGTCGGCCCATTCTCCTCTGACCTCTAGCACCAACAAGGCATTTTCGCCCACAGGACTGCCACATACTGGATGTTTTTCCCTTTTCACACCATTCTTTGTAAACCATAGAAATGGTTGTGCGTGAAAATCCCAGTAACTGAGCAAATTCTCAGACCGGCCCGTCTGGCACCAACAACCATCCCACGCTCAAAATTGCTTAAATCACCTTTCTTTCCCATTCTGACATTCAGTTTGGAGCTCAGGAGATTGTCTTGACCAGGACCACACCCCTAAATGCATTGAAGCAACTGGCATGTGATTGGTTGATTAGATAATTGCATTAATGAGAAATTGAACAGGTGTTCCTAATAATCCTTTAGGTGAGTGTATGTGACCGCTTGTCAAGTATAGAAAAGTTGTATTCAAATTCTGAATAATTATATGAATTATTATCCTATCACATCACACAAAGAGTGCTCCCTTTATAATCACTAAAAAGCTGTCACTCATTCAATGAACACGAAAGTTCTCAATAAAAGTTCAGTTGCATTAATCAGTGAAGCTGATGACACAATGAATCTCATATTTACATAATGTCTACATTTTGTCATGGGATTTGCAAGTGTGCAGAACTCAGCACTGGACAAAAACTTGAGCGGTGAATGGACTCTAACTTCAACACCTGTGATTGGTTTTTGTCTGGCTATCACCAGTTTACCACCACCAATTTAAGATTGAACATTGGTCTGGGGAGTCTGCTATGTATTTTCTACTGCACAAGAGGCGTGATAACCGAGCATAATTCAAATGACTCTGTGTGCAATTGGCTTTATGCACAGCTGCACTACTTCCTGAACTTCAGCCTGCTCCTTTGTTTCCTGTCTGCCATTATTTGACAAACTGATTAATCCAGGTGTGCCTGACCTCTGTAGTCACAACAACAATAATCAGACACACCTGGATTAATCAGTTTGTCCAATAATGGCAGACATGAAACAAAGGAGCTGGCTGAAGTTCAGGAAGTAGTGTAGCTGTGCATAAAGCCAATTGGATAGTCCTTCAATCAATCAGACCACAAGAGGCGTGATCAACAGGCAACGACCCATCCCTTCTCTATCCATCATCATGTTAAACCTGCCAATAGCGCGCCAGGTGGATAAGCCAGTCTGTGATTGGTTCCCGCAAAAGTGTAACAGAAGCAGCATAAATTAATGTACAGGTTTCCAGACTGAGTTGCAGGGTGAAATCAAATCGCTGGCAGATCGGGCTGGGTTTACCCAGTCTAGTGATTGGCCATTGCGTTCAAGAAATCAACAAACATGTCTGTAATTGGCCTCATCGATCACAGAAGCGAAAATATGCTGGAAATGGAATAATTAGCAATCAGATACACACTGAATCGTTTGGCAACTATTTTTCGCTTATAATATGCCATCACTACGAAGAAAACAGATCCTAGACCAGCATTTATGGGCAGCTTTTCCCTCTAAAAACAACCAGAAGCAGAAGCAGCAACAGGCAGTGGTTTGAGTCAAGTCACTTTTATTTATATAATGCTTTTTACAATACAGTTTGTTTCAAAGCAGCTTTAGAGTGATAACAAGAAAATAAAGCATCCTATTTTTTTCTTCTTCTGTACAGCAGCTCTAGAGAACACAGTGATGTCATTGTCTAACTGAGTTCAATTCTCATCCAATGGTGTCAATGCAGGCAGATCAGTAATATAGTTGAATATTTAGTGTCCCCAACTAAGCAAGCCAAAAGCCAAAGGCAACAAAGGCGACAGTGGCAAGGAACCCAAAATCCATCAGGCGATAGATTGGAGAAAAAGACCTTGGGCAAAACCAGGCTCAGACAGGGGGCCAATTCTCCTCTGGCCAATGAACGAACAGTGTATGATTATGATTTAGACATTTCAGGTCAGAAGTCAGATTGGATCGGGACATTCAGAATATTTATCCAGTTCCATCTGGTTGAAGATCAGAGTCATCACGCCGAAGACGGGTTTGTTGAGGATCAGTGCCACTGGCTGTCATGTCGATGAGGTCTTTACAGAGGAGAGTCTAGTTGACAGGATCTTTGCTGACACTTCAGGTCTGGATACGGCCTGGATCTGGCAGTCTACTGTAAACCTCGGGATAAAAAGAGAGACAAATTTTAGCGTAGATGCCATTCTTCTTATGATGTAACGAGTACATCAGGTGTTATGGGAAGTGTTCCCAGTTCCGGCTGACCTAGTTAATGCAGCATAACAATCATTTAACTGATTTGAATAATAGAAATTGATTATGTTCTATGTATTTGCCAGGTTAAAGAGATGTGTTTTTAGTCTAGATTTAAACTGACAGAGTGTGTCCAGAGTTTAGGTGCTAAATAAGAAAAGGAACGACCACTTACAGTTGAATTTGATATTCTATATCTGGCCAGAATTTTTAGACCGCAATAGACATGATGGAGTATAATGCGTTAAGCGCTCGCTGAAGTACTGGGGAGCTGAATATAAAAAAAGCTTTAGTTCTTTTTAAGTAATTAGCAAGATTTTAAAATGTATATGATGTTTAATAGGGAGCCAGTGCAGTGTTGACAGAGCCGGGCTAATATGGTCATACTTCCTGGTTCTAGTAAGAACTCGAGCTGCTGCGATTTGGACCAGCTGGAGTTTGTTTATTAGGTGTGCAGGGCAACCACCCAGTAGAGCATTACAATAATCTAGCCTTGAGGTTATGAACGTATGAACTAACTGTTCATGAGTGAAAAACTTACATGCATTTGCAAACTCCAACTAGAGGTAAAATTACATGGTGTATGTCTATACTAAAAGTCATATATTACTTATACATTGCTTGAGTACATACTAACATTATGGTCAACAGTAATGTCAACATGAATGAGGTTTGATTTGATCTATTATACATAAAATCTAGCTAATTTCTATTTCTATCAAGCTACACATCATGAAATTAAAATGGACAATTCTTATTTATGGAATATTGCAGTGTTTATTCTAAATTATTTTTTGTTGCACATCATTGTTTTAAATTCATGTTCCTGGTAATCTTGAATCAGAATAACTTCTCCTCCTCCCCCAATTTTATAAAGGCTTTAAAAGCAGCTATTCAAATTGGAATTTAGAGTCACAACTATCCATTTGTTAAACTTACAATTTTACATTTTTTCCCCCAAAAGAGAGATCTTGAAGCAAAATGAATGTGTATTATTGTTAAATATGGTTAAGATACTCGGACCTCAGATGATTAGGAGATTACCTGGCTATTTGAACATTACCATCGGATAGGACAATAGGGCCCTTCACCAAGATTTGGAACTGCAATCCCTAAAGAAACAAGTATTAGCAACTTCATAGCAACCAGTACCCCTGTGTCCATGCTGTTGTCATGGAGACAACCCCATGCTTCTGCTAGAGTAGAGTGCAAGTGCTGATGGGCGAGATGCTTACGCACACAGGGTGTGTGTGTATGTGTGTGTTATCTTCAGGGCTAGAGAGCAGGGAGTTGGAGTTTATGTGGGAGGGTTATGCGTTTATGTCTGTACCATGGTGAGTATTTAGGCATCTAGTTTTGAGAGATAACTTGATGATCTCCGTGCAGAGGTTCATTTTAGATTGGAAAACTGTGAGGTGAGAGGTTTCCTCACATTTGTAGTACAATATCACTGTTGGAAACTCTTCGGTCTTCAGGATAAATGTCTTGTGATGAACAAGAGGAGTCCTAACATGCAATACATAACTTCATTACACATTATAATTTTTTGGCCTTTTTATGGCTTTATTGGATAGGACAGTGCAGAGATTATAGAGAAAAAAAGGAGAAGAGAAAGGAATGAGTTCGGCAAAGGACCTCAAGCTGGGAATCGACTCGGGTCGCCAGAGGTGCAGTTGCGCTATACTGGATGTCGCAGAGACCATTAGACCTGATATTACATTATTATTTTTTAGGTTATTAGATTTTGTTGTAAGAATATGTCGGTAACACTTTTTTTAAAGTAATTTACAAGTTATTAGTTAATGATGAACTAATCAGTTACAAAACATTACTATGTGTTGATAAAGGATTAATAAGTAATATATTTTATGATTTTTTCATAAATCTTTGAAATATGTATGTTATTGTAAAATTGTTGTATCATTATCTCAATACACAATCCAGTATAGAATGTCTCTTATGCCCTTGACTTTAATGGTTCATCTTTCATGGTGGAAGAGATTGGTCAGAGTCTTCAGAGACTTACCAATGCCCCCAGTCCACTCCATCACTTCCAGGACCTCTGGAATCAGTTCCATGACTTATATTCTCTTCAGTAGTCACTCTAGTCCTTCCTTAAGCCTCCAGAGTTTGCTTAAGCCTTAGAGCCCCTAGTCATTGTACCTATTCCCACCAGAGGCCCTGTCTAACCAAGAGTCAGTGGTTGCTGCCCTGTCAATCTTGGAGCCAGCGAGAGAGTCAGCTGAGTCCAGTGGTCCCAAGTACGGTATTCTCAAGTCTGACGGTCTCTTGTGTGGTTGTCCCAGAGGTCTCACCTTTGGTGGTCTTGGTCTTGTTTCGACCATGGGGAATGCTGCAAAGTATACTCCTAACCCAAAACCTCCTTTCCCGCCAGCCCTGTCACAACCGAAGAGGCCGTCTCTGAGCAGTTTACTCTCCCTGTCACGGCCCCCATGCCAACCCTGCCATGGCTGATGGGGCCATTTCCCTCCTGCTAGCACTTCCTGTCCTGGCCATGGAGCATGTGTCCTTGTTGTCTTTTTTCCCCAATGGTGACCTCTGAATCCACGTCCCAATAGTGGACTCAGCTCCCAATCACCTACACTGCCACCACCCTTCTGTATGTCTGAGCCCCTTCTCCATGGTGGTTGTCCCCGGCTTCACTGACTCTGTTGTGGAGGTCTCCTCCTTCCCCAGATCTACTTTGGTCACATGCATCACCAGTCAGGCTGAAATCTTCCACTCCTCTGGTTCCATCATGGTACCCAGTTCCCTCAATTAATCCAGGACCTACAGAACTCTTTGCTCTGCTCTGGTCTATTGGACTCTTGAACACAATGGTTCTCCATTCTTCTAGTCTCTCTGTGTTATACAGCTCTGCTAGCCCTTACTTCCCTCTCCCTGAGGTCAACTATTACCTACTTCCACCTGTACTTTTTTGTTTAGCCTTATTAGAGCAGCAGGAGTTACCTAGTGAGGGTTGGGGGTAGTGTCACACTCATCTCTTCATCTATTTCTATGTTTGTGAGGACACTTCCGAGTTTGAAGTTTGCCCTGCACTCTTACTTTGTATTCTGCTCCGTTGTTTCTGAGTTTACGTTTTGGTGTTTTATATCTGTTCTCCCTCACTATCATCACCCTCACTCTGCTCATGCTGCCTGGACTTATCACCCACACCTGTTTTCAATCTGCACCTTATTTAGGACTCTATATAACCACAGCACAAACACACATTCTTGGCCTGCTATTGTCAATGTCATGCTACACAGACTTCAG
Organism: Romanogobio albipinnatus; assembly: GCA_023566225.1. Lineage (NCBI taxonomy): Eukaryota > Metazoa > Chordata > Actinopteri > Cypriniformes > Gobionidae > Romanogobio > Romanogobio albipinnatus. Next base: position 7,240,071 of record CM042253.1, on the reverse strand, counting down.
ACCACACTGCTACCTGAATTATGTGTCTGAGTGTCGCAGCCATCCCAGCCCACTTCTATCCTTGTGTTGTCGCCCCTCATCCCAGAGTACCCCTTTGGCTCAAAACTCCTCTTTAGTCCGTCACCACTCCTCATCACAGACACAGAGCCAATGCCAACAATGAAAGAAGAGTTTGCTCAAGAATGCTCAAGAAAGCAATGCTCAAGAGGCTGTTGCCATGTCCGACTTGGAACGGGTGAGCCAGGAGCCATTGATTGACTGGGAGTCTGAGCCAGTTCCCACCCTCGAACCTCTTCCTCCTCTGTCAGTCCTGTCCTGTGTGTTTGAAGTCCCAGTCCCACCTGAAATCTTTTCTCCACCGCTGGTTCCATTCAGCTTCTCTTGTAAACTATTTTTGTGGAATGCCTTGTCTCTGCCATGGAGGACGTTCCAAGTTTCCTTGTCACAACCATGGAGGTCTTTCAAAGCCTCGCCATCCTTACTGGTCCAGTCCAACTCCTTGGATCCTTCCCTTCTGCTGGTTCCTAATAGCTGAATGGCTCCGCCTTGAGCTTCCTGGTCCTTATCTTGGCCTAGGTGTTCAGATCCCCCTGCTCTAACTCCACCTTGGCCTGTCAATCCATTGGCTCTACCTTGGCTCCTCGCTCCCTCCACTCCTCAGTGGTTCATCATCCTCATGGTAAGCTGGGCTCTCTCTTCCCTCCAGCTCCACCTTGCTCCATTGTAACCCTGGCTCCATTATGATTTCCAGGCTTTCGGCTGCACCTCAGCCCTTCACCTATTTGGCTCCACCAGACTCCTCCTTCCCTACAGCTTCTACTCTGTCCTCGACTGTACCGGCTCAACCTCAGTCTTCCGGGGCCCCTGGTTTCCTCACGGCCCGCGAGTCCTCCAGTCCAGCGGTTTCACTCTGGGTCTCTGTCCCTTTGGCTTTTCTGCCCAGGTCCATCATTGTGGCTCCACCAGCTCCTCCCTACAATGGCTCTTCGTCCACTGGCTCTTCCATGGTTTATCCCTCCTCCTGTATGCACCCCTTAGCCTTCTCTGATCCATTATCCCGTCACCAGTGCCTCATCATGGAACGTTAAGGTGTCAGATCACCCGTTTTCAACCTGCACTTCATGAAGGACCCAAAAAGCCACAGTACAAACACACATTCATGCCTCCTCTTTTTAGAACACCACGGTAAATCACTGTAGTAGGACTAGTCATGTCATACCGATAATTACTGAAGCGAATCGAGCAGGCACATATGCATGGTGTGTTTTTCCATTGCCATGGCATGCAGCCATCATAAATGATTCCACTATCTTACCAAATTCAGCAAAAACAAACCTGTCAAACCTGTCAAACCTAACATAATTTTTCTGTCATATGCTGATGATCTCTGTGCATATTTAGGAAGTATTTGAAAGTTAAAATAAAATGCAATAGAGTTGAATTTATTTTGTCTGGTTAATTCATTCACACCAAATCATCTCAGTACAGACAGAGTTGATTGAGATTTTTACATTTTGATTACATTTTATGTATGCAATGTATGGTTGAGCTATGCTCATAGCTGCTGATATAGTCATAATTTCCCGATTATTAGTTTAGTTTAGGAGAAGATTTCAGAAAGCTCTTGCAATTTTTTGTGAGTAACATGCATCAGGCTATCAATGAGGTCAAAATTATTGTTAATTAAATCATTATTAATGAAATAGCATGCAAAATGAAATCAAAGGCAATAGTTTTTACTTTTTAAATGTTTTGTGGAATTTGATCTTCCATATCTGCCATAAAATTAATGTCATGCTTTCAAACTCTTTTCTTTTTCCTGGTCTTTTTCAACCACAAACTGTTCTCTTTGAATGTGGCAGTGCATCTGTGGTCGGGTCACGACTCATGTTGGCATGTGTGTGGTTAAGGCTGGCTTTGTGACTCAACTCATGTCACAATGCATCACCCCCTGACCTCTGCTGAAACAGCATCCGGACCCCGCCTTGCAGGTGTCAATCACACATTGCCATGATGACCCCTGTCAGTGAAGTGTCAGGAAAAAAACAGGAAAGTGGCGTATGCTCATGATGGTAGGGGTGGGGGGTTTGTATCAGTCGGCGGCATATATTTCATCTCTATGTTAACACAAGCAGTGGCTTTATTTGTGTGTGTGTGTGTATTGGAGGGTGTATGTTTCTCACCTGAAGAGAGATCTCTTGGATAACAAGCAGTTTAGGCTAAGAGTGTGTGTCAGCCTGCATGGTCTGTCAGTCAGGCGAGGCTGTTTTTTTTCCGAGCTGTCTTCTCTTGTCTTTGTATCTTTGTATCTGGTGACATCTAGAAACTTTCACAGAACTTACTGAGGAAAAAATAAAGCACTGGTCATCCAAAGGCATCAAACTTTCCAATTCTATCTTTTTCCCTTTTGACTCTTCTATAGTAATAGTAATTGTTTTATTGTTTTATAATGTTTCCTGGGGTGCACTTAAAATGTTAGTATGATTTTTACATAAAACAATTTTTTTTCCTACTCTGATTTTAGCTTCTGATTTGAACGCTCTGTTTGAAGGGGCGTGTCTGTGGTGAGACTTCAGTGTAAACGCCCACTGCTGTGATTGGCTGCTGTGAGACTTCAGCGTAAACGCCCACTGCTGTGATTGGCTGTTGTGAGACTTCATTGTAAACGCCCACTGCTGTGATTGGCTGCTGTGAGACTTCAGCGTAAACGCCCACTGCTGTCATTGGCTGCTTTGAGACTTCAGTGTAAATGCCCACTGCTGTGATTGGCTGCTGTGAATCTTCAGCGTAAACGCCCACTGCTGTCATTGGCTGCTGTGAGACTTCAGCGTAAACGCCCACTGCTGTCATTGGCTGCTGTGAGACTTCAGCGTAAACGCCCACTGCTGTGATGGGCCGCTGTGAGACTTCAGTGTAAACGCCCACTGCTGTGAGACTTTAGTGTAAACGCCCACTGCTGTGATTGGCTGCTATGAGACTTCAGTGTAAACGCCCACTGCTGTGATTGGCTGCTGTGAAACTTCAGCGTAAACGCCCACTGCTGTCATTGGCTGCTGTGAGACTTCAGCGTAAACGCCCACTGCTGTGAGACTTTAGTGTAAACACCCTCTGCTGTGATTGGCTGCTATGAGACTTTTTAGTCCAGTGATCTCACTAACCATCTCACTAACACTCCAGTGGTCGGGCTGAAACATACAGGATTTTCTTATAGTATGATGACCTCTTATATGTCAAAAGGAAAATTAGATTTCTCAGTTCATGACCCCTTTAAAATAGTGTTCACTAAGCCATAAATGGAAAAACACAATGTCCAGACATGCTGCTCCTGCAGGATGAAACTAACTGCACTGACCTCAGCAGCTCCCACACACAGACGGAGGATCAAGCTCCAAGCGAGAACACACACCAGTCACAGCTGCCCCTGTAGGGAGAAGTCTCAGTGCAATAAAGCATCCAGCTCATAACAACTATGCACTAAATATGGATGAGACTGAATCCAGGAATGTCCATAATGGATGTAAGTAGTGGTGAAACATGGAAAAACATTCAAATAGGAATGGAGCAAAGATAAAGGAGGACTCTGTATTGAGTCCAAAACCAAAAGTATTGGGACAAATAGAGCCAGCAATACGTAATCATAATCATACTGAGTGCACATTTAAGGAGAATTTTTTCTCTGACCGGACTCTCAAAGGTACGGTGGCCATGCAGGACAGGTCCCATGTTCGGCTCACTTAGTTTTGTATATTACCTCATGGGAATGTCATATGTTGTGACCATGAGATCATTTTGTCATGTTGAGGGAATGACATATTTTTCTCATGGCCATGACTTTTTATGTTGAGGGAATGATGTAACGTGTTTAATGCGCTAACAAACCTGTGTGACAAATGGAAAAAATAGGATGTAAAATAGAACAGATCAACCAGAGTCGAGCTCCATGAAAACTTTCAGAGCTACAAACAAAGTCAGAAGCATAGGCTATCCAAATCAGGGGTTAAATCTACTCTGTACATCTTTGCAGAATTTTATATAGATAAGCTCAGTATAAGCATATTACGCAGAGCATGATATACTATCAGTACAAAAGCCACAGTAATGTGATGTGAAACACCAACCCTAACCCTAACATTTCACCCAAAAATGTATTCATTTATTCACCCGTAGGTTTTTCCAGACCTGTATGACTTTTCTCTCTCTGTTCTGCAGGCTCCACCGTGGTCTTCAGCTCCAGTGTGGCTTCCAGCTCTGCCCTGGCATTGTCTGCCCTCATCTGAAACCCTCTTACCTATTAGATGTTCAGCGTTGTTACCTCAATCAAGCCATCCAAGTCATCGTCCAGTCATCCCTCATCTCATCGTCTAATCCCATGTGTATCTGTGTGCTCTGGAAACCAGTTACTGCCAAGTCATCCTGCACTGTAAATATCTCTCTATTGATCATCTCATCAGTTTAAAGACTGTTCCTGCCCATTCACTAATAAACATACCTGTTTTATCTTATCCATCTCTCCATCGTCATTAAGTCTAAGTCTGTTCATGACAATTAGCTAATCGTGTGAATGAATTATGTTCATTTGTATAATGGGTCGAAGCCATGTATTTTACTTCCAGCTGTTTTAATGAATCATTAGCTAATGATTTGCGAATATATTATTATGTTATGACTTGTTAATGCACATGACTATTAACTCATTATTACATCTTATACTACGGGCTTGAATCTGATTGGCTGATGAACGTTCTGAGGTGTGCAATTATTTTCTGGGAAACGCACAGCGAACGTAGTTCCAGGCAGCTCTCTTGACCGCATTACAGTTCCATATCACTTCGCCAAATGATTTCAGTTATTTCAAATCTTTACAGCCTTTACAGCCTACAACAGCAAATAACCAAAACCCACAACGACACTGACCAATCATATAAATATAGTAAACAATAAGATAAAAAGGACAAATTATTTCCATGTTTTATTTCCACAAAATTAAATTTAATTATGTAAGAAACGCACATTACTCTTGTTCTCCCGCTCTCTCTGCTCTCCCACTCAAACACACACACATACGCACTGTCCGCACTGGACACACTCGCACAGAAACATGATGTCAGCGCTGCTCTGACGATTTTATCAGTAAAATAGTTTAGCAACTTAAACGCAACCAGACATTTCTCTCTTGCGAGGTAACGTTAATAAAGGCGCTGTTCTCACAGTTCCGTATTAGTTCTCTCTCTCTCTCTCTCTCTCTCTCTCTCTCTCTCTCTCTCTCTCTCTCTCTCTCTCTCTCTCTCTCTCTCTCTCTCTCTCTCTCTCTCTCTCTCTCTCTCTCTCTCTCTCTCTCTCTCTCTCTCTCTCTCTCTCTCTCTCTCTCTAATAACTCGCTGCATTGATAACTGCATTAGTCTGCTATCAGTGGCTCAAGCCTCCACAACTAGCTTTAAAATGACGTTTCGGAACTAGCAAAAGAGGATGAGACGCGGAAGAAATAGTCCTAGCCTACTCACAATAGCGATTTAAGTACAAAAACCGGACGAATCCCTTTAAATATATCATCGGATCGAAGTCTTGAGGTGTGATAACCGTAGTACACGCGGAATAATTGACTCCGGGCCATTTAATATTAGAAAAATAATGCGGGTGTGTATTATTTTTTTAATAATTCAACGACCCGTCATCAATTCCTTACATATATCATAATGGTTTTGACATCCACACTAAGCCATGAATTTCCACTAAAACGTGGGCCAACTTCCTTCATTACAAGAGCATCCGTGCTAATTCGGAAATGCCTGCTTCTTAGCTGTGAAAAACAAAAGTCTGCTTATATTTCTGTAAAATCTAAAAGGACTGAGCATCAAACAGGGCTGTGTTTCCCAAAAGCATCTTAAGCCTGTAGAGAGCGCTGGCAATGCTTTTGATTCAGCAAATCAGTTCAATATTCATGAGCCCAACAACCAGACAGGTATTAGCGTGACAGAGTAAGCAGTTGACAGTGTGCGATCTAGCTCAGATAAGATTTGAGCAAAAAACAGAAGCATTCTGAAAACATTTCGCAAGATCTTAATATTGGACTTATTCATTGCTAATCTTTTTACTGAAACACTGAATGGCCATTAATGTCTCATAACCATTAAATTATATGATGTTCTGTTTATTATGATGCCATTATATAAAACTGTTGTATTGTGAAGAGAGGCTGATGAGATTTAGCACCCCCAGCTTTACATTACTATACATTTAAGAGGTTTGCATGATTATTTATATAATTTAATTCTTATGTATGGATTTGTATGCTTTATGTCAGTGCTGTAAGCACATCATTTAATATTTGTCACAGATACAAACTGAAGCTACATTTAATAATTATCTTTGTAAAACACTATGCATTTCTATAAGCTGCGCATTTAATTGTTTTGTTACAGTTTAGGGTCTAATTCTCGTTAACTACAACTTTTGCCTCAATAAACTTCCAATGACTGCTTAGTTAAGGGTATTAGAATATGGTAATGCACAATAAGGCATTAATATGTGCTTTATACATACCAATAAACAGCCAATATCCCATGCTAATAAGCACCTTAATGGTGAGAATTGGACCCTAAACTAAAGTGTTACCAATTTTGTAAATTTTAACAGATGTATTCCCTTACTACATCACCCTGTGCATGGCATGCAAGGAAAAGATATATCACAGTAATAATAGAAGTGAAATTGTAGAAATATTATACATATAAGCACATTCAAATGTATAAGTACACTGTAAAATCCAATTAGTAAACCTTACTTAAAAAAGCATGCAAACCGATTGCCTTGAAAAAACCAAGTAAAGTGAAATAGGAATAGTATGTAGAACTAACAAGTGCCTGTCAAGTTTTGTACACTCACAAGAGCGTTCCAGTAACTTAAAGGGGTGGTAAACCACGATTTCACTTTTCTAACTTTAGCTAGTGTGTAACTTTAGCTAGTGTGTAAAGCATAAACAACATCTGCAAAGTTACAACGTTCAAAGTTTAAAGCAAAGTGAGATATTTGCTTTTAAAGAAATACATTTCTAAGGACTACAGCAAACGGCCAGTAGGGAATACTAGACATTCCTCCAGGGTTGCTGACATCACCAGCCCCAATATTTACATAAACCCCTCCTCAGAGAATATTAAATAAGGGGGGGTGAGGCCATTTTGTATCGCTGCGGGGAATAGTTGTTGTGATATAGTTAGTAGACTATATAGGATGTAGACAGATATATGCTGCCCATCATAAATCAAAGCACGAGACAGACAGGGGTCGGAGGAGAAGACCGGAAAATGTGACATAATGGACAATATTCGTCTGTATTTGCAATACACGAGCCGCGGTTCAGCTGCACGAGACAAACACTGCCAGTCATGCCGGCTTCACACCACACGCGCAAGCAGTGCGTTGGCAGGGCAGGAGCAGTGAGTATGGAGAGCGTGAGCAGCGCGGCAAACATAGACTCGGCGCCGAAACGATCGCAGCACTGCTGCTTCTGCTCTGCTCCTGCTACGCGCTGCCGCGCCGCCTCTGTGTGCGGTGTGAATGCTCTAATCTGTTAACATGGGCGCGGAAAAAAATATGCGCTGCTTACGCCCTGCTAACGCGTGCAGTGTGAAACCGGCCTGAGACAGGCACGCGCGGCTCCCGCTGCACATTTCACGGAGGAAAGCTTCCACAATCTTCACGAGTTCAATGAAGGATTCTTACAACGGCTTGTCCTGAAAGATGGATTTAAAAACAGAAGCTGTTTACGGGACACAACCTGTAAGTATGATTTATTTTTCGTTAAATGCTCATTCATACTTAACGTTATCCGACAAACACCTAACTTTACAAACTTTTTTTAAAATCTCAACAGCGAACTTGGCATTAGTGTAAATTATTCTTTAATTAGAGCTTTTATGTATTGTTTATCTACAGGCATGCTAAACATGGTTCTGTGTTTGATTTGGATACTATAGTAAAGCCAATGTTTAGTGTTCGTTCTTGCGACAGATATTTGGCAAATCGTTCTAAAAATACAAAAGTAACGGTGCCATTCAGTAGCGATCACTATAGATCCGCAGTCTTTACTCTTGAGGACTGAACAGGTTCTGCTCGATCATCTTCATTAAAATTGTCTGGGTCTGATTCGGGCTCAAATTGGTATGGTTTTATTGACGCCATTGTACTACCCAAAGCACAGGCTACCGGTAAAGGTAAGGGGCGTGACGTTTCCGACAAACTTGCACTAGGCGGTTAGCGAATCACAACACACTGGGCCAGCTAACCAATCTGAGCCCATTGCATATTTTTGAGGGACCGGCTTCATACAACCCGGAAACCATCAGACCATCAGAGTTTTTACAAGGAGGGAGAGAGCAGTGTAGAATAAAGGTAAAATATATAAAAAAAATAGTGCATTTTTTTAAAAACAAAGCATGAACACATGTTACAGTGTACCCCACAAACACAATCAAGCCTTCGAAAGAATGTGTTTTACCACCCCTTTAATAATTTACTTTAGATGTACTTGTCTTAGTATAGACTACTTAGAATTACTATTTTTAAAAACTAAAAAAATTCAAGATAAAATACACTTTGTGAGTATTCCTATGTCAGGGTTCTGTCACTTCGGTCTAGTTTACTCTTGGTTTGTGACAGAGCCCTGACACTCCTGTATTGTTTGTCTTGTCTTGTGTGAGCGCGCAGCTTTGAGCATGCTCAAGCTGCGTGCTCTTCTGTCCTTGTGTTTTGTGTGCGGGGCGTGGTGTTCGGATCCCAGCACTTCGGTCTAGTTTGGGTTTCAGTTTTGTGTTGGGATTCGGACATTCATGCTCCGTGTGTTTGTTTTTTGTCGAGCGCACGGAATGAGCATTCGCTCGTTCTCATGCGCTCTTTTGTCCGTGTGTGTTTGAGAATCGACTTTTCTATTCTTTTGCAAAGATAACATTTACATATGGACAAATAAATTTAAGGCAATGATACAGTTCAAAGGTAAATTTATTGTATTTGTTTTCTTAACAACTGACATAAGGATGATACACACAAGTTTGCACTGGGGTAAAACATTTTTTACATGTTTAAAACAAAAACCTTTTACAGCACAATTTGTTTACATCCTAACGCAACAGGAGATTTGTAGTTTCAGAAATTGTAGTTTTGGTGGCAGTTTGTTCTGTCCCAAACCAAGAATCACTTTCTGAATGAAGTTAAAAGTGTTAATCATGCCTTTTGGGTAATTCAAATTTAAAGCATAAGACAGACCAAACAAGGTACAAATTGCCTGAGGCAGATTCTGCATATTATCCAGTACTATACCTCCCTCCACAAATGATTGGGTCAAGTAACAGTTTATTTGGCATGAGAGGATCTTCTTCATCAATAACAGTCATCACCCCAATGGACACTTGTGGCCAGCCATCAACATCACATGCCTGAATAAAACCAAACAATACAAATATTACAACAGGGGAATGTGAAAATCCAGTTTTACCTCACATATTTTAGTGTGGTATTAAAAAGCAACTATTATTATGAAGCACATGTCAATTTATAGTGCAAATTTAAGATGTCTACATGAGTTCTGGGTAGGTCTACCATTATTGGGTAGTTTGGTCATGTGACCACATACATTTATTTCATGGTACTGCCATCATATGGAGATGGTGGTCCAGTGGGTTAAACATTGGAACTGATACGCAGAAGGTTGCTGGTTCGATCCCAGCGGTCACCACCAGTGTGTCCTTGAGCAAGGCACTTTACTCCATGTTGCTCGAGGGGGATTGTCCCTGTAATAAGGGCACTGTAAGTCGCTTTGGATAAAAGCGTCTGCCAAATGCATAAATGTAAATCTTAAAAGAGCTTTGACGTCATTGTGTTAAGTTAATTTGTCAATATCTATCTATCTCTGTCTGTCTGTCCTTATTTGTTTATGTAGAGTAAAGTATATGAATAAATTGACCAAACAGTACACACAAGACCAGTACTGCATATTGATGAAAATATTTATTTCTCTCCACATTTGTAAAATCATTGATTCATTCATGCATTTTCAAAGGTTTGTTTTTTATATCTGCTGAGGTTGGGCTGAAGTCTCTGTCCAGCCTCTCTCAATGTCAACCCATGGGTACTCAGTAGAATCGCATTTGATAAATTTGGTCCCCGTCTTCTTTGGCCACATCCTACTCCAGGTCTACCTCTTCCTACCCCCCTCTTCCCCTCTCATCCCCCCTTACCCTGTCATCCCCTCTCTACCCCCTTCCCCTATCTTCCCCTCTCTACCCCCTTCCCCTCTCTTCCCCTCTCTACCCCTCTCTACCCCCTTCCCCTCTCTTCCCCTCTCATCCCCCTTCCCCTCTCTACCCCTCTCATCCCCCTTCCCCTCTCTTCCCCTCTCATCCCCCTTCCCCTCTCTTCCCCTCTCATCCCCCTTCCCCTCTCTTCCCCTCTCATCCCCCTTCCCCTCTCTACCCCTCTCTACCCCCTTCCCCTCTCTTCCCCTCTCATCCCCCTTCCCCTCTCTACCCCTCTCTGGCGTCATCACTAAGCAGGATAGGTAAGCCCCGGAGCACAAGAGTGTGCATTGCTGTCACATCTGCTTGTTTCTGGAAGTAGATGGAAAAAGAGATCAAGTTCAAGATCTTGAAACATTTAAACTACAGTAAAAATAAGTTTGGTTATTTCAATTCTGTCACTAATTATATTAATTCTGTAACAGAATAATAAAAAAAATTAAGGCTGCAGTAAACTCACCCCTGTATTCATTTGCTGCATAAGCTCATCCAATTTCTCTCCAACTCTTCCTTTCTTGGATTTGAACATTGTGACAAAGCGTGGTGTGTAGCGATCCACAGCACCATAAAACTTACTCTGCAGATCTGAGGTGACTATCCTGTTAAACTCCGCGAACACCTACAACACATGCAAAAAAACCAACAACAACTTGGGACAGTGTGGACATTTATTAATGCACTGTAAAGCTTACAGGCCAATTCTAAAGCCAAACCTAAACAGAATGTGGTTTCTCGCGGTGGAAAAAGGAATAAGTACTTACTTGTCTCTCTGTAAAAGTCCATCAATGTTTTCACTGGAGTTTCTGCATCCACAATCTCATGTCTTCACATTGAAAAGGTCTGGTCCATCTTTGATGCAATGAGTGCTCCACTAGGGTTCACTTTCCTCATTTCTTCAACCAGAAGCTGTCTCACAAAAATAAAATAAAACCATATATGTATAATATGAATAATATCAAAATTATTTGGTACACATTAAGAAGATCAGCAAAATTTAGCGACAGACAGTAAAAAAAATTTACACAAAAGTTGCATGCTTGATTACTTACCTTATTGCTATTCTTCTTCCAAAAAATGCTACAAAGCTCCGGATAAAAACGTAGGCAGCCTGTCAACGTCTTTTTCACATCTGCAAAATTCAAATTGGTGCCAAGATACGTACAGATTCTATTGCGCATGCTACAAGTGCCGCTTCTTCTTCTTCGTTTTTTCTGCACATTAGTAACGCTTTAATGCACTGCTGCCTCTCACTGGTATAGTAACGTCATTGCATCCTTTGTTGCTACTTGCTTGTTTCAAGTAAGCGTCACTCACACAATTGAGTAAACTGTTATTTTCACCCTGCAATTGACTGTAACTCAACAAAACCTGCGCTGGTTAAACAATTTGAGCAGATGTATTTTCAATTAGAGAATTTAACTAAATAATGTACCATACTGAGTAATGACTCTTTGATGTTCCACACTGAACAAAAAAAGTGATTCAAGGGATTAAAGGGGTCCTTGAGCTTTTGACATATAAAAGGTCATCATACTATAAGAATATCCTGTATGTTTCAGAACTGAAAACGTACTCGGTTACTAACGTAACCTCGGTTCTCTCTAAATGAGGGAACGAGTATTGCGTAAGTTGCTTACGCTACGGGAAAGTATTCTTTCTTCGAGATCTGAAGCCCAAAATTATCCTAATTTTGCATTTATTGTCAACGCAGTGCGGCAGCCAGCAGACCACAGCAGGCTGTATCAGCGTGCCCATTGGCTGCGTGGCTGGCAACTGCTGCAGCCTATCGGTGAGCCCCGCGTGACGTCACGTCCAATGAGCGCCCTATTTACCTACAGGTAGGGCGTGGCCAGTGTGTATATAAGCAGGGCTCACAGGCTGGAAATCTGGTTTTAGTAGTCTGAAGCGCCAAAGCCCGTGGCGCGCACGGCCGGTTACGCAATACTCGTTCCCTCATCTAGAGAGAACCGAGGTTACGTTAGTAACCGAGTACGTTCTCTTACGAGAGGTCCTCTCGTATTACGTAAGTTGCTTACGCTACGGGAACCCTTTGTCAACGCCGTGCGCGCCGAGCATACAGCATATGTAACCCAGGGAGACCGGGGAAAACATAAGGCTGGAAACAGGTGGCCAGTAGAGGAAAACGGGCCAACACATGTACAAGCACCTCACTATGCGAATAGGTGAACACAGCACCTCCTCTTGTGAATAGATGGAGCGGCCCTGCCGGTCTCGTTCATATCCACGTAAGCAGTGCGGCCGGCGAAGCGGGCCCACACAGTAGATACACCAGAAATACAACCAATGTGCGAGCGTTGTCTGCGCATAGATAACTGGGCAGAGCCAACAGCCCACTCAAACTGATAACACTTTAGCCTGCAAAGCAGGGACTTCCATGTTATAGAATCTCACGAAAGTAGACGGGGAGGCCCAGCCTGCCGCCATACAAATATCGTGAATAGAAATTCCGCTAGACCAGGCCCACGAAGAGGCCATGCCTCTGGTGGAATGAGCTCTGACACCCAGCGGGCACTGCAGGTGTTTGGAGGCGTAAGCAGCAGCAATCGCGTCCACTATCCACCTGGACAGACTCTGTTTCGAGGCGGCGAGACCTTTAGTGCGCCCACCAAACGAAACAAAGTGTTGCTCCGAACGCCTGAAAGCTGCGGAGCGCGTGACGTAAACCCTCAACGCCCTGACAGGGCACAGTAGGTTAATGCTGTCTCCGTCATCGGATGCTGGCAGAGCCGAAAGGGAGATAATTTGCACCCTAAAGGGGGTCCCGATCGTAACCGTGCCTCGGTCTGAGGATGACCTTAGAGTCATTTGGACCGAACTCAAGACACGCCGGGCTCACAGAGAGCGCATGCAGATCCCCCACACGTTTTACTGAAGACAGAGCTATCAGAAAAACGGTTTTGAGCGAAAGGTACTTGGACTCCACGGATTCGAGTGGTTCAAAGGGAAAAGCCTTCAGGGCCTCCAAGACCAAGAACAGATCCCAGATAGGAACCGAGGGGGGTCGCAGGGGATTCATCCGCCTGGCTCCTCTGAGGAAGCGGATAATAAGCTCATTCCTTCCTAACGCGCGGCCGAGCGTCGTCTGAGCGAACGCTGCGATAGCCGCCACGTACACTTTGAGTGTGGAAGGGGACCTCCCCAATTCCAACAGCTCCTGAAGGAAGGAGAGCACCCGCTGGACCCCACATTCCTGTGGATCCAAGCTCTTAGTAGCACACCACTTAGTGAACACAGACCACTTAGACACGTATAGCCGCCTCGTAGAGGGAGCTCTAGACTGCGCGATCGTGTTCACGACCCCTTCCGGCAGATCAACGGGTATCCGTTGATCACCCATGCATGCAGAGACCAGCGGGGATGCCAGATTGATCCTCCGCTTGAGAGAGGAGATCTCTTCTCAGCGGGACTGGCCAGGGGAGTGAGTGCTATAGTTCCACCAGCTCTGGGTACCCTATTTGGTTCTCCAAGCGCGGTGCTATCAGAAGCACTGGGCGGTGCGTTTCCCTGATTCTCGCTATGACCTGTGGTAACAGGGAGATCGGCGGGAAAGTATAAAGCGGGAGGCTGGGCCAGGGCTGGGACAGCGCATCCTCGCTTTTTTTTTAGAAATCTCGGGCAGTGAGCATTGTCTTTCGACGCAAAGAGGTCGACTTCCGCTCTGCCGAATAGGCGCCACAGGCCCTGGACTGTCTGAGGATGCAGGGACCAGTCCCCTGGGGGAACGTGAGCCAGAGATGCCTTTCTGTGACTGTCAGCGAGGCCATACACCGTCCGAGGGCCTGAGCAGCGGATTTTGTAGCACAAAGGGAAAGGTCTGTCGCGCTCCTTAAATCTGTGATCGAATCAGGATCCCTGCCCTTCTCATCCAGATCGCGGAGGAGGTTGGCTTGGAGGATCTGCAGCACGGCCATCGAGTGGAGAGCAGAAGCGGCCTGTCCGGCGGCGGAGAAAGCGCGGCCGACTGAGGCTGACGTGGTTCTGCAGGCCTTAGACGGGAGAGCAGCCTTTGAGCGCCAACCAGAGGGCGGGCAAAGGTGCGCTGCGACCGCCTCTTCCACAGGAGGAATGGCATCATAACCCTTCTCAGCAGCGCCGTCAACTTGTGAGAGCGCTGAGGAAGCGTGCGAGGCGACCCTCGCGGAGAACGGCGCATTCCATGACTTCGATAGCTCATTGTGGAGCTCAGGCAGGAAGGGCGCGGTCCTCGTGGTAGGCACTCGGCAGCGGTTGTGCAGGAAACAGTCGTCGAGCCTGTTCGACGCTGACTCCCTTGGAGGAGACCACTCGAGGCCTAGCTGGTCGACAGCCCGGGTGAGGAGGCGTAAGAGCTCCGCGTCCTCGCCCGCTCGTGTGCGGCTGGAAACTCGGACTGAAGAGGATGCCGAAGACCAATCCTCACTGTCCGAGGCCAGGATAGAGCAACTGTCAGTGGCGCGTTCCTCAGCCCCGTCCGCCTCGTCCCCTGAGAAGGCGGCAGACATGGCGGCGGGAAGGGGGGGTGGGGAAGGCGAGAGAGAAGCTGGAGGGAGGGGCTCCGGCGAGCTTCTAGGCGCTGGCTCAGTCTCCGGTGGTCGCTGCGAGCGGCGCTTCTTTTTGCGTGGCCCGGCAGGGACAAGCGGAGTGATGACATCATTGAACTGCTCGAGTCGAGCCCGCAGGGTCGACATCGAGAGTTCCTCGCACTCAGGGCATCCGCCCACGAGGGGTGCGGTGGCGGCGTGGTCGCGGCCCAGGCAGAGAGCGCAGATGACATGGCGGTCTCCGTTGCTGAGCGGGGCGCTGCACGAGCCACAGGAAGAACGAGGCATTTTGACAAAAACGCCTCGTGCTCTTTTATGAAAGTGTGTCGCGAGGCGAGCACACGTGCAATAAAGGATATGGTCGCCGGATAGCATAACAGGCACGGATGGCTGAAGGCGGCAAGGCGGCCGGTTTCCTCAAGCGCTGTCCTAAGCGTGCAGATCACTGGTTTCGATGGCGGCGGCTCCCAGATCCAGCGATGCGAAGGGCTTCGCTGAAGACAAGAAAATCAGATTTCCAGCCTGTGAGCCCTGCTTATATACACACTGGCCACGCCCTACCTGTAGGTAAATAGGGCGCGGAGGGCTCATTGGACGTGATGTCACGCAGGGCTCACCGATAGGCTGCAGCAGTTGCCAGCCACGCAGCCAATGGGCACGCTGATACAGCCTGCTGTGGTCTGCTGGCTGCCGCACTGCATTGACAATAAATGCAAAATTAGGATAATTTTGGGCTTCAGATCTCGAAGAAAGAATACTTTCCCGTAGCGTAAGCAACTTACGCAATACGAGAGAACCTCTTGTAAGAGAACTTCCTTGTTAGTCCAAAAACAGCTTTTATTGTAACCGAGCCCAGAGAACGACTCGAATGAGCCTATAATAGATGGTGAAAGACCGCTTCTGCAGAAGAAGATCAACGCCTACTTCATCATCGCAACTTTGGCCCCGCCCACTGGAGTGTTAGTGAGATGACGAGGAGAGAAGAGCGTTACAGGATCACTGGACTAAAAATAACATTACCTTCCAAAGGATCCTAATGCTAGGAATGTGCTTATCTATCTTCAACAATGTCTCAGTTGAGCATTATTTATTTGTATTCGCTACATTTCTCTGTGGATTCTTTGGTAAATCAGTCGCAATTTCAGCACAGGCTTTGCAAACAGACTTTTACAATATGGACTCGACAGTAATGCCACAACATGTAAGTAACCGTGTTAATTCGAATGCCTGGTCTGAGACCAGTGATTTCTTATGTACAGTCAGATGTTCAATTCAATTCAATTCAAATTTATTTGTATAGCGCTTTTCACAATACACATTGTTTCAAAGCAGCTTTACAGAAAGTGCATTTCATAGATGAACAGTATAAAAAATGTTAAAAAACACAATGTTAAAGAACAATGTTCGAAAAAGATAATCAGTCGTGTATTAATTTAGGCCATAACAACGCTGGCGTTGAGTCGTCTCTTCACAGGCGTGGAGTCGTCTCATCACAGGTGTTGGGGCATCCAAAGTCTTCATGAGAGGCTGGATACCAACCGGAGCTGACGAACTATTTACCTCGGGACTAGTGTCCCGAGATAACAACAGAAAAGCAGATGGGAAATAATTAGCGTAGCTGCTGTTCAGAATATTATATTAATGCTGTTGTTCCCATTTAACTGTAGTATAAAAGGTAATTATAATGTGAATGCTTGGCTAAAGAGATGTGTCTTTAATCTAGTTTTAAACTGGGACAGCGAGTCTGAACCTCGGACAATATCAGGAAGACTATTCCAGAGTTTAGGAGCCAAATGTGAAAAAGCCCTCCCTCCTTTAGTGGACTTGGATATCCTAGGAATGACCAGAAGCCTAGAGTTTAGTGACCTTAAAGAGCGCGATGGGTTGTAGGGCGATAGAAGATCCGTTAGATACACTGGAGCTAAACCATTTAGGGCTTTATAGGTCAGTAGCAATAATTTGTAATTGATACGGAACTTAATAGGTAACCAGTGTAGAGATGATAAAATTGGTGTTATATGATCATATTTTCTTGACCTAGTAAGAACTCTAGCAGCTGCGTTTTGGACTAACTGTAGTTTGTTTATTGAGGATGCAGGACAACCAGCTAATAAAGCATTACAGTAATCTAATCTCGAGGTCATGAATGCATGAACTAACTTTTCTGCATCAGGAATAGATAGCATGTTACGTAGCTTAGCAATGTTTCTAAGGTGGAAAAATGCCGTTCTTGTAACATATGAAATATGATTTTCGAATGTCAGGTTGCGGTCTAGTATAACACCTAGGTCTTTTACTGTAGTGGATAAAGTGACAGGACATCCTTCCAAGGTAAAGTTGTATTGTGCAAGGTTTTGTGGGCAGTTTTTTGGACCAATAAGTAATACCTCCGTTTTATCTGAATTTAATAGCAGAAAATTACACGTCATCCAGTATTTAATATCTTCAACACATGCTGTCAGTTTAGATAATTTAGCGTTTTCGTCCGGTCGTGATGAAATATATAATTGAGTGTCATCAGCATAACAGTGGAAATTAATTCCATGTTTTCTTATAATATTACCAAGCGGTAGCATATATATTGAGAATAGCAGAGGGCCTAATACGGATCCTTGCGGCACCCCATAGTCTACTGACATCATCCTGGATTTTTCCCCATTTAGACAGACAAAATGGTAGCGGTCTGATAAGTACGATCTAAACCAGTTTAATGCCTGTCCCTGAACACCAGTATAATTTTGAAGTCGATCTATGAGTATTTTATGATCTATAGTATCGAATGCAGCACTAAGATCGAGTAGAACTAGTATTGAGATACAGCCTTGGTCAGAAGCTAGAAGTAAATCATTTGTGATTTTAAGGAGCGCAGTTTCTGTGCTGTGATGCGGCCTGAATCCTGATTGAAATTTTTCATAGATATCATTTTCTTGCAAGAAAGAGCACAATTGAGCGGACACAACTTTTTCTAGTATTTTAGACATAAAAGGAAGATTTGAAATTGGTCTGTAATTTGCTAGGTTATTATGATCTAATTGTGGCTTCTTAATGAGAGGTTTTATGACTGCCAGCTTGAATATTCTTGGAACATGACCTAAAGATAAAGACGAGTTAATAATATTGAGAAGAGGCTCTTCCAATACAGGTAACAACTCTTTGAGTAGTTTAGTGGGTATTGGATCTAATAAACATGTTGTTGGTTTAGATGCAATGATAAGTTTATTTAGCTCTTCCTGTCCTATACTTGTAAAGCGGTGTAGTAGTTCTTGAGGGGCGATAGTAGCGGTTGAATCATAAGACATCATTAAAGATTGTACATTTACAATTTTATTTCTGATGCTTTCTATTTTCTCAGTGAAGAAATTCATAAAATCATTACTACTAAACTGTAACGGAATATTTTGCTCAGGCGATGCTTGTTTATTTGTTAGTCTAGCCACGGTGTTAAATAAAAACCTTGGGTTATTTTGATTATTTTCTATTAGTTTGCGGAGATGCTCAGCCCTGGCTGCTTTTAGGGCCTTTTTATAACGTGACATACTATCTCTCCACGCGATTCTAAAGACCTCTAAATTAGTTTGTTTCCATTTCCGCTCTAAGTTACGAGTTTCTCTCTTGATAACATGTGTAGCACTGTTGTACCATGGTGCTTTAGTTTTCTCTCTAACCTTTTTTAATCTAATTGGTGCAACGATTTCTAATGTGCTAGATAAAATGTTGCTCATACTGCTAGTCATTTCCTCTAGTTCATCTGTTTGTTTGGGTTCACTGAGCAGCTGAGACAGATCAGGTAAGCTATTTGAGAATCTATCTATAGTGGTTGGAATGATTGTTCTGCCTGGTCGATAACGTGGCGCAACATGACAGATTTCAGCAGTACGCAGTATGCAAGTTACCATGTAATGGTCAGTGACATCATCACTTTGCGGTATAATATCTATATCGGTTGGGTTGGTTCCATGTGATATAATTAAATCTAGTGTGTGATTAAGACGATGAGTGGGACCAGTGACGTTTTGCTTGATCCCAAAGGAGTTTAATAGATCTGTAAACGCAGCCCCTAATGCATCATTTGTGTTATCTACGTGTATGTTAAAATCTCCAACAATTAATGCTTTATCGACGTTGACCAATAGATCTGAGAGAAAGTCAGCAAACTCTTTTAAGAAATCAGCATAGGGCCCTGGAGGTCTATACACAGTAGCCAAGGCTAGAGATAATACGGATTTCTTTCTTGCATCTAAGAGCGTAACATTTAGCACTAGTACTTCAAACGAATTAAACCTGTGACCTGTTTTCTGAGTAACATTAAGAATATCTCTATAGATTGTTGCAACACCGCCGCCACGACCAATCAGACGGGGCTCATGCTTATAACAGTATCCTGGCGGAGTAGACTCATTTAGACCGAAATAATCATTTGGCTTAAGCCAGGTTTCAGTAAGGCAAAGTACATCAAAACTTTTATCTGTGACCATTTCATTTACAATAACCGCCTTAGGTGTGAGCGATCTAATGTTTAGAAGACCTAGTTTTAGAAATTGTTTTTGTTCGCTAATATTTAGCTTTTCTGGTTTAATCACAATTATATTTTTCCTGGATCTTACAGTAGATTTAATGTTTGATCTCATTAAACGAGGAATAGACACAGTTTCTATATAATGTTCTACATTGGTACTTATGTTAATTAAGTTAGGACACAATTGTTTTTGTTCACTAATATTGAGATTTTCTGGTTTAATCACAATTAGATTTTTCCTGGATCTTACAGTAGATTTAATGTTTGATCTCACTAAACGAGGAATAGACACAGTTTCTATATAATGTTCTACATTGGTACTTATGTCAATTAAGTTAGTACAGGAAAGACTGTGATCTGTACTTACTAGTCATATGGTGGTGTGTAACGCCCTGGAGATGTTGTCCGACAGAAGAGCCGCTCCGATTCTGCTGGGGTGAAGGCCATCAGGACGGAAGAGCCTAGGTCGCTCCCAGAAAAGATTCCAATTATTTACAAAGAGCAGTTTCTGTTCATTACACCATGACAATAACCATTCATTTAGAGCAAATAATCTACTGAACTTTTCATGTCCTAGTCGGTACGTGGGAAGGGGTCCAGACACGATGATCGTTGCTTCAGGCGATGTTCTGCGCACCGTCTCGACCAGGCTCTTGTAGTCCTTCTTCAGAACCTCCGTCTGCCGCAGCCTGGTGTCGTTCGTTCCCGCGTGCAACACGACAGCTCCGATGCGCTCGTCACCGCTCAGGATCTCGGGAACCTGCGCAGCGACATCGAGAACACGAGCACCAGGAAAGCAGTGAGTGATTACTTTGCCTTTACCTGAGGTAGCGTGGACATGCCGGACGATGGAAGTACCGATCACCACAGCGCTGCGTTCCGTCTCGCGAAGAGGAGAGAAGCGGTTCCGAGTGGAGATCTCGAAGACCGGGAGGGGCGGAGAGGTCCTAGCTCTGGTCCTGGCTCGCGTCTTCCGCTGGGGAAAAACCCACGGTCCCCGGTGCTGTGTCGGTGCCGGTGTGAACGAAACCATGGATGATCGCGTCCTGTGCAAAGAAACACACGGAGTAGACGAGCTCGGAGTCAACAGGTTATTAACCACTGACTTGTGTGCATCGGCGCGTGATGTTTCAAGCGCTGATCGTCGCTCTCTCAGCACGGCTTGTCTGTCTAGAAGGTCGGCAATCTGCTTCGCCAACGAGTCCAACTCCAACAGCACCGAATGCAGCTCAAACGTGTCCTCGCCTGCACTCAAAGGTAACATTAGACACACATCCGAGTTCGTCATTGTAGCAGACGTGCTACGATGACGAATTGTCGGTACAGTGACGGGTGTAAATAAGTTTATCACGCGTGCAATGCTAGCGGGCTACGGCTACCGGTGTAAATAAGTTACCACGCGTGCAATGCTAGCGGGCTACGGCTAGTAGCGGAAGTTCGGATATAAGTAGTGATATCAAAGCAATCCGATTGTTTTTTATAGAGAATCGTATCGTAGATATATTCACACGCTGTAAATAGTAGAAAATATTCGTTTGTAAGCGAGTGTTAAGGAGAAAATCAAGGATTATGAATCAAGTCAACGGAGCTCTAACACCAACAGCGTGCTCACAACTCGCGCATGCGCACGGTTTAACAGGTTCCAACAGATGTTCTTTGTCTATGTGTCAGTAAATCAAACCAGTGAATAAACGCTCAACTTAACATTGTTTCTCTTAGTAGGATGGAAATAATCTGTTATTTAAACTGATTAAATTATATATAGAAAGTGATCAAAGAATGCTCCCTTTACAATCGCTGGAGCTGTCAATCAACCGTTTACACTGGAGTCTCACAGGGGCCAATCACAGCAGTGGGCGTTTACACTGAAGTCTCACAGCAGCCAATCACAGCAGTGGGCGTTAACACTGAAGTCTCACAGCAGCCAATCACAGCAGTGGGCGTTCACACTGGAGTCTCACAGGGGCCAATCACAGCAGTGGGCGTTTACACCGAAGTCTCACTGGGGCCAATCACAGCAGTGGGCGTTTACACTGAAGTCTCACAGGGGCCAATCACAGCAGTGGGCGTTTACACTGGAGTCTCACAGGGGCCAATCACAGCAGTGGGCGTTCACAGTAAAGTCTCACCACAGACACACCCCTTCAAACAGAAGCAAAAATCAGGGTAGGAAAAGTGCCTTTTATTTTCTAAATTATGACGTAATAATTTTTGATGTAAAAATCATACTAACATTATAAGTGCACCACAGGAAACATTATAAAATAATAGAACAATGCAGTTCATGACCCCTTTAATCCAGGTTAATCTATGGTTAATCTTCATACATGGCAGAAAGGGTTTATCGGGAACTGCATCACAGTATTTTGAGAACACCGCAAAATAAAAAAAATATGCAGTAAATATTTTCCATGTTTATTAGACACTCATATGTTGTTGCTAAAGGACATGCACACACACACACACAACAACAAATGGTTAGACGCAAAACAGAGCACCAGTTTACAGCTATCTGCAAGTTATCGTGTCTACTAAGACTAAACGACTAAATGCCCAAAGAAAAGAACAAAACATACACTGATCATTACGTCTGAACAAGAGATTTCTCCACCCTCTGCTGTTTCTTGCTTTCCCTTGGAGTTTTGCACAAATAAACAACAGGCTGACTGTATTTTAATGTGAATTTCTGGGTACACCATTAAACAATGTGTTTCTGTGTGTTCACGTTCATGCAGTAATTATAGCCTGACAGTGGCTGACAGCGCGACCTTTGGGTCAGATCTCCTTGTCAGCTAATTTGCACTATTATAAGTGATTGTGTGTGTGTGTGTGTGGGGGGGGGGCCTAAGAACACAAAACGATGACTATTTCACAGAACAAAAAAGTGCAGATTACAAGAGTAGGAAGCCACAATCTGCTGGAACAATAGAAGAAGAAAGTTTTAATGTTGGCTTGGCAAATCTTAAAATTGTGCAGTTCTGCTTATCAACATGTTTTATGGTTTATTATTTAGTTCAGTCAGTGAGGGATGCCGATCACAGAATTATTTCTTACTTTCATGTCATGTCATGCGCAGGAAGTCCTCCTAAATTGTAAACCAATTAATTCCCCTTCTTTTTCCCACTATCCATAGGAAATGATTGGTATTGACAGCTGAAGTATTGGACGTGACAGCGCATAAAGAGGCCTGACTTATTCCATTACACGGTGATTCCCTCACTGCCGTTCTGCCGTCAGCTGTCCGACTGTATGAGAGTTTGTCAGGATTTTGAAATGATGTGAGCTGTGGATAATGAATTCAATGAGGCTTAGAGGAAGCCCAGCAGAATGATGTTTGCGTTTAGGAATAAGATTTTGCTCGGCCATCAGTTCCCGTCCCTTTGTACGCCTCATTGTAATTCTGAAAGAAAATTATGGCTTCTTCAGGATCTTCTTCAAAAGCGAGAGCCTGACGCAACACTCGGCTCTCCATGAACGTCAACGAGCTGAGGGAAGCAAACCAGCCAAACCTCTAGAGTGTGTTACTGACGTTCTCCACAGACAAAAAAAAAGTAGATGCGTTGTACGGTGCGACAGGGCTAAAGGACCTTAAGACAAATGTGTTTTTCATCTCCCGTAGTGTATGAATGCAGAAAAAAGATATATGTTTGTATTGAACATTTATGGAGCAACTGATTTTGTGTGAAAATAAGTCATAAAAGTGGTTTATTTAGTTTAAAAATCATAAAAATGTATGAGGTGGCGAGGGGGGGGGGCTTTTTGACACACACAGACACACACACACACACACACACAGGTTTGTTTTGCTATCTAAATGAGGATATTCCATAGACATAATGGTTTTATACTGTACAAACTGTACATTCTATCCCCTAGCCCCTACACTTCCCCTAAACCTACCCATAACAGGAGACATACTGCATTTTATTTTTTTTTAATAAAACATTGTTTAGTATGTTTTCAAAGCTATTTTAAATATGAAATGTCCTAATATTTCATGTATACGCCATAATACCAGTGTAATACCTATGTCATTATACAAATTTGTGTCCTCATAAATCACAAACACACACAGACACACAAACACACTTACACAGACACACAAAAACACACACACACAGACTAATACTTCAGCTAAAATAATGTTTTTAATAATAAGTAAGTCTATATTCACTATAGTGAAATGTCACCATTGGATGCCATTCAAATTAAATTCTTGATATCAATATAATTTCAGATATCTAAAATGGCTTTCTTGCTAGTAGCAATCACATTATCAGAAAATAACATTGTCACTAGTGGTAATTCAATTGTTGATATCAAGAATTGAATTGTTGATATCATCAACTGAATGTTAATGGCAGCCTATCTCACTCATTTTGGACTTCCTAACTGACAGACCCCAGAATGTTCGATCAGGATTCACCTGCTCCACGTCCATCACACTTAACCGTTTCTCTATTCCCTCTTCACCTCCGACTGCAAGCCTGTGTATGGATCTAATTCCATCGTCAAGTTTGCGGACGACACTACGGTGATTGGTCTCATCAGCAACAACGATGAGACTGCCTACAGGGAAGAGATCCAGCACCTGGCCACATGGTGCGCTGATAATAACCTGCTCCTCAACACCACCAAAACGAAGGAGCTCATCGTGGACTTCAGGAAAGAGTCAAGAGGCACACACGACACCATCCACATCAATGGAATGGCTGTTGAGCGTGTCTCCAGTTTCAAGTTCCTGGGGATCCACATCTCGGCGGACATGTCATTGACGACCAACACCTCCATCCTGGTCAAGAAGGCTCACCAGCGCCTCTTCTTCCTGAGGACACTGAGGAAGAATCAGCTCTCCTCGGCTATCCTGGTGAACTTCTACCGCTGCGCAATAGAAAGCATCCTGACCAACTGTGTGGCAGTATGGTATGGGAGCTGCTCTGTTGCGGAGCGCAAGGCACTGCAGCGGGTGGTGAAAACTGCCCAGCGCATCACAGGGACTCCACTACCTGCCATCGAGCACATCCAGAGGAAACGCTGTCTGCATCGAGCTCGCAGCATCCTCAAGGACTCCTCTCACCCGGCCCACAGACTGTTTTCTCTCCTGCCCTCCGGCAGGCGTCTCAGGTGCCTCTGGACCAGGACCAGCAGACTAAAGAACAGTTTTTTCCCCAGAGCTGTCTCTTTATTGAACTCTAACCCTCGTTGATCCACTTCCCTCATATACTGCCAACTCTCCTACCTCACATCTGCCTTCACTTGTTATTTGCACTACTGGAAAAACTTTTTACTTATGCATCTTGCACTACCATACCTTAACTGGATTATGCTTATTTGCACTGCCGACTGTATTCACAGCACCAACTGTTTACATTTGCATTTTGCACCGTACTTCTAACTGTAATATGCAATCACTTCCACTGCACTTTTACACTTTTTTTCGGATAGCTTCTGTCCATACTTCATTGCACTACCTTAATCCACTGCTATATTCCTCATCTTAGCCTAACATATTGTATACCTCTATCTGTAAAATTCTGTTTATAGTAATAGCCATCTGTATATTATATTATACTCATAGTACATATTCACCTGTAAATTCTGTTTATAGTAATAGCCATCTGTATATTTATTCATATTCAGTTCATATCCATGTCCTGCACTTATTCATCCATTGTATATCATGCACTTATGCAACCGTTGTATATCCTGCACTTGCTGCTATTGCTCTTCTGGTTAGACCTAAACTGCATTTCGTTGCCTTGTACCTGTACTTGTGTAATGACAATAAAGTTGAATCTAATCTAATCTAATCTATGGTGACATTTTACTAGTTGAAATTGAATTGTTGATATCAAGAATTCATATCCTGTGAATTAATAAAAGTCAAAACGGCTTGCCATACATTTACACTAGTAACTACGTAATTATTGGTATAAAAAAAAGATAAGAGTTAGAACTAGTAAGAATTGCATTTCTAATATATTTAGTATTTATGTGAAATTGGAATTTCAACTAGTAAGAAGATATCAGAAATGTCTATCAGAAATTTCAGAAATATCAGAATGTCAGAAATATCAGAAATGTCAGAACCACCAGATCCTCCTGTCAACTCTCATGAAGATGGGCATCTCAGGAACTGCTCTCCAGTGGTTCAAGTCTTATCTCTCAGGTAGGTCCTTCAGGATGTCATGGAGAGGTGAAGTGTCTAAGTCACATCATCTAGCTACTGGAGTTCCCCAGGGCTCAGTGCTTGAACCACTTCTCTTCTCCATCTACATGTCATCACTGGGATCTGTCATTCAGAAACATGGCTTTTCCTATCACTGCTATGCCGACGACACTCAACTCTACTTCTCATTTCAACCAGATGATCCCACGGTTGGTGTTCGTATCGCTGCCTGTCTAACAGACATTTCTGCCTGGATGAAGGAACATCACCTGCAACTCAACCTTGCAAAGACAGAACTGCTTGTGGTTTCAGCCAACCCAGCACTTCATCACAATCTCTCCATTCAGCTAGGATCATCAACCATTACTCCGTCCAGGACAGCCAGGACCATTGACCACATTACTGCAACAACCCGGTCCTGCAGATTTGCGTTATACAACATTAGGAACATTAGACCCTTGCTATCAGAGCAGGCCACACAACTCCTGGTCCAAGCTCTTGTTCTCTCCAGACTGGACTACTGTAATGCTCTTCTAGTGGGCCTTCCGACATGCACTATCAAACCCTTGCAACTGATCCAGAATGCAGCGGCAAGGGTGGTCTTTAACGACCCGAAGAGAGCACACATCACGCCTCTCTTCATCAGTCTGCACTGGCTCCCAATAGCCACTCACATCAAATTCAAGGCACTGGTGCTCGCCTACAAAGCAACCACTGGCTCTGCACCAATATACCTAAACTCGCTTGTTCAGACTTACACACCCTCCAGGAGCTTACGTTCTGCCAGTGAATGACGCCTTGTGGTGCCATACCAAAGAGGCATGAAATCGCTTTCACAGACCTTTTCCTGGACCGCCCCCACCTGGTGGAAGGACCTGCCTATCTCAATTCGAGCAGCCGAGTCTGTAGCCATTTTCAAAAAACATCTAAAGACACATCTTTTCCAGCAGCACCTGACCAATCAAGAATAGCACTAAACATTCTATTCATTTTCTGTCTGTCTAATTTATTTATATAAAAAAAATAAAAAATAAAAAAAGTTCTGTCCTGTGTGTTCTGTGTTAGAGTAACTGAGACTTGTTACAGCACTTGCATACTGTTGCCCTTGACTGTTCTAGTTGCTTCTATTGCTCTCATTTGTAAGTCGCTTTGGATAAAAGCGTCTGCTAAATGACTAAATGTAAATGTATCAGCAATTGAATTTGAATGGCAGCCTATGGTGACGTTTAACTATACAATTAACAGACACCCAGTTAACTGAACAATTAAATACAATTACAGATATCAAGAGTTAGAGTTTTACTAGTTGAAATGTAATTGTTGTTATCAATAATTTGTATTTCTGTGAGTGATGACGTCATTGTTGATATCAAGAATTCACATTTTTACTAGTGAAAACTGAATTGTTTATATCAAGAATTTAGAAATATAAGTCAAAATGGCTTGCCATATGGCACCTGCCTTTACCTATTATAAGGATCATACTATATATTAGCCAACTGGTGTTTTTATCGTGTATTTTTTTTTATATTATGTGAAACATTATGCAACAATAAAGAATAGTATGAAACAAAAAAAGCAGTTTTATGAATGAACCGTGTCTGGGTAGATGCAACAGCAGTACACTGCCCCCCTCAGGGCCAATCCGGCACTGCGCGCGCACGTCACCGACGGGCGCGAGCGCCTATATAAAACACTCGTGCGCCTCTCACGCTTCACTCACTGACCTCGGCCTGAACGGGTCACCCACATCAGAGGAGCGTCTTCAGTTTCCATCAGCAACAGGCTACAGGTGAATAAACTCTCGGCTGCAGGTAAGCAACTTATGTGTGCTTTTCTCTCATCTGCTACAGATGCTTGACCATATTCATGCAAACACTCTTAAAATATATGGCAGTGATGCCATAGAATAACCAAGATTTTTTCTTAGTGTGTAGAACATTTCAATGATCTAAAGAATCTTTTTTCATTGTAAAGAACTGGAAAGATTTCATTCCTTCTCGATTTTTAAGAGTGTAGGTATTGGTACTCTTCAGGTCAGAATTGTTTGTCATGGGTATTTGTATGACTGGGTTGTTGTGTTTGTGCTGAGCAGGACAGCGGTTGTCATGAGGGCGGTGTGTGTGATCATCTTGGCCTCTCTGACGGTCCTCCAGTGTCAGGATCTGCCGGGCGAGGGTGACCCGTCTCTGGACGAGCTCTTCCAGCGCGCGGAGACCCTGCTCATCCGCTCCATCCTCACACAGATGCAGGACGAGAACAACGACAACGGTGCCTGCTTACACTCACTCTCTGTGGCAAACACTAGGAGGAACTTTCAAAATAGCAGATACACTAATAACACAACACTTCACAGAGATTGATCGGAAATGTATGTTTGAATGTGGGATTATTTTAAATTATTGTTGTGTTCTGTTTTTGTCACAGTAATAACTAGCCCATTCACTTATATTTTCCAGAAAAATATAATATTGAAATGTTTATTAGTAACAAAAGCAATAATAATAATAAAAAGTTGCTGCCTTAAATTTTTTAAGTACAATCAACTTGGATGTTTAAGCAATTTCAACTTAAATCACATTAAACTGATTGAAAAAATGATTGAAAATGAATGAATGAATTATTGAATTGAAAATCTTTATTACATTTGTATTTATGAACTATATCCTCAGGAGACACATTGCTCAACCCGAAATTTAAGTAAAACCTGTAAAGCGAGAATTGATTAATCTGTTTATTACATTTAACAAATCTGCAAGTTACACTTTATTTTACTTTCCTTGTTACATATATGTATTTACCATAGTAATAACAGTACATTTTGCATAATTACACGCAACTAATCCTAAACCAAACCCTCATCCTATACCATAATTCTATAGTAAGTACATGTAGTTACTTAATATTACTCAGCACTTAAATATATAATTACACTGTAACAATGACACCTTAAAATAAAGTGTTACCAAATACAGTTTGTGCATTTTTGGTAACGCTTTATCAGTGTCCTCGTAACACATGTTACATGTACTTAGTAATAACTATAAATTATACATAATTGCATGCAACTAACCCTAAACCAAACCCTAACCATATAGTAAGTACATGTAGTTTCTTAATATTAATGCATAATTACACTCACCTTAAAATAAAGTGTAACCTAAATAGAGTTTGTGCATTTTTTTTTGGTAAAGCTTTAACTTACAGTGTCCTAACAGTAAATTATGCATAACTGAACTAACCATAAACCAAACCCTAAATATGGTAACACTTTAATTTTTAGTGTCCCTGTTACGTACTTACTATAGGGTTAGGGTGTGCTTTAGAGTTAGTTGCATGTAATTATGCATCATTTATAGTTATAATAAAGCGTTACCAAATAATGTGTAACACTTTTCCTTTTTTCCACAACAAGTGAAAATGAAAAATGTAAATCCAGCTCGATGTTGCATTTTTGTATACATGTTTGTTTTCGCCATATTTATTTAGCATCCTCTATAAAGACGGATCAGAACTGCATCAGAAGTTTTATCCGCGTGCGTATATCCTTCTCCCTCTCCAGGAGAGCAGCTCGTGTCCCCGACGGACTGGATGGAGAAGAGGCAGCACCCGGGAAAGCGCCAGCATCCCGGGAAGCGCGAGGACGCCGACTACGAAGATGACGCTCCTGCTCTCCAGAAGAGACAGCATCCCGGGAAGCGCGAGGACGAGGAGAGCGCGCGGCTGAGGAGGCAGCATCCCGGTAAGCGGCTGATGATGCTGGAGGAGCCCAGCGCCCAGAGCGAACTCTCCAAGCGACAGCATCCCGGGAAACGTTACCTGATGCTGCTCCACAAGCGACAGCACCCCGGCCGGCGCGAGCTGCACGAGGACGCAGCGGAGGGAGACTTTTCGGACCTAGAGAAGCGCCAGCATCCCGGGAAGAGACTGTGTGAGGACTGGGACGAGGCGGGCTGCGATCAAGCCAGCATCCTGCTCGAGCTTCTGGACAACGTCAACAAGAGTCGCGCGGAGGAGAAGCGACAGCATCCCGGGAAACGGCTCGAGCTAGAGGACGATCTGACAGAACAAGAGTAACTGTGTGAAGAGTAAAGTCGGAGGAATATGGCAAACGCACCTGTCTCCTTCATGTGTTTCACTGCGTTTCTCATTTCGTATTTTCAAAGGGAAAATACAAAATCTCGTTTTTCGTTTCTACACCGGTTGCGCGCGGAACACCTTAAAATACTTTCCGCTGTGGGTTTATGGCAAGCCGTTTTAACTTTTAATCATTCGCGGGATATGAGTTTTTGATATCAACTATTCGATTTTCAATAGTTAAAATGCTAACTCATGATATCAGGAATTAGATTTCTACTAGTAACAATTACATTTTTGGTAACACTTTATTTTACAGTGTCCTTGTTACTTTTGTTACATGTACTTACCATTATAAAAATTGAATTATGCATAATTACAAGAAAATAACCCTCAACCAAACCCTAATCCTACCCTAACCCTATACATGTTGTTAATTATTATTACTCAGTTCTTAAATACATATTCACACTGTAACAATGACACCTTAAAACATGGGCGTCGGAAGCGAAAAAAATGTGGGTGGGTCCTTGCTAAGCGTATAGTTCGGAAAGACAAAATTATGGAAATCGCCATATCATTGAGAGCGGCAGTAGTGTAGGGGTAAGATGCACGGCGTCTAATTTTGACACAAATTGACCCGCGGTTCGAGTCCGCCTTTCGCCGAGCTCAATCTTCTCCCTTTTCCCATCACATATCAGATCGGAAAGGCATTTATTTTCAATAAAAATGAAGAAAATATTAGAAAAGTGGAAATAAAGCGTCTAACGTGTTTACTAATAAGTGTTTATCGATTAGGGGTAGGTAAACAGACGTGCTGAATGTTAGAGACAATAAAAGTGAGTGGGTCCAATATCATTGATCGTAAAAAGTGGGTGGGTCTTGTCCCACCCACATACAATGGTTCCGACGCCCATGCCTTAAAATATAGTGTAACCCATTTTTTATATCAGGAATTACAACAAAAAAAATATTTTCACTAGTAAGAATTGTATTTCTGATATGAAGTTTCAACTAGTAAGAAATCAATTCTTGATATTAACAACTGGGTTTTATTGGCAGCCTATGGCGACGACAAGTGAAAATACAATTACAGAAATGTAAGTGTTGATATCAAGATTTCGTATTTCATTGTTGACATCAATAATTAACATGTTTACTAGTGAAAGTGTAATTCCTGGTATCAAAAACTGCCATTGTTGCTAGAAAAAATCGAATTCCTGATATCAAGAATAAGCATTTTGATTAAAAGACAAGACGGCTTGCCATAGTGGGTTTTTGTTCGTCTCAAACTAATTGTTCCTTCTAGATCCATATTCTACTTGCGGTTGCATTCGGTCTGTTTGGGAAACATTTCACTAATGCATGTGATCAGAAAACTCCTCCAACGGCATTCCAGTGTAAATCTCATGCAATTTGGTTCGCAAAACAATGAAACGGGTTACCGAAATATTTTTCTACAGTAGATTTAACTCTTGCATGACCTGACCTGTACATTTTCATGATTTATTTTTGTTCTATATTGATAAAGAAGCATAGAAATGACAATGATGTTGTACAATAAAGTGCTTTCGATGCGAATGTGTGTTTTTGGGGGTTTGAGCGCTGAACAATCGCGAGCAAAAAACAGTCACGCGCGCGCGAGAACGCGCCGATTCTTCTGTCGCAGTAATGCAGAGATCAGATGCAGTCCATTCAGAGAGGAGAAGAGAAGATAAAGAGTAGTTTAAGCATTCACACACCATAAATGATTTTAACAAACTTCACTATCTACTGAACTAGTCCTGTAACCCGGGCACGTTGTCACAATTGACACTGATTTAAGAGAAATGCACTGAAAACAATATAAGGCAGTGTATTTTAGGCTACACTGTCATAAATAAATGATCTCAATTAGTTCAACATCCATGGAATCTTTCCATTGCACAAAAGGTTCTTTAGATTATTAAAAATAAATTGTTGTTTTAAGAAACGATCAGTGAATGTGAAATCACAAATGCTTCTTCTAATCTATCAATCACCCCTTTTTTGGAACCTTTTTAATGCAAACACTCAAAAAAAAAAAGGTTCTATATGGCACCAAAAATGGTTCTTGGCTCGTAATCATAGGGGAACCTTTTTTAGTGCTATATAGCACCAATTTTGGTGCTTCAGTGGTTCTTCAGAGGTTCTTCACCGGTTCTTTGACTAAGGTGCTATATAGCACCGCTAACTATGGTGTTATATAGCACCGTTACCATATACAGAACATGTTAAGATATGGTGCTATATAGCACCAAAAATGGTTCCCCTATGATTATGACGAAGAACCATTTTTGGTGCCATATAGGCCTAGAACCTTTTTTTTTTAGAGTGAAATTCATAAAACAGCATCCATAGAAAAGGACACAGAACCTGATGTGTTTGTCCTGAGAACAGCTTTCAGATCAAATCTACCTTCAGTCTTGTCTAAAAACATGCCAGTGTGTTTTTCTTGTGTTCACTTCTTTACCCAACAGATATTCTAATTTCCTGTTTGATCTGGGTGTCTGAAAGTGTCATGCTCTGTAGCTAGCCTATATGAATGAGCCACAGACATCAGGACTTCATAAGCTCTGACTTCAAGGCAGCAGCGGCCCATGGGGTCTCCATTAGTCAGCCTTTAGTTGAGGAAACTCAGAAGCGTTTCTGGCGTGGGAGGATCGGCCATTCCTTTGCTCCAGCTTTCAGTGACAGATCAACCCTCCATCAAACGGCATAATAAACATGTCAAGCATATCACACAATTATCATCAGATTTTTATTTGTAACTTATTATGTCCCCTAAGTTTAACTTTTAGGTAAGAAGTATAAATGAGCAAACCGAGTGTTTGAAGCTAAACTAAACTGAGTTAAACTAGCAGGATCACATGACATGGTCATTGCCTACAAACACTATTGATGATTGTTCCAGAAATAATTAGTGACCATGGTTGAGAGTTGTTCATGCTACACACACACACACACACACACACACACACTCACACTCACACGCACATTCACATACATACACAAACTCAAACATTCACATACACACACTTTTTCACACACACACACACACACACACACACACACACACACACACACACACACACACACACACACACACACACACACACACACACACACACACACACACACACACACACACACACACACACACACTCTCTCACTCTTACACACACACACACACACACACACTCTGTCACTCTTACACACACACACACACACACACACACACACACTCTCTCACTCTTACACACACACACACACACACTCTCTCACTCTTACACACACACACACTCACACAAATTATACTCAATAAA
Organism: Romanogobio albipinnatus; assembly: GCA_023566225.1. Lineage (NCBI taxonomy): Eukaryota > Metazoa > Chordata > Actinopteri > Cypriniformes > Gobionidae > Romanogobio > Romanogobio albipinnatus. The sequence continues at coordinate 7,207,138 of CM042253.1, read as the reverse complement.
TCAAAAATATTAAATTATAAATATTTCAAATGGTTGTCATAGCCTACACGTTTTCACAGCAATGCCATAGAAGAACCATTTTGGTGTGAAGAACATAATCATTTTTGTGCAATAGAAAGATTCCATAGAACCAAATATGCAGATAAAGACCCTTTATTTTTAAGTGTGTGTAAGAGAACTACTGTGACATGAACAAACTGAAGTTCTGTTTATAAGGGTTTCATAATCTGTGATCACAACACTTTCATATTCAGATTTCAGTCTCGTGGCTTGTGTGATGTCAGGATGAACTCAGTGATGGAAAGAAGGATCCCAGTGCAGATACTCTAATAAATACAAATAAGAACAAGACTGAACTGAACACAGGAAACAGAACCCATAGAAACAAAACCAAGCATGCAGACGAAAACATCCATGTGGAGCAGACCTGACAACCGAACACAGCAAACATTATAAACACACGGCTAAAGAGATGAGAAAAACAATCAAAGACTAACGAGAGGGAAGCAGGAACAGAGCAGGACAAGACAACAAAACAACAGCGCAGAGAAGACCTGTGTAAGTGCTTTTATAATGAAACAAGAAGACAAGGCGGGACATATCACACTGCCCCTCCCCTTTTTTAAAACAGCCAATAGCATTTCGTTTATATCACAGCTCATCCAGAGCCATGCTCTGTCTGATCGCTCCACCATCCCCTATATAGTGCACTGTGTGATAATTCCCTATCCCCTATATAGTGCACATTCTGAATCGTTCCCTATCCCTATATAGTGCACTGTCTGATTGCTCCCTATCCCCTATATAGTGCACTGTCTGATCGTTCCCTATCCCTATATAGTGCACTGTCTGATCGTTCCCTATATAGTGCACTTTCTGATCGCTCCCTATCCCCTATATAGTGCACTGTCTCATCGTTCCTTATCCACTATATAGTGCACTGTCTGATCGTTCCCTATTCCCTATATAGTGCACTGTCTGATCGCTCCCCTATATAGTGCACTGTCTGATCGCTCCCTATCCCCTATATAGTGCACTGTCTCATCGTTCCTTATCCACTATATAGTGCACTGTCTGATCGTTCCCTATTCCCTATATAGTGCACTGTCTGATCGCTCCCTATTCCCTATATAGTGCACTGTCTGATCGCTCCCTATCCCCTATATAGTGCACTATCTGAGCACACTTGCTTATATAACATTCATATTCATACTAAAAGACAACAAAAAAAAAACGTCATTATTTCGTGGGGAATTTAAAGTGTTCACGCAACAACTAATATTTTTATATTGATATACTTTCATTTACTCACCCTCCATTTCAAACCCATAGATGAACTTTAGTTCATCTTTGAAACACAAATGAAGAAATTTGAATGAAAGCGGATCATTTTCTGTCTCTCCATTGAAAGTCCAGAACTATAAAAGATCCAAAAAGGTTAAAAAAGGAAATCAAGTCTTCTGAAGAGACACGATGGCTTCTTATTAGACAAACTCATAGCCTAAAGATGTTAATAGTGAGACCATTAAGCCCTTTTTTTTTAAATACTGCCATGCACTGTAAACCCTATAACACAATTAATTTAGTAGTGGATTTTACTGTTGTGTTGATGTTTACTTTCAAATTCATTTGAAGATATAGTGTTTTGTGTTCCTTCGGACACAGTTAGTTCAGCTTTTTATAATGATTCAATGACTGACCCTCAGTTCTGTTATAACTTTCCATTCATATCATGTGCAATAATATAGGTATACATTACTTTTGCTATTAATTATGCACTTTGCAGTTACTAGTGACAATACAATCAGAACTGCTTATTGTTCAATATGCACATAATATATTAAAAACACAATTTTTTTCAGTAAATCTAAGGCCCTAACCTTAACATGTTCAATGTTATTTGAATTACACCTTCATTCATTCGTTTTACCACAGTTAAAGGGGTGGTAAACCATGATTTCACTTTTCTAACTTTAGCTAGTGTGTAATGTTGCTGTTTGAGCATAAACAACATCTGCAAAGTTACAACGTTCAAAGTTTAAAGCAAAGGGAGATATTTGCTTTTAAAGAAATCAATTTCTAAGGACTACAGCAAACGGCCGCTAGGGACTACTAGACATTCCTCCAGGGTTGCTGACATCACCAGCCCCAATATTTACATAAACCCCTCCTCCGAGAATATGAAATAAGGGGGGGGCGAGGCCATTTTGTATCGCAGCAGGGAAGCGTTGTTGTGGTATAGTTAGTAGGCTGGAGTGTTGTTGCCAATGCCTACGAAATCAAAGCACGAGACAGACAGGGGTCGGAGGAGAAGACCGGGAAATGTGACATAATGGACAATATTCGTCTGTATTTGCTATACAGGAGCCGCAGTTCAGCTGCACGAGACAAACCAGCCAGTGTAAGCGCCGCTGATCCGCTGGAGCTCACAACTCCGAAAACCCCAGATAAAATGTACAAATAGGCACTCTTTATATAAATAAACCACAGATCTGAGCTTTAAACAACTACATTATCGACTGAAAAAGTCTTAAAACTCCGTTTTGTCACACATTAACAGTAGATTTTAACAAAAAAAGACGTAAACACAGCCCATGTCAGTCATTTCTCACCGAGACGAGCCGCTGGCAGAAGTCCCTCCTATGACGAGAATTCGCGTCCGTTGTGCAGTGAATGTCACGCGCGAACGAAGCGAGTAAACTCAAAATGTTCAAGCGTCCACCTTCACGCGAATAGCGCGATTTATTCACGTCCGGTGTGAACGCCGCATGAGACGGGCGCGCGGCTCATCTCACGCAGGAAAGCTTCCACAATCTTCACGAGCGCTATGAATGCAGGATTCGCACAACGGCTTGTCCTGAAAGATGGATTAAAAACAGAAGCTGTTTACGGGCCACAAACTGTAAGTAGGATTTATTTTTCGTCGATGTGTTTTCCTGTAATAGTTTGTGTTGTTAATTGTAGTCTATGTTGTAGCAAGGAAGTAAACATGACAACGCTCATTTGGCTCTGCAAACCAGTTTGTTAAATGCTCATTCATACTTAACGTTATCCGACAAACACCTAACGTTACAAACTTTTTTTTAAATCTCAACAGCGAACTTGGCATTAGTGTAAATTATTCTTTGATTAGAGCTTTTATGTATTGTTTATCTACAGGCATGCTGAACATGGTTCTGTGTTTGATTTGGATACTATAGTAAAGCCAATGTTTAGTGTTTGTTCTTGCGACAGATATTTGGCTATAATCGTTCTAAAAATACAAAAGTAACGGTGCCATTCAGTAGCGATCACTATAGATCCACAGTCTTTACTCTTGAGGACTGAACAGGTTCTGCTCGATCATCTTCTCTAAAATTGTCTGGGTCTGATTCGGGATCAAATTGGTATGGTTTTATTGACGCTAGTAGCCTGAGGCTACCGGTAAAGGGGAGGGGCGGGACGTTTCTGACAAACGTGCTCTAGGCGGTTAGCCAATCACAACACACTGGGCCAGTTAACCAATCTGCGCCCATTGCATATTTTTGAGGGACTGGCTTCATAGAATCCGGAAACCATCAGACCGTTTTTACAAGGAGGGACAGAGCAGTGTAGAATAAAGGTAAAATATATGAAAAATAATGCTTTTTTTTTTAAACGAAGCATGAACACATGTTACAGTGCACCCCACAAACACAATCAAGCCTTCGAAAGAGTGTGCTTTTACCACCCCTTTAATATACAAAGAACATTGGTTTGAACATATATATTTTTATTTTCTTAATGTAGGATACTGTGTGAATCTCCTCTTGTTTTTTTATATTATTCAATTTGTATTTTTGTTTATTTTTTAATTATTATTATTGAATTAATCGTAAAGAAAATAATAAAACTGGCGTTATTATCCTCCGAAGCACTAGGTGTCGAAAGAACAAAAATGTATATCTCCAAATCTCTGTCTCTGAGCTTCCGTAGTATTTACACTCACAGCATAACGTAAATCGCGGTTTAACCTATGGGTTTAACCTATGGGTTTAACGCACGGTCGTGTGAGTCTAAAATGGGTTCCTGTGTGTCAGAGCCGAGTCAGTTCTCCGCTCTCGAGAGAATCATGTGTTTTGAACAGGGACGCTCACAATAGCCGAAGTGTTGCTCGAGAATGTCGCGATCTGAGACAGTGACAGCCGCTGGATGGAGGAGAGAGACGAGAGAGAGGCAGGGCGGAAGGACCGCTGGGAGAGTCGACGTCTGCATCATCAGGTGCGTGTCTGTATTCCGTATGATGGATGCGAGAACCGAAGCTTTTCAAAGATTCGAATGAATTGATTCACTGTTTCGAAGCGTTCGAACACCGGCGACTCCTGCTGGTCGGATAGATGCAACAAAACTCAGACCAAACATGCATAAAAACAGCTTTTACAAACACATTGTAAAAGTATAATCTATCAAATGTAACAAATGAATCATCTAATACCATTAAACATTAAGTGTTTGTGTAATATGTGTTATTTTATCCATTTCCAGTGCTTGTTTTGTTTGTTCTATGGATGGCTCGGTTTAAGAGTACATAACAGAGTTTCTGCCAGTCTCATGTTAATCTTGAGTACCTAGTATTGCATCCTTCATAGCAAGAGTCTTTAGTTTTATCAGATTTATAAAAGACAGATACACTGTACTGATTCTTTCAGAAAACAGCTGAGCTCGTCGTGCAGTGGGCGGAGCTAAAGAGTCACGAACACACACACACAAAATGGATCATGGTATTATCCCTGGATAACTCTCAATTCACTATACGTTGGTGTTGTTCACATTATGTGCACTTACGTGCCGATTGCCAACAAAACACACATTTGATGCAGTTTCACTCACCGTCTGTGGTTTACATTCATGACCGGGGACAAACACACACACCTATAGAACTCCAGAAACACACACTGCATCCACTGTTTCCTTAACTCTGGTTTATTTGGGAAGCTGAACAAGGTTATCTTTCCCTCACAACCAGAAACACACTTCTTTAGTGACAGTTGATTTCGTGGACTAAAAAGAAAATGACAGCGCCGCCGGCGACTCCGGTAATCCGAACGAAGCTCATTGTTGGGCGCAGGGGCGTCGCACCCCTTTTCCCAGTGAGAGGGTTCAACACCCACACTTTTTCTGCAGTTTTCCCGCAGTTTTGCACAAACGCTTTATATATTATAATATTAAACCGTTCGGTACGGCATTCACGGTTCAATATGCGCTTGTGAATTGGGTTGGTTTTTTTTGTTTTGTTTTTGCAGTGTGCCTGTGAGTCTACGCGCTGATATGAGATAATATCCAATCACTACACAGTGCTAGACACGCTTGCAATGCCAGTAAGGGCTGGTGTCAGAGAGTTATACTCACAGAACACTATAGTTATTCACAATCACGAAAGTTCATTATTTGCATGCGTTTTAAAGCCTTGCCGGTTATTCGCGTGCTAGCGCACTAAACTTGATTACTGGACTAAGTAGTCTCACTGTGCTAATACTGTCAAATACACAACCAGGTTAACATAAACACAGTCGGTGAAAGTAAATTTGCGTGTGTCTGTATATTAGATGTGTGCAGGTCTTTAATTGACAGCAGCGCAGCCTATAGTGAACATGCTGTCCTTAAAGGGACAGTTCACCTCTAAAATGATGTTATTATTTACTCACTCTAATGTTGTTCCAAACCTGTATTCATTAAAGTTTTAAGTTAGTTAAGTAAGGTTTTACAAGTCTTTTAAGTAAAAGAAAAAATTAGCATTTTTTTCTCCTTAACCTCTTTCTGTCCCCGTCACCTAAGAATAGAATAGCAAAAAACTGATGTGACTAGCCATCAGAACCCAACAGAACACCGTGGTTAAAAAAAACAGAGGTATGTATAATATATATATTATATATCTTGTATGTTATACCTTTTGTACCCCTCTGTCATTGTATTCATCGTTTTTATTGTTAACAAACAAACCACATCCATCCCCCACACTTTTGAAAAGCTTGCTACGCCTCTGGTTGGGCGCACTCTTGCTCTCGCTCTGGGTGATGTGTGTGTGTGTGTGTGTGTGTGTGTGTGTGTGTGTGTGCACACTCATTCAGGAGAAGTGCCCATATAAGGAATTCTGCCCCTTTATGATGTCATACGGGGCCATACTCAAAAAAAACTTTTCGAAACTTGTTTGGATCCTGAAGGAGTGTGTTTGACACAGAAATACTCTGTCATATGTCCAACTCTAAGCAAACGATTTGTAAAGGTTTTGAAGCTTCATGACTGTCGAGAGATTCTCAAGGGGTTTCAAACTGGGTTAAACAGTGTAAAAAAAAATAAATGTTATTAAAATAAAAAGTGATTAATACATTTAAAAAAATGGAAATACATAATAAATAAATACATCTTACATTACTGTAGTGAGTACATTAGAGTGCCATAAAAACAAAATATTTTCCAAATAATATATATTTTCACTGGATAAATTGGGTCTTTTATACATACACCGATCAGGCATAACATTATAACATTATGGTGAAGTGAATAACACTGATTATCTCTTCATCACGGCACCTGTTAGTGGGTGGGATATATTAGGCAGCAAGTGAACATTTTGGCCTCAAAGTTGATGTGTTAGAAGCAGGAAAAATGGGCAAGCGTATGGATTTGAGTTTGAGTTTGACAAAGGCCAAATTGTGATGGCTAGACGACTGGATCAGAGCATCTCCAAAACTGCAGCTCTTGTGGGGTGTTCCCGGTCTGCAGAGGTCAGTGTCTATCAAAAGTGCTCCAAGGAAGGAACAGTGGTGAACCGGTGACAGGGTCATGGGCGACCAAGGCTCATTGACGCACATGGGGAGTGAAGGCTGTCCATGCCTCGATGGGTCAGAGCTGTTTCGGCAGCAAAAGGGGGACCAACACTCAATATTAGGAAGGTGGTCTTAACGTTATGCCTGATCGGTGTATAGCTGCCTTTTAAATTTTAGGAAGGCGGTCCCTTGCATGAAAATGATCACATTTGGCCTCTAAAAGATTGAAAAGCCCAGCTCATGGTTTCATAAGGCAGTATCACAATCAGATCATTTAAAGGTGCAGTAAGCAATTTCTGAGAAACGCTGTTGATATTTGAAATCGACACCCGAACAAACACACCCCTTCCTTCATTGCTCTGCCCCCTGTTGCTGATTGGCTACAAGAGTGTTGTGGTGCTCGGTCTGATTGGTCCGAGCCACTTTAGGTGTTGATTCTGCTACAAACTTGGCCATTAAAAATGTAAATTAATTCAAATATTAAACGCATAAATAAATCGAGATATTTTCATTGAAGCGCACCGAACAGTCTCAAACTCCAAAATCTTTGATTCACCACTCTTACTTCGTTGAAGCCCAGTTTGAGCTGTTTATTTAGCTTTTGTGTGTTATTTACTTGCATAGATGAAGATATTGTGTGTCAATGTACAGATTGAATCAGATGTGACTTGCTGTCTCAGTCCTCAGGGCAAGATCTTCAGGTCCAGGACCCAGCTGCGCAGATATCTGCTCTCACAAACAGACATGGAGCTGCAGATCAGCGACTTTGACTTCTCCGTGTCTGGACAAACGAGAAGGACACCGAAAGAGAAATCCAGCTCTCCTCTGAGTGCTGGGGTGACGGCAAATGAAGATGAGGGTCGAGAAGAGAAGACCGAGACCGGAGAGCAGAACAACCTGGAAGCTGAACGAGAGGAACGATTAAATCCAACTCTAGATGAACATTCAGACATTTCTGCTTCTGAGAGCCAAGAACACGACCTGTCAGAGACGACAGGAGGAGTAGAGGAGGAAAACAAGAGCCTGAACCACACAGACTGTACGTCACCCTCCAGAAACCCCCAGAGCGGTGAGTTTTCCCCTCAAAAACCCATGAACACTTACAAGTCAAAGTAACATAGATGGTCATTTTTAAAAGCTCTGTTATCATGTTCTTTTTAGGGTTGAAGTCATTTGCAGAGAAGCGGAAAACTAGTCCGTACTTCAGCAGAAGGAATAACGGTAGGTTTTTATTGACTGATACTGTGAACGACCCAGGTGTTAGTGGCCGAAAGTGATGCCCAGCCTAGGAAAATGTACATCTTTGTCCTTTATTCTAATATTATTAGATTTTGTAAGCATATTGCATGGTTGTGCTTAAAGTCGATTGTTTTATTTGTGGTGATAACACAATGAAACATGACAAATTGTACCGATATAATCTTTGGACAGGCTGTCATTAGAGGTTTCACGTATGGGATTAAATTCCTGCCAAAGGTACTGCAGTCATGGATCAAAAAATAATAAGCGCGATTTCGAAATTTAAAAACACATTTAAAAATAAAGTGCAGAAAATTTAAATAATGTAAAAATTATTACTGTAAGGGTGAATCAAAAATGACGAGCATAAATCAACTTTAAACACATTAAAAAATTAAATTGCACCAAAATTAAATTTATGCAATCAAAATGTTTAGTTTTGATTCATTTTCAATTTTTTTATTCACTCTTATAATAATAATATATGCATTATATTTTATTTTGTGCAATATATTTTTACATTTTGTGTTTTTAAATTTTGAAATCAGGCCTATTATTTTTTTAATCCGTGCCTGCAGTACGTTTGGTGGGAATTTAATCCCATAGTGACGATACTCTTAGCTCACGAGACGAGACAATATTTTAACACTATTTTTAAGAAATGACAAAGTACATGATTGGGAAAACATTCATTCGACTGAACATCACAAGATGCAAAATGTGGGTGCATTTTGAAATGTTTGAACTAACGATTATTTTGGTAATCGAATAATCGGCCGGTTGTTTTGGCGATTCATCGGACAATTATTTTTGGTGGTGATAAAAATAGACCTAAGTGAACAATAGCCTTTTCGTTCAGATCCCACACATTTACTGAGCAGATGTTTAAAATATATTTTACAAAAAATTTATACAAATGATATATCTTTTTTTTTTTACTTCTAAACTATACATTTATGCTGTGTTTTGGGGATATGTGGAATGTGTTTGCCTATTTACCACAAAATTACTCAACTACACCTTTATCTTACTTATGAAACAAAGTTTTTCTGAAAAAAAAAATACTTTAATGATGATATAAATTAAATGGGCAAAATTCTGCTGGTTAGAGGAAAACATGTAGGAATTACAGTTTTAAGAAATAAAAATGTGTTTTGACCATATATATATATATATATATATATATATATATATATATATATATATATATATATATATATATATATATATATATATATATACACATACAGTGAGGAAAATAAGTATTTGAACACCCTGCTATTTTGCAAGTTCTCCCACTTAGAAATCATGGATGGGTCTGAAATTGTCATCGTAGGTGCATGTCCACTGTGAGAGACATAATCAAAAAAAAAAATCCAGAAATCACAATGTATGATTTTTTAACTATTTATTTGTATGATACAGCTGCAAATAAGTATTTGAACACCTGAGAAAATCAATGTTAATATTTGGTACAGTAGCCTTTGTTTGCAATTACAGAGGTCAAAGGTTTCCTGTAGTTTTTCACCAGGTTTGCACTGCAGGAGGGATTTTGGCCCACTCCTCCACACAGATCTTCTCTAGATCAGTCAGGTTTCTGGCCTGTCGCTGAGAAACACGGAGTTTGAGCTCCCTCCAAAGATTCTCTATTGGGTTTAGGTCTGGAGACTTGCTAGGCCACGCCAGAACCTTGATATGCTTCTTACAGAGCCACTGGCTGTGTGCTTCGGGTCATTGTCATGTTGGAAGACCCAGCCTCGACCCATCTTCAATGCTCTAACTGAGGGAAGGAAGTTGTTCCCCAAAATCTCCCAATACATGGCCCCGGTCATCCTCTCCTTAATACAGTGCAGTCGCCCTCTCCCATGTGCAGAAAAACACCCCCAAAGCATGATGCTACCACTCCCATGCTTCACAGTAGGGATGGTGTTCTTGGGATGGTACTCATCATTCTTCTTCCTCCAAACACGTTTAATGGAATTATGACCAAAAAGTTCTATTTTGATCTCATCTGACCACATGACTTTCTCCCATGACTCCTCTGGATCATCCAAATGGTCATTGGCAAACTTAAGATGGGCCTTGACATGTGCTGGTTTAAGCAGGGGAACCTTCTGTGCCACGCATGATTTCAAACCATGACGTCTTAGTGTATTACCAACAGTAACCTTGGAAACGGTGGTCCCAGCTCTTTTCAGGTCCTCCCGTGTAGTTCTGGGCTGATTTCTCACCTTTCTTAGGATCATTGAGACCCCACGAGGTGAGATCTTGCATGGAGTCCCAGTCCGAGGGAGATTGACAGTCATGTTTAGCTTCTTCCATTTTCTAATGATTGCTCCAACAGTGGACCTTTTTTCACCAAGCTGCTTGGCATTTTCCCTGTAGCCCTTTCCAGCCTTGTGGAGGTGTACAATTTTGTCTCTAGTGTCTTTGGACAGCTCTTTGGTCTTGGCCATGTTAGTAGTTGGATTCTTACTGATTGTATGGGGTGGACAGGTGTCTTTATGCAGCTAACGACCTCAAACAGGTGCATCTAATTTAGGATAATAAATGGAGTGGAGGTGGACATTTTAAAGGCAGACTAACAGGTCTTTGAGGGTCAGAATTCTAGCTGATAGACATGTTTTCAAATACTTATCTGCAGCTGTATCATACAAATAAATAGTTAAAAAATCATATATTGTGATTTCTGGATTTTTTTTATAGATTATGTCTCTCACAGTGGACATGCACCTACGATGACAATTTCAGACCCCTCCATGATTTCCAAGTGGGAGAACTTGCAAAATAGCAGGGTGTTCAAATACTTATTTTCCTCACTGTATATATATACAATACATTAAAAAAAACATTTTTTGTAAAAGGTAAAAAAATTTTGCTGTTTGAAGTGTCTGCTGATGCAATAATACCACATACATTTGCAAAAATATGACTAAAATGCTACAAAAAAAATTAAGAGTCAGATTGTATTCACAAATGATTTATTTCAATAAGTCAAATGTAAAAAAATCACTAACTTAAAATAAATTTCAAACATGTCAATAAAACCAATAGCAATAGGTAGAAATGACTACTACTAGAGTTAATTCATTCAGGTGTGTGTGTGTGTGTGTGTGTGTGTGTGTGTGTGTGTGTGTGTGTGTGTGTGTGTGTGTGTGTGTGTAGGGCCGTTTTTTGGCATAGGCAAACTAGGTGGTCGCCAATAAGCATATATCTGGCACTAGATTTTTGTGTGTAAAGGGTGTCACGGCCACCCTCAAATGTTATTGCCGCCCCGACTAGTTCTCCCACACTATTGGATCAGAGAACTGTCAATCTGACGATTCTTATATGCCATTGGATCAAAGTACTGTCTATTACTGTCAAAAAAGTTTGAGTTATAAAGCTTTCACTCTCAGCTCTGAGCCGGCCGAAACGCAAAGCCTTCAGAAAATGGACTCCGCCGCGCTCGCCCTACAATCTGGTGCAGGAGACCCTGTTTCACGACCCCTGGAAGCTCCTGGTGGCCACCATCTTCCTCAACAAGACCAGCGGTATGCAAACACTTTCATAACATCTGGAACGGGCTGTTTTTATCCCTGATGTTAATGGTCATGTTCCCAAACGTTTGTGGGCCGCATGCGTGGCATCATGGGTGTGGACGCAAATTACATTTTACATGCAGATTTTAACTGCTTTCAAGGTACACATTTACATTTGATCAATTCATGCTTTGAAACTTGTATGATCTTAGTGTTGCAAGCATCACATCATTGACTCCAAACTGTAATGAAATCAGATGCGATGTTCTTTATTCCTCCAGGTAAGATGGCGATCCCGGCGCTGTGGGAGTTTTTCGAGCGCTACCCGAGCGCAGACGTGACCCGAGCGAGCGACTGGAGGTCTCTGTCTCTCCTGCTACAGCCGCTGGGTCTCAGCACGCTCCGCGCCAAAACACTCATACGCTTTTCTGGTGCGTCACCACATCTGCTACAGGTCTTTACAAGAGACAGGACGAGTTTAGTGGTTCCAGCCAGTGTGAATGAATGAATGAATGAATGAATGAATGAATGAATGAATGAATGAGGCATTTATATAGCGCTTTCTTATGTTCTACTGTACACCCGAAGTGCTACAGTGAAGACTGTAGTGCTTTCATGTAGTGGTAGGCCATTTATATCACAGTCACAATATATTTTCAAAGTAAATATAGTAGAAAAACCTTTGATCTCACAATGCAGACTTTTTCATGCAATTGCGAGAGAAAAAAAGCCAGAATCGTGAGATATAAACTTGCAGTTGCAAGAGAAAGTGAGAAGTGTGAGAGAAAACATTGCAATTAGCTTTTTTATGTCGTTGTTCTTATTAAACAAAACAGATTATTATTAAACAGAATTGTGAGACAAACTCGGAATTCTAAGAAATGAAGTCAAAATTGTGAGATGTGAACTCAGAATTCAGAGAAAAAAGTCTGAATTATGAGATAAAATGTCACAATTACCTTTTGTTATTAACACTTTCCCCACCAGCTTTTTAAAAAAAAAAGTTACTAGCCATTTTTGATCATTTTCACAAATTTCATGGCCCCCAGAATATTTTGTTGTATGAACAATTTATTCTCGCTTCATGCATTCTTTTTTTATCAACACTTGAATGTGGGTAAGTTTCATAAAAAAGCAATATTTTGAACAAAAAGTTGCGAAAATCGAGTTTTGGGGATTTAGGATGATGATCAAAACACAGATGGAGTAGATCGAGTCCATCAAAACCCTCAAAGCTTCACAGTCCTAGAGCTCATCCTGGGTCGTCATTTCATTCAGTAACATTAGGCAGTTTCGATTTATATGATGTTTAATGTTCGATGATCGCGTTATTTTACATGTGCATCAGCAATGCTTTTATCACTTGTTTCTGCTTCTTCACCGGTGTTTTGATCTGGAGATTCAGTACGCTTTCAGAAGATCTGTAACAGAGCCCCCTACCGTATAAATGTGAAAACGTGGATTACTGGAAAATCCCGTCAATGGCAGGGGAAGAGTTAAAAACAACAATTGCAAGATATAAACTCAAAATCATAAAGTTGTAATTGTGAGAGAAAAATTTTTTTAATTGTGAGATGTAAACTCCGAATTGCAAGAAATAGTAAAAATTGTGAGATAAAACAGAATTACAAGTTATAAACTTGTAATTGTGAGAAATAAATACAAAATTGTGAGATATAAACTCAGAATTGCAAGTCATAAAGTTGGAATTGAGAGAAAAAAAAGTAAAAAAAAGTGTGAGATAAAACAGAATTACAAGTTATAAGCTCGGAATTGTGAGGAAAAAAGTTAAAATTGCGAGATAAAACAGAGTTACAAGTTATAAACTTGTAATTGTGAGAAATAAATGCACAATTGTGAGATATAAACACAGAATTGCAAGTCATAAAGTTGGAATTGTGAGAAAAAAAGTAAAAATTGTGAGATAAAACAGAATTACAAGTTATAAAATTGTAATCGCAAGAAATAAATACAAAATTGTGAGATATAAACTCGGAATTGCAAGAAATAGTAAATTTTTTTAGATAAAACCGAACTGCGAGTTATAAACTTGTAACTATAAACTTTTCAACTTTTACTATTTCTTGACGTCTAATAAGAGTTCTAATAATTTGTGAGAAATAAATACAAAATTGTGAGATATAAACTCAGAATTGCAAGTCATAAAGTTGGAATTGTGAGAAAAAAAGTAAAAATTTTGAGATAAAACAGAATTACAAGTTATAAACTTGTAATTGTGAGATATAAACTCAGAATTGCAAGTCATAAAGTTGGAATTGTGAGAAAAAAAGTAAAAATTTTGAGATAAAACAGAATTACAAGTTATAAACTTGTAATTGTGAGATATAAACTCAGAATTGCAAGTCATAAAGTTGGAATTGTGAGGAAAAAAAGTTTAAATTGTGAGATGTCAACTCGGAATTGCAAGAAATAGTAAAAATTGTGAGATAAAACAGAATTGCGAGATGTAAACTTGTAATGGTGAGAAATAAATACAAAATTGTGAGATATAAACTCAGAATTGCGAGAAAAAAGTAAAAATTGTGAGATATAAACTCAGAATTGCAAGTCATAAAGTTGGAATTGTGAGATGTCAACTCGGAATAAATAATAGTAAAAATTGTGAGATAAAACAGAATTACAAGTTATAAAATTGTAATCGCAAGAAATAAATACAAAATTGTGAGATATAAACTCGGAATTGCAAGAAATAGTAAATTTTTTTAGATAAAACCGAACTGCGAGTTATAAACTTGTAACTATAAACTTTTCAACTTTTACTATTTCTTGACGTCTAATAAGAGTTCTAATAATTTGTGAGAAATTAATACAAAATTGTGAGATATAAACTCAGAATTGCAAGTCATAAAGTTGGAATTGTGAGGAAAAAAGTTTAAATTGTGAGATGTCAACTCGGAATAAATAATAGTAAAAATTGTGAGATAAAACAGAATTGCGAGTTTTAAACTTGTAATTTGTGAGAAATAAATACAGAATTGCGTGATATAAATTGCAAGTCATAAAGTTGGAATTGTGAGGGAAAAAGTAAAAATTTTGAGATAAAACAGAATTACAAGTTATAAACTTGTAATTGTGAGATATAAACTCAGAATTGCAAGTCATAAAGTTGGAATTGTGAGGAAAAAAAGTTTAAATTGTGAGATGTCAACTCGGAATTGCAAGAAATAGTAAAAATTGTGAGATAAAACAGAATTGCGAGATGTAAACTTGTAATGGTGAGAAATAAATACAGAATTGTGAGATATAAACTCAGAATTGCGAGAAAAAAGTAAAAATTGTGAGATATAAACTCAGAATTGCAAGTCATAAAGTTGGAATTGTGAGATGTCAACTCGGAATAAATAATAGTAAAAATTGTGAGATAAAACAGAATTACAAGTTATAAAATTGTAATCGCAAGAAATAAATACAAAATTGTGAGATATAAACTCGGAATTGCAAGAAATAGTAATTTTTTTTAGATAAAACCGAACTGCGAGTTATAAACTTGTAACTATAAACTTTTCAACTTTTACTATTTCTTGACGTCTAATAAGAGTTCTAATAATTTGTGAGAAATTAATACAAAATTGTGAGATATAAACTCAGAATTGCAAGTCATAAAGTTGGAATTGTGAGGAAAAAAGTTTAAATTGTGAGATGTCAACTCGGAATAAATAATAGTAAAAATTGTGAGATAAAACAGAATTGCGAGTTTTAAACTTGTAATTTGTGAGAAATAAATACAGAATTGCGTGATATAAATTGCAAGTCATAAAGTTGGAATTGTGAGGGAAAAAAAACAAAAATTGAGTTATAACTTGTAGTCGCAAGAAATAAATACAAAATTATAAGATATAAACTTTCAATTACTAGAAAAGTCAGAATTTAGATAATGTTGCTGTTACTTTTTTATATAAAGATATAAAATAACAGAATTGTGAGGAAAAAAGTCAGAATGGGGAGTTTATGAAGTCAGAATTGCAAGATTTAAAAGCAATTACTTTCTTTCTTTATTTATTCAGTTGTAAAAGCGTGCTTGCATAGATATAAAAGTGTATCATGATGTTCTTATTGTGTTGTTTGGTGTAGTGGTCGTCACACTTGCATCAAATTAAATAGAGTAAAGATTATGCGTGTTTGGCGTGCTGTCCAGGGGAGGATTATTTGGCCCGAACCCAGAATACCAACTAGAGATAGTTTAGAACTAGACTGCATTGTATTATGGATTGTGTTGACGTCTAATAAGGAGTTTATTAAAATCAAAGTGAGGAGATGGGGTGGTGGAGGGATGATAAAAAACCTGTCAACGAATGGAGGTAAATCTGCTGTATATACAGCTCTTATCGTTGATTCAATTGATTAACTGAATGTGCTCCACTCCTGTTTAATTATCTGAACGTGCTCCTCCCAAAATTTGTTAATAAAATATCAATTGTTGTGTGACGTTTGTCAATTGTCACAATTGTTTCTCAGACGAGTATCTGAGTAAATCCTGGCGATATCCCATCGAGCTCCACGGAATTGGAAAATACGGCAATGACTCGTACCGAATCTTCTGCGTGGAGGAGTGGAGAGAGGTAAAACACTGTACATCATCACACGAGTGGCGATTGCGTGCCATGGCTGACGTGTGTGTGTGTCCTGCAGGTGACGCCAGACGACCATAAGCTCAACGACTATCACGCCTGGCTGTGGAGAAACCAGGAGCGGCTAGGACTCTGATTTGACTCATTTTAATAAAGCATAATGTCTGCAGGAGCATGTGAGAATCAGTGTGCCGTACCGCTGAACACAGAGATCAGCTGCTTTTTTACCTCCAGAAAACATGAGCCGTTTGAATTGTTTCATGTTTTTGTTCATTAGTCCAAGAGACATGAACTTTGAAGCAAATATGTGTAAAAAATAAATGAGCTTTTTATCTTTTGGACATGCTTTGGATTTAATGAAGCCAGTGTGAAATGGTATCCGGAACCCAGGTCAAGGGTCTGAAATCTGTCATCAGTTAAAAATGAGTAAAGCCACTCAATTAAATTCGTTTTTAATGAAATCAGTGTCCTCCACCCTAACAACACATGATAAAAACAGTTTAAAACATAATTCACATTAAGGCTGGCAGAATTCACGCCGCAGTCTCAACTGTCAATCATTATAGGGCATATTCACACTGGAAGAACATAAATATGACAGACAAGATAAATAGAAGCTGTGATGAAATATTTAAAGCATGCAGAAACACAGATCAACGCTGTCCTGAAACTAAAGACATGACTGGAAGGCAACATGTGCGGAACACACACAGAGGGTGAAGAGATAAATCACTTTCATTACTGCATTCTTCCCGTTGCATATTTAAAACGGGGTTCCCACAGCCGAAGAAAACCTGGACATATTGGCTCGTTTTAAAACAGGGATTTCCAGCATACTCATGAATGGAAATTTCTAAGATGGTACATTTTGGTACATTTTCTAGCTGTTCTCAGTTGCAGCATTTTTAAGCACTCGGTATTGTGCTTCTGAGTGTAAAACTTGTGAGCCACAGTGATGTCTTATTTGCAATTGTTCAGTTGAACCAGTTCAAATTGGTCTGGAATCAAAAAAGATTGGGGGGAAGAAAATGTATTGATCAAAGTTCTGGGAACCCTGCTGAAATGAATCAAATGACTTACCATAAAACACGTGCGCGCACATACACACACACACAGGCAAACACTGCACAGTGTTGCATTCATGCATCTGGGAATGTTGCATCGACTCATAATCTCCTCTGAAATTTTTGTGTTTTACGCATTGGGTCAATTATTATAAATAAATACAGTATCCATGTATAAATGGGATGTAAATAACATATAAATAATAAATAGGTCACCCAAAAAATAAAAATTTACTGATTATTTACTGACCCCTGGGCCATCCAAGATGTAAATGACATTCTTTCCTCAGCCGAAGAGAAATGAAGGTTCCAGGATTTTTCTCCATTAAATGCAAGTGAATGGTGCTCCATGTAGAGCATTTTTGACGGTCCAAAATCCATATTTAGGCATCTTCAAAGGGCACCACGTGACTGCAGCTGACCAATAATGGTCTTCTCTAGTGAAAGTGTCAACCATTTTCAGGAGAAATGCTCGTCTTTGCAAAGCACCGCAACAAGACAGTTGTGTTGGCGAGGCCACACGTGTAGGGCTGCAACTGAACACATGCATAGTGAATGCATCTACCCTTACATAACCATGATTTTACATCGAATAGAACAAACTAAAATAATAATAACAAATAACAGGGTTATTCTAGTTATTCAATGGTAACCACAAATTAACCATTGGTTTGCTTCAAATCCATAGTTTATATGGTATTTGTGTGGTTATACAAATGGTAATCAATACGCCAAAAACAATGTTACTATATTAAGCCATGGTTAATTTTCATAAGGGTATATCTGTGCTGTACATCTGTGCGTGTTATCGAGGCCACACGTGTGACGCTTGCATGTTGGCGAGGCCAAGCGCGTGACGCTTGCGTGTTGGCGAGGCCAAGCGTGTGACGTTTGCGTATTGGCGAGGCCATGCGTGTGACGTTTGTGTGTTGGCGAGGCCAAGTGCGTGACGTTTGTATGTTGCCGAAGCCACGTGTGTGACGCTTGCGTGTTGGCGAGGCCAAGCGCGTGATGTTTGCGTGTTGGCAAGGCCAAGCACATGACGTTTGCGTGTTGCCGAAGCCACGTGTGTGACGTTTGCGTGTTGGCGAGGCCACGCGTGTGGCGCTTGCGTGTTGGCGAGGCCAAGCGCGTGACGTTTGTATGTTGCCGAAGCCACGTGTGTGACGCTTGCGTGTTGGCGAGGCCAAGCGCGTGATGTTTGCGTGTTGGCAAGGCCAAGCGCATGACGTTTGCGTGTTGCCGAAGCCACGTGTGTGACGTTTGCGTGTTGGCGAGGCCACGCGTGTGGCGCTTGCGTGTTGGCGAGGCCACGCGTGTGGCGCTTGCGTGTTGGCGAGGCCAAGCGCGTGACGTTTGTGTGTTGGCGAGGCCAAGCGCATGACGTTTGCGTGTTGGTGAGGCCAAGCGTGTGACGTTTGCGTGTTGGCGAAGCCACGTGTGTGACGCTTGCATGTTGGTGAGGCCAAGTGCGTGACGTTTGCGTGTTGGCGAGGCCACGTGTGTGACACTTGCGTGTTTGCGAGGCCAAGTGTGTGACGTTTGCTGGCGAGGCCACGTGTGTGACGCTTGCATGTTGGCGAGGCCATGTGTGTGACGTTTGCGTGTTGGCGAAGCCACGTGTGTGACGCTTGCATGTTGGTGAGGCCAAGTGCGTGACGCTTGCGTTTTGGCGAGGCCAAGCGTGTGACGTTTGCGTATTGGCGAGGCCATGCGCGTGATGTTTGCGTGTTGGCGAGGCCAAGTGCGTGACGCTTGCGTGTTGGCGAGGCCAAGCGTGTGACGTTTGCGTATTGGCGAGGCCATGCGCGTGATGTTTGCGTGTTGGCGAGGCCAAGTGCGTGACGTTTGCATGTTGCCGAAGCCACGTGTGTGACGCTTGCGTGTTGGCGAGGCCAAGCGCGTGACGTTTGCGTGTTGGCAAGGCCAAGTGCATGACGTTTGCGTATTGCCGAAGCCACGTGTGTGACGTTTGCGTGTTGGCGAGGCCACGCGTGTGGCGCTTGCGTGTTGGCGAGGCCAAGCGCGTGACGTTTGACCAAGGCCAACATTTGTAGTTAAAAACAATTTTAACACATTTTTTTGTTTTTAGAATTTTTTTCACTTGCATTAGATTGGTTTCCTCCAAAACCTTCATTTCTCTTCGGCTGAGGAAAGAAAGTCGTATACATCTTGGATGGCCTTGGGGTGAGTAAACAATCAGGAAATGTTCATTTTTGGCTGAACTATTCCTTTGATGTTGCGAGAGTGCCAGTATGTCCATGCCATCATATGTACACTTCTTCTACCTGAATGGGTTGCCTACGTCTCCATATCCATTCACTAACCGCGTGGAGTCTCATAAACACAGCAGCAGCTGAACTGTTGAAACACAGTGTTCTAAATGAGCTTTTCAGCAGCAGCGTCGTCATCATTACCCAGCAGCACTGCCACTGCGGCCCCGTCCCAAACGTCCCTGATTGACATGCATCCCTAGAGCCACGGTGGCGACTGAACCCGGAGCTTCACGCTCCAGTGGCGTCACCCTGTCTGAGTCCCTCGATCCATCAGCGCCCTTTAAGGATGCCATCCAGCACGCGGTCGCCCTTCTCCGAGAGCCAGTATCCCGCCATCGCAGCCACGCCGCCGATGAAGATGGCGGTGAAGACCATGTCTCCTTTGGCGGCGAGGGTGGCAAGCGCACAGATCACCACGCCGAAGAACATCTGCTGGAGGACGAGCACCTCGTCGTCCGTCATGTCGTCAAACAAACCCTTCTCAGGACCCACTGCGAAGACACAAACGGAGCAGTTACAGGGCGTGTCTTTCATCTCAGGTTACACTCGTGCTTTGACATCTAAATTGGCATCGTAAATAGCAGGCAAAAATAGGGTGTAAAACTAATTTTTTGTCACACCTGCCAATGACCGGTGACTTCAGAAAATGTACCAGCCATAAATATTTTTTACCGGCCATGAAACTGTTTTCGTAAAAATAGGCAGTTAAGACACCAACATTTTAGATACAATATTTAGTTTTTGTTTGCATTTTTTCTTAGCTAGATCTGGCAACATGAATGACTCGACGAACGTTTGCAAATGTGGTTGTCACTCCTGTAAATGACTGAACTGTGTGTGAACAGACCAGGATTAAGCACTAAAGGGTGAACTGGCTGCAGTGTGTATGTGGCCTTTTAGTGTGATGTTGCACTCACTAGGTGGCAGATTCTCCACACAGATGCTGTCCCGCCGGATGAATCCCTCCGCACACTCGCAGCGGAACGAGCCATCCTCATTGACACACGCCTCATTGAGTCCAGGGCAGGCGATGGCTCTCTCCGCACATTCATCGATGTCTGACGAAGGCAGCGAGAGATTTCCAATCATCAAAACAACAGAAGCATCAAATCTAAATAAGCTTGGTAAAAGTCTTACCTAGACACTTTGCTCCAGTGAGTCTGAAGCCTCGAGCGCATTTCTTACAGCGAGCCGGTCCGCTCCCCATACAGCCCACGCACGCTTGATCACAACCTACACACACACACAAGCACACACACATAAGGCACACTCAAACACACCAATGCATTACTGAGTATTAGTGTGAGACTGACCTCTGCACTCATAAGAGCCGTCTGTGTTGAAGCAGTACGTGTTAGAAGGACAGCGAGCCAACTCTGTGCCGCACTCATCCACATCTGCAGAAACACACACACACACACACACACACACACGGTGATAAAGAACTGGGACTGATCTGGTGACAGAAGGCAGAATGCAGCTCATCTTATTCAGCTATAATAAGATTATTAGTTATAATAAGATCATTATTCACTCATCCTAATGTTAGTGGTGTGCAATATTGACAAAAAAGATCTCTCAAAATTTTCTGGGATTTTGTCAAGAGTAGACAATATTTTGTGCTGGTTTTTGAACTTTTCACATTCTTGTGGTCGGTTCACAGCAGTGACAGAAATGAACTTTTCCATTATGGGGCAATATTTCCCCCCTTAAAGGCACAGTATGTAAGTTTGGCCACTAGAGGGCGCTTATTCAGAACAATAACAAAGGTGGGTAACACTTAAGAATAATGGTCTGTCATTAATAGGTAACTATGCAGGAAGTAATGCAGGACTAATGAGTAGTACTACATTAACACTTCAGCTACTACTATTAACGAATATAGAAACAAGCTGAACTAATCAGTAAGTAATATCAAATTTAGGAGATAGTTCCTTATTAGGTAATAATTACTGAAGGAGATTAGCCTCATTAACAACTTACAAATGACAAAGAACATTATTGTGTGTCTGAGACGTAATCAATCATCAGTTGTACTCTGAATAAACTCATTAAATGCATCACTAATTACTCAAGTGTTACTCTCTCGGAACTACTAGTGATCTCGACCATTATTTTAAAGTGAAAAACATCTAAAATAATGGTCCAGATCACTAGTAGTCCTTGAAGAGTGACTAATGTTAATGTGATTAGTAATTAATTAAAGGTCCCATCACATGTAAATGTCACTTTATGAGGTTTTTTAACATTAATATGAGCTTCCCTAGCCTGTCTATGGTCCCCCGGTGGCTAGAAATGGAGATGGGTGTAAACCAAGCCCTGGGTGTCCTGCTCTGCCTTTGAGAAAATTAAAGCTCAGACGGGCCGATCTGGAATCTTCCCTATATGTCGTCATACGGGGAAAGGTTACCTCCCCTTTCTCTGATTTGCCCGCCCAGAGAATTTGGAAAAAATGGATTCAGTTTATTTTTTACATTTAATTCAGTCGCAATGTCAGCACAGGCTTTACAAACAGACTTTTACAGAGGTGGACAGTAACTAAGTACATTTACTTGAGTACTGTACTTAAGTACACTTTTTGAGTATCTGTACTTTCCTTGAGTAGTATTTTTTTCTGGAAACTTATGACTTTTACTTCACTACATTTGAAAGACAAATATTGTACTTTTTACTTTGAAAGTCAGTGGATGATTTGTTTTCTTGTTTAAAACGTGATTTTTTTTTTTTTTTTTTTTGCAGACAGCCTATCAGTAATCACTCTTGTAGGATCACATGAAGTTCAAAGATTTCCAAGTATTTTTTGAACACCAATCAATTGATGGCAAAATAGAAGGCGGCAGTTCCCAGACGCAGTGCACGCAACCATGATCATACTTAAAAGTTAAAATTCAGAAGAGCAGACGTGGATAAGTCTGAAAAAGTGCGACGACACGAAAGTGCACACAGAAAGCTGCCTCTCAGACGCCAGACCAAAGTACTGAATCTTATTATAGTCAATTAAAACTAGACTAAAACTAAAACAATTCAGATGCCTAAAATGTTATAGTCAAAAGACTGACTAAAACTAAATCAAAATATGCTGTCAATTAACACAAAATTAACACTGTTATGAAGTGGATACAGCGCTAACGCATAGGTAACGTTCGACAATGATGTTAGTTAGCGTGAAAAAACGTAGTTGGGCTAATAATGTTAACTGAAGTCATTTCAGAAATATGTTTTACATAATCCTGTCAAATAAACACAATGTAGAAACCTTTCTTTTCGACTTTGATAAGAGCTTTGTAACTTTTAAACAAGTATTTAATGAGTTCAAGGTATGCTAGCATGTCAGATGGAGCATGACTGGCTTAAACCACCATGATGGAACAGCGTGCATTCATACAACAATGCAACAATAACAAAATAATGCGTTTACTTTTACTTTTGATACTTAAGTACTTTTAAAAGCAAGTACTTCTGTACTTTTACTTAAGTAAAAATCTATCTTTACAACTTTCACTTGTAATGGAGTAATATTTAACCAATAGTACTTTTACTCAAGTAATGGAGTTGTGTACTTTGTCCACCTCTGGACTTTTATGGTATGGATTTAACAGCACCGCCACAAACAGCAAGTAAGTGTTCATTAATGCCTGACCTGTGATTTCTGATGTGTAGATAATCACTCAAGTTCACACACTTTCTTTCTAAATCGTTTAATACGGTTTATGCATCAGTGAATCAAGCCGGTGACTAAACGATCAACTTCACATTGTTTCTCTTAGTAGCATGAAACAAATCTGTTATTTCAATTGTGATTAGACTACAGAGAGCGATCAAAGAACACTCATTATAATGTTAGGAGCTGTCAATCACACGTCGCGAGTGTATCTGCACACTTGCCCAAACTGACTTTATAATGAATGACGCTGTTATGCTGCACAACGAAGCTCTTACTGTATTCATATCGATGTCATGTTTGCTGTTAGTTGTGGTGAAAGCATTTTGTGAGAGAAATAGCGCTGCAATGACGAGATCACTGCATTCACGCGATAAACAGACCGTCTGTTTGCTCACTGCAGCCTTTCATGTGATGGGAAAAGATCTAAAAATAATGCTATAATCAACACTTTCACGATTCGTTCATCTCGACAGCTGTAATAGTAAAAAAACGTAGTAAAAGTATTCGAGAGGGGTTCCACATGTAATACGCATTTCAGATGCAAAGATGTCAGCCAATCACAGCAGTGGGCGTTTACACTGAAGTCTCACAGCAGACACACCGCTTAAAACATTCAAGCATTCAAGCCAGTAGGCTAAAATCAGGATAGAAAAATGCCTTTTAAATTATGACATTTTATGATGTAAAAATCATACTAACAATTTAAGGACACCTCAGGAAACATTATAAAATAATAAAAAAATCCACATCATGGGACCTTTAACTATATCATTTGATATAAATATGAGAGAAAATATTTAGAAAATCGCACATTTAGAAAATCCTGTATATGGGTTTGAACCACAGGAAAGTGATAATTAAACACAGACAGTGTCAGGTAGTTTGAATAGGAAAAACCCATTTTTTACAAATTTGACTTTTATTCAAACCTTTTTCCAAATCAGTTTCATAGCTTCATATAACTCAGTTTGAACATCATGATGTCTGAGGCTGTAATGTACACACACATTCAACCACACACACACACACACACACAAACACACACAAACACTCACCCACACACTTGTTGCTGTGAAGGATCCATCCAGGCTTACAGTCCTGACACCTGTTGTCCTG
This sequence comes from Romanogobio albipinnatus, assembly GCA_023566225.1. Taxonomy (NCBI): domain Eukaryota; kingdom Metazoa; phylum Chordata; class Actinopteri; order Cypriniformes; family Gobionidae; genus Romanogobio; species Romanogobio albipinnatus. The sequence continues at coordinate 7,182,884 of CM042253.1, read as the reverse complement.
TGGACCGCTGCACTTCTTACAGGAATGATGGCACGCTACCCAAAACATGACAGATCATACAATTAATTTCCTCACATATAAATTCTGTCTAATTCCTGTCCACTCGTGAGACGGGTCACCTGAGCAGGGCGGCTGTGTGTGATTGGAGCTCTTCTCTCTGTAGTATCCGTCGGCACAGCCCTGACACAGAGCGCCGGAGTATCCCGGGTCACAAACACAGTCTCCGTCTCCCAGACGTGTGCCTTCACCCTCACAGCGGCCCAGACCTCCACACACTCCTCCAGGGCCGGACGGACACTCTGCACACACACACACATATATACACACAGACATACACACACAGACACACACACACACACAGACACACACACACACACACACACACACACACACACACACAGAGAAGTAAATATAAGAACAGGCTTCTCTATTGATATTTGTGTTGAACATGAAAAATATGATACAGGCACATGCAAGCATGAAGCGTAACTGTATCTTTAGGAGTCAACATAACCCATTCACTGTTTCTGTAGAAAATAAGGGAAAGCTGATCCGCCGGTTTGGTGCATCTGAGCAAATATTATATTATTTGAGTTGCCGTTAGGCAGAGACACTCAAATTACATGGCTTGGGGCCAATTTTACAAGTCACATTTATTTGTATAGTATTTTATACAATGTGTGTGTGTGTGTGTGCGTGAGAGAGAGAGAGTGTGTGTGTACATGTGTATGTGTGTGTGTGCTCGTGTGTGTGTGTACATGTAAGTGTGTATGTGCATGTGAGTGTATACGTGTGTGTGTGTGTGTATGTGTGTACGTGAGACAGTGCACGTGTGTGTGTGTGTACATGTGATTGTGTGTGTACGTGTGAGTGTGTGTATGTGTACGTGTGTGAGAGTGTATGTGTGCGTGCGTGTGTGTGTGTGCGTGCGTGCATGTGTTCACCTGCACATTCAGGCCCATAGTGCCCAGGTGGGCAGCACAGCCGGAGCTCCTCGATGCACAGCCAGTCAAACAGGTCTGGAGCCTCCTGCTGTCTGTAACCTCACACACACACACACACAACACTTTCTCATAGACACAATATCTTTCCCACTTTACAAACATTTTCCACAGCTCAAAGCTCTCCGGAAATACATCATGTAAGTACGTCCTGTAAGTAGACAAGTGGTCAAGTGCAAAGATCGCAAGTGTGTGGATTGGGACGGACCCTTATTGGATTCGGCTCTGTTGAGGATGTCAGTGAGTGTGACTGGAACCAAACTCCACGAGTGAACAAGCTTTGAGTTAATCAGCCGTGAGTTTGTGCTTCATGTGACAGTAACTCAAGCGCTCTCACCTGTGAAACCACCACGTCTCCACCTGGTCCTCTATCTGCTCCAGCAGACGGTTGCATTCAAAGTCGGATTTGTCACACGCCGCCTCAACAATCTCTAACAGACGCGTTTCACTGCACACAGACACACACAAGCTTTTAAACAAAGCCTGGTACCGAACATTTTGATCATATACAGTCAAGCCCGAAATTATTCATTCCCCTGGCAAATTCTGACTTAAAGTTACTTTTATTCAACCAGCAAGTTTTTCCCTGATTAGAAAGGACACAGGCGTCTCCCAGAAGATAATAAGACAATGTACAAGAGGCATCATTGTGGAAAAAATTATTACTCATCTTTTATTTACATTTGAACAAAAAGTGGCTTGTCCAAAATTATTCATACCCTTTGCAAATTGTCCCAGTCTATGGGAAAATCCAAAGATCTATACCATTCCAACTAGTCCAAGCTGTTCTAAAGCATCCTAATTACCCAGATTCATTGGGAGCAGCTGTTTTAATCAACTCGACAGGTGAAAAACAGAAGCTCTCTGCTGTTTTTTTAGTGGACAGTCATGGCTAAGACAAAGGAGCTCACTGAGGACCTGCGGCTGTGCATTGTGGCTGCTCACAAGTCAGGAAAGGGTTATAAGACCATATCTAAATGCTGGCTACAGTGCAAAGTATTATAAATATTCTGCACTGTGAAAAATCTCAGAGGACGTGGTCGAAAGCCAAAAGCGACACCTGTGCTGGCCAGGAGGATAGTGAGAGGCGTAAAGAAAGAATCCAAGGATCACCACCAAGGCCATCCTGATGAATCTGGGCTCTGCTGGTGGCAGCATCTCAAGACAGTCCAACGGACACTGCACACCGCTGGGTTCAACGGACGCAGACCAAGGAGGACACCACTTCTCCAGATAAGGCACACAAAAGCCCGCTTGGCCTTTGCAGATGCTCATCTGGACAAAGAAGAAGACTTCTGGTCTTCTGTTTTATGGTCAGCTTTCCTCAAGCTCAAACAGTAGAGCATGGCGCTAGCAACGCCAAGGTCATGGGTTCGATTCCCAGGGAAAGCAAGAACTGAAAAATGTAAAATGTGTACCTTGAATGCAATGTAAGTCGCTTTGGATAAAAGCGTCTGCCAAATGCATAAATGTAAATGTAAATGAAACAAAAATGTTATTGTTTGGCCACAATGAAGTAGCCTTCATTTGGCGTAAAAAAGGAGAAGCCTTCAACCCTAAGAACACCATCCCCACTGTCAAACATGTTGGTGGGAACCTAATGTTTTGGGGTGTTTTTCAGCCGGTGGACCAGGGAAGCTAATCACAGTAAACAGCACCATGAAAAAGGAGCAATACATCAAAATTCTCAACAACATCAGGCAGTCTGCAGAGAAACTTGGCCTTGGGCACCAGTGGACATTTCAGCACGACAACGGCCCAAAACACACAGCAAAAGTGGTGAAGAAATCCTGACTTAAATCCCATTGAGAATCTTTGGAGGGAGCTAAAGATCAGGGTGATGGCAAGGAGACCCTCCAACCTGAAAGACATGGAGCTCATCGCTAAAGATGAATGGGCAAAAATACCAGCGGAGACATGCAAAAAGCTGGTCAGCAATTATAGCAAGCATTTGATTGCTGTAATAGCCAATAAAGGCTTTTCTATTGATTATTGAGAAGGGTATGATTAATTTTGGACAAGCCACTTTTTGTTCAAATGTAAATAAAAGATGAGTAATCATTTTTTCCACAATGATGCCTCTTGTACATCGTCTTATTATCTTCTGGGAGACATCTGTGTCACTTCTAATCAAGAAAACTTGCTGGTTGAATAAAAGTAACTTTAAGTCAGATTTATGAATAATTTCGGGCTTGTGACTATATGGAAGTCAAACCTCCAGTCTGAAACACGTCACACTTACAGCAGGACCCGAGAAACATCTTTACCTGCGTGAATATTTGGCCAGTTTCTCCTCTTCCCAAGCCGTATTCCCGCCTCCGAAATTCTTATTGGCTGTTCGCTCCAAGCCCTGAAACAACATTCGGTACACTTGATACAGGTAAGCTGACTGGTTGAAACCATCAAAATATGAACCATTAAAAGTTTGAAATATTAAATATGAGGGAATAACACACTAAACCTGGTTAAGGTATTTATCTGACTAAATGATTTGGCAAAAAAGGGCAAACTGCAGCTACAGGTTTGATTTTACAATGCAAAACAAACGCATAGAAAAAACAAAAAGCTGACAAACATTGACTACATCATAGGGATAGGATAGAGAGAGCCTGGACTGGGACTGTGCACACACTGCCTGGCTGAGAGAGCCGTTTTGAACACGAGAGATCTTCTTGACAAGTTTTGAGTGATTATTGATGTGTGTTTGCGCCCACGTGCGCCTGTTATGTTTATATCTGGAAAGTTTGAGTAATAAAAGCTGCCAGTCCCAGTTACGCCGATCCCTGTCTTCTTCCTTCCTTGACCAAACGAACCTCCATCACACTGGTGCCGAAACCCGGGAAGGGAGAAGAACGCCGCCGCCATGCAATCCCCGTCAGGTATGCCGTTTGCGGAGATCATCCAGTCGCTGGCCGGTCTTCATCAGGAACAACACCAGCAGCTACTGGCCATGAGGGGGGAGCAGGACAAGAAGTTTGAGGTGCTCCTCCAGGCTCAGTATGAAGACCGCCAGCTGTTCCGGAGCTGGATAGACCGGGAGGGTAAGGCCGCTGCTGCCTGTTAAAATTAATTTCAGGGGACCAATTGGCCGGCCTTTAATAAATTATTGGGTTATTTATGTACGGATGCCCCTTGGGGAAAGAGGCACCAAGGCAGGACCGGGGTGGTTCAGGTAGGAGAAGCCCAGCCGGGACCTCGGGGAGTCAGGGGAAACGAGCACTCTCCAGAGAGCTGTCCTCTCCGAGCGTGATGACTTTCCCTTGGAACAGTCCCAGGATGAGACGCTGAAACACGCATTTGACCAGGTCCGCTCCATCGACGACCGACTTCTCCATCCTGAACAGCCGCTCTCCCACCCTTATTTTGCAGTCATAAAAGATAAGTTGTATCGGGTAACCCAAGATGCCCAGTCTAAACAAGATACAACTCAATTATTAGTTCCTAAGAGCCGTCGGGAAATGCTTTCCCAGGCGGCTCATTCGAATGAATGCGCAGGTGGTGTGCATCGTGTCGTGAATGCCAGTTGGTGAATCCACCGTCCACTCCAAAAGCACAATTGTGCCGACTTCCCTTAATGCAGGTCCCCTTCGAACGAATTGGTATGGACCTCATCGGGCCATTAGAACGGTCTGCACGTGGTCACTGCTTTGCGTTGGTCCTTGTGGATTACGCAACGCGGTACCCTGAAGCAGTTCCCCTGCGTACTATTTCCACTAAGAGCGTTGCAGCGGCACTGTTTCAGTTGATCTCCCGGGTGGGAATCCCGAAAGAGATTCTCACCGACCAAGGCACGGCGTTTATGTCACGGACAATTCGCAAACTGTACGAAGGCGGAGTCGGTGTTGCTGGCGACGGTAGTGAGCGAGGAGGACGATCTCGGCCCAGAGGCACTCCCAAAGTCCAAATCCGCTGCCCTCTTACCCTCGCAGCTCACCGACTTGAAAAGGTTGCAGGCAGATTTTGCCGACGTGTTCTCGCCCCTACCCGGACGAACGAACTTCATCCATCACCATGTTGAGACTGAACCGGGTGTGGTCATTCGTAGCCGTCCCGTATCGCTTACCCGAACATAAAAAAAAGGTAGTTCAAAGCGAATTAGAAGCAATGCTAGACATGGGGGTAATAGTAGAGTCCAACAGTGACTGGGCGAGCCCGATCGTTCTGGTTCCAAAGCCTGACGGCTCAGTTCGGTTCTGTGTGGACTATAGAAAAGTCAACGCGGTGTCTAAATTCGATGCTTATCCAATGCCTAGGGTTGAGGAATTGCTTGACCGGCTCGGTGCTGCTCGATTTTATTCGACACTGGACTTAACTAAGGGCTATTGGCAGATCCCCTTATCTCCTATGTCCAAGGAAAAGACAGCTTTCACCACGCCGTTCGGGTTACACCAATTTGTCACCCTTCCTTTCGGCTTGTTCGGGGCTCCAGCGACCTTTCAGCGTCTGATGGACAGAATTCTCCGGCCGCATGCTGCATATGCCGCTGCCTACCTGGATGATATTATCATTTACAGTGGGGATTGGCAGCGTCATATGCAGCATTTGCGGGCTGTCCTGAAGTCGCTGAGGAGGGCTGGGCTCACGGCCAACCCGAAGAAGTGTGCGATTGGGCGGGTGGAGGTAAGGTATCTGTGCTTCCACTTGGGTCACGGGCAAGTGCGTCCCCAAATTGATAAGACAGCAGCGATTACGACCGGTCCGTGGCCCAAGACCAAAAAGGAAGTTAGACAGTTCCTGGGGCTGGCGGGATATTACAGGAGATTTGTACCTAACTATTCGGACCTCGCCAGCCCGTTGACTGATCTAATGAAAAAGGAAGTACCAGATACGGTTCAGTGGACGGAGCAGTGCCAGCAGGCTTTCACCAAAATAAAGGCTGCTCTGTGTGGCGGACCGCTCTTAAAGGCTCCTGACTTTTCTCTCCCTTTTGTCCTGCAGACTGACGCATCGGACCGGGGGCTGGGCGCTGTCCTGTCTCAGGAGGTGGAGGGTGCAGAGCGGCCGGTGCTGTACATCAGTCGAAAGCTCTCTAAGAGAGAGACGATGTACAGCACCATAGAGAAGGAGTGTTTGGCCATCAGGTGGGCCGTTCTTACCCTCCGATACTACCTCCTGGGACGGGAGTTCACCCTCTGTTCGGATCACGCCCCCTTGCAGTGGCTCCACCGCATGAAAGATACCAACGCGCGAATCACCCGGTGGTATCTGGCTCTTCAGCCCTTTAAGTTTCAGGGGGGCCGCAGGCCGGATGGCTCCCCGGCCTGAGTCGAGCGGTGGGGGTATGTGGCGAGGTGGGCGTGGTTTCGCGAGGTCTGCTGGCGGAGAGAGGGAAAGGAACCGAGCGGTGAGTAAGTAGGTCAAGTGCAGATTACGAACACCTGTCTCTGATTTCAGTAATTGGCGTGGAGAGACCGCATAAAGCCAGTGCGAGAGAGAGAGAGCCTGGACTGGGACTGCGCGCACGCTGCCTGGCTGAGAGAGCCGTTTTGAACACGAGAGACCTTCTTGACAAGTTTTGAGTGATTATTGATGTGTGTTTGCACCCACGTGCGCCTGTTATGTTTATATCTGGAAAGTTTGAGTAATAAAAGCCGCCAGTCCCAGTTACGCCGATCCCTGTCTTCTTCCTTCCTTGACCAAACGAACCTCCATCACAACTATTATTTTAAGAAGAAGCAAATACCATTGATTAACAACTGTGTAGCTCACAGTAAGGCTGTCTTTAAAGTTTAGAAGTTATCCTGGTAGCACTTTATTTTACAGTCCTGTCCCACATGTACATACTATGTACTTATTATTGTAATAACAATATCTGGGTAATAACTAGGCACTAACCCTGAACCTTAACCCATGTGGTTACCTTATATTACCCAGTACTTTCTTTGGCAACTACACTAATAATAATAATAATAATAATAATAAGCATTTATTTGTATAGCACTTTTCATACATGAAGTGCTTCACCAGCATGAAAACAAATAATCGGAATACAAATTCACACAAAGTCAATATAAAAATATTCAAAAACAGGAAGGTTCAAAATGTAAAAAACACTGTAAGTACACATAATGTAAAATAAAGTATAACTGTTATCCTTAAAAATCAATTTCCCTATGGAGAAAATGAATGAAGTTTTTACTTCTGGAACCGACTGTTGCTCTCTATACATTCAAAATCTTTAACAAATTTTTCATAATATGTGAATTAAGGGTGAAGATGTCAATTTTCCAAGGCATCACTTTTGTACATTTTCCGTTTATTGTTTATCCTGCGTCTGAGCACAATTTGTGTTTTGGATGTACACACCTATTTTGCATTTTTTGTTTTCCATATGAATAAACTGAACTGAATGCTCTCCAAGTTATCTATGTTTAAGTCACAGTCACATGACAGACACGGTCAGTGCCACACACCTGGATGAAGCGGTCAGTGAGCTTGCGGCAGGTCTGACAGGGTGCGGTTCTTACGGTCCCCACCGACAGCAGAGAGCAGAGCACCAGCACTGACACCAGGGGCCAGGACCACCACATCCCGTCCGTCCTGCACACACACAACACAACACGGCTTCATTACAAAACCATGACTGGAAGGGCTTTATGAAGGCTGATGTTCAAAAATCACTTATCTCACTCCATCTGTAGGATGGTAAGAGCTTGTCATGGTACTTTGTTTTAATGTTTTGCACACAAGGATTCAACTAATGCACTTCCGTTAGAATGTGATTACTGGATAAGGACTTTTAAAGAGGACCTATTATGCCCCTATTTACAAGATGTAATATAATTCTCAGGTGTCCCCGGAATGTGTGTGTGTGAAGCTTCAGCTCAAAATACCCCACAGATCATTTATTATACCATGTTGCAAATACCCATTTTTGAGTGGAAGGAAAAACATGCTGTTTTCTTGTTTTTTTGAGCGCACACACCCGAAGCACGTGCACAGAAAGATGTATGTCAGACGGAGCGTCCTGCGAGTATCAAACTAAGTTCTCTTTCGCGGCTTATTGCGCTTAAACTGTCAAATACACACAAAGTTCATAAACACAGTCGGTTATGTCTGTGAACGTAAAGAAATGGCATGTGTGTATTAGATCTGGTATTAAAGAGAAAGCAGTGTAATATACAGTAGCCTACCTACTGCAATATCTGCAGTTGTTATGAATCAAACAACAAAAGAAAAACAGAAAATCACTCACTGCTCTTAACTGAATAAGTTTAGTTGAACACATTTCTGACTGAATGCTCTGGCGAGGAGATAAATGTGGCGGACTGTGTACAGCTCACGGATGGGTGGAGCTAAGCTAACAGGGTGGGGTCCACCATCAGTCATGGGTGGGGCCTAAGCATGTGTGACGTCACAGTGGAGCACATTCCTGAGTAGCTAATTTTGAGACGGTTTCAGATTTATGGCAAAATAAAAAACGGGATGGATGGATTTTTACCACAATAGGGTGGTTGTGTTCACATTGCGGACACAATTATGTTTAAAAACAATATAAAAGTGAAATTTGCATAATAAGTCCCCTTTAAAATCATTATAGATGCTCTGCACTCAGATACATTTCTTGCTGATTAAATATTTTTGACTAGAAATCCGTTAAACAGTGTTAGGCAGCAATTACAACTTGAGCTTGAAATGATTACAATATAAGGATAATATTATTAATATGACATGGCATAACCATATTGTGTAGCTACCATATTATCATATTTGCAAGGCAGGCTTGGCATCAACAACAGCTTTTCTAAAAACGTTAATATGTGACCCTGGAGCACAAAACCAGTCATAAGTCTCACGGGTATATTTGTGGCAATAGCCAACATTGTATGGGTCAAAATGATCCACTTTTATTTTATGCCAAAAATCATTAGGATATTAAGTAAAGATCATGTTCCATGAAGATATTTTGTACCTAACCATAAATGTATCCCAAATGTATTATTTAGTAGTAATATGCTTTGCAAAGGACTTAATTTGGACAACTTTAAAGGAGATTTTCTCAATATTTAGATTTTTTTGCACCCTCAGATTCCAGATTTTCAAATAGTTGTATATCGGCCAAATGTTGTCCTAATAAACCACACATCAATGGAAAGCCTATATATGGATGATGTATACATCTCAATTTCAAAAAATGTACTCTTCTGGTTGTTTTTATGGTCTAGAGTCACATACATTAGATTTTTCATCCTTCATGCACTGAATTCCAGCATCAGTTCCTCTTCCTGTTTGTGGGCAGCACTGATCTGAGATCATCTTCAGTCGAGTGATGCTGATGCTGCATGTGTGTAGGCCACTGACTGACTGCTGGAGTTCATCTATTCATGCAACATCACAGCTCAAGTCTTCAAATAACCGATGTGGTCCACCTACACTGGATTAATCAAACTGCAACAATGTCTCTCCGGCGGTGCTGTGGCGAGACACTGGATTGAAACGTTGTTGCATTCACCAGCTCTTTCATTTGAATACTGACGCAAGATGCTTTGTTTTATGTTCTGTATACTCACTTCACAGGTTGCGTTTGGGTGGTAAACAGCCTCCAAATCTTTCCCACAGAAACACGTCTTCGGGGTGCGTTTCAGGAACGGTTATATCGCTGCATTAAACATCTCGGGCACCGCCGTCCGCGATAGCGCTCGCTCTTCTAGCTCATTCTGTGTGTGCTTTGCAGCTGACCGCTCAAGTCCCGCCTCCTCGCGTGAACAGCCAATCAGTATCAAAGAAGGATTCTAGTGCCCCAATCACAGACCGCCGTGTGCCAAGATGAAAGGCGCGGATCGCGTCGTCATAGCCCCGCCTTCATAATATCAGAATACAAAACATCTAACCTGTTATCCCTTTTTTTCTTCTTCTTTTTTTTAAAGAAATGTAACTGTTTTTATATAATTAATAATTCAAAGTTACTTGCTCAAATGACTTTTTTTACATTGTTATAATGAAGTCTGTGGCTGGTCTTGTATTTTTTATAATGATACCTATATGTTCCTTTTTATGTCTTTTGTGACATATGATAATTTACTTTATTTTCACGCACGCACGCACGCACACACACACACACACACACACACACACACACACACACACACACACACACACACACACACACACACACACACACACACACACACACACACACACACACACACACACACACACACACACACACACACACACACACACACACACACACACACACACACACACACACACACACACACACACACACACACGATCAGGCATAAAATTATGACCTAATATTGTGTTGGTCCCCCTTTTGCTGCCAAAACAGCCCTGACCCGTCGAGGCATGGACTCCACTAGACCCCTGAAGGTGTGCTGTGGTATCTGGCACCAAGATGTTAGCAGCAGATCCTTTAACTCCTGTAAGTTGCAAGGTGGGGCCAGGGGCGGCGCTAAGGGGGGGTGGAGTAAGGACGATTCTAAGGGCCCACGCACTTTTGGGGCCCCCAGAGATCTTCTTTTGTGTGTGTGTGTGTGTGTGAATGTGAGTGTGTGTATAATTAGAATATGATTTGTATCCTGACTTTCCAGAACATTGTGGGCTACACAGTGCAATTTTAACACTGTGACCCGCAGTTTAATTCATTAAAAATATCACAGTATGTTGAACATTAGTGTACAAAAACAAATAGAGGCAAGTTGTCACACAACTTAACAAAACAAAAAAGAATTGAAAAAAAGACATAATTCCTGCAACCAGGCATCTGACTGAAAACCTTACAGTTACAGCTTATATACACTCACCTAAAGGATTATTAGGAACACCATACTAATCCTGTGTTTGACCCCCTTTCGCCTTCAGAACTGCCTTAATTCTACGTGGCATTGATTCAACAAGGTGCTGAAAGCATTCTTTAGAAATGTTGGCCCATATTGATAGGATAGCATCTTGCAGTTGATGGAGATTTGTGGGATGCACATCCAGGGCACGAAGCTCCCGTTCCACCACATCCCAAAGATGCTCTATTGGGTTGAGATCTGGTGACTGTGGGGGCCATTTTAGTACAGTGACCTCATTGTCATGTTCAAGAAACCAATTTGAAATGATTCGAGCTTTGTGACATGGTGCATTATCCTGCTGGAAGTAGCCATCAGAGGATGGGTACATGGTGGTCATAAAGGGATGGACATCAGAAACAATGCTCAGGTAGGCCGTGGCATTTAAACGATGCCCAATTGGCACTAAGGGGCCTAAAGTGTGCCAAGAAAACATCCCCCACACCATTACACCACCACCACCAGCCTGCACAGTGGTAACATTTTTACTGTACATCTATGAAATGCACTTTCTGTAAAGCTGCTTTGAAACGATGTGTATTGTGAAAAGCGCTATACAAATAAATTTGAATTGAATTGAATTGAACATGGCATGATGGATCCATGTTCTCATTCTGTTTACGCCAAATTCTGACTCTACCATCTGAATGTCTCAACAGAAATCGAGACTCATCAGACCAGGCAACATTTTTCCAGTCTTCAACTGTCCAATTTTGGTGAGCTTGTGCAAATTGTAGTCTCTTTTTCCAATTTGTAGTGGAGATGAGTGGTACCCGGTGGGGTCTTCTGCTGTTGTAGCCCATCCGCCTCAAGGTTGTGCGTGTTGTGGCTTCACAAATGCTTTGCTGCATACCTCGGTTGTAACGAGTGGTTATTTCAGTCAAAGTTGCTCTTCTATCAGCTTGAATCAGTCGGCCCATTCTCCTCTGACCTCTAGCATCAACAAGGCATTTTCGCCCACAGGACTGCCACATACTGGATGCTTTTCCCTTTTCACACCATTCTTTGTAAACCCTACAAATGATTGTGCGTGAAAATCCCAGTAACTGAGCAGATTGTGAAATACTCAGACCGGCCCGTCTGGCACCAACAACCATGCCACGCTCAAAATTGCTTAAATCTCCTTTCTTTCCCATTCTGACATTCAGTTTGGAGCTCAGGAGATTGTCTTGACCAGGACCACACCCCTAAATGCATTGAAGCAACTGCCATGTGATTGGTTGATTAGATAATTGCATTAATGAGAAATTTAACAGGTGTTCCTAATAATCCTTTAGGTGAGTGTAAGATATAGCTTATTACTTTCTGAGTTACTTAGATATAGACTTTGTGCCTTTACAGTATATGGCATGGAAATGTAAGTGTGCACTAGTCAAAAGAAGAAAGTGACTTCTCTCACAATCTTGCAAAAGTCTGTTTTCAGGTTTTCAAGAGGGAGTCCGTTTTGGTTTTCCCTTGTGTAAAACAAGCTCTGGCCCATCCTGCAGACTCTTAGCTTGAGATAAGGCGTGTTTACATATTTACATACAAAATACATTTTTACATCAATGTCAGACCAAGTTCTGTATCTGAAACCGCCACCTAAACTCTCACAGTAAATGTTCTGCACAATCAACATTCATGTACATGTGTCACACGGTTTCTTCCTGTCTAAAGGTCACATTAGCAACATTCAGATGAGATTTTGCAGGCAAAAAGCTTACTTGTCTATAACAATCTTTCTGCTGATTTGTAACAAAAGACCTAATATTACCTAATTGGTGATGCAGAGTTCAAAAATAACAGTATTTTCATCACATACCCAAAATAAAAATGAAGATTTTTCAAAGTATATATACATGTATCAGGAAGTATTCCGCATGCATTCCGCATTTAAAAATATGTTCAAATACTCCATTTAATGTCAATTAACTTTAAATATAAATGCACTTTTTTCACAAAATCTGTAATTTTTCTGTCGCTGTTTGGATGCAGTAAAACATCCACAGATGTTTACATTTTCTTCTGTCACTGGCCATAATTCTAACCTTGAAATCAAAAATAATGTCATGCTTGTGAAAATCGGCTGAGAATTTAAACAAAATGGCTTAAACTTATGAGATAACGCAAGCCTTCTTCACCTTACAAAGGGTTGTCAAAAGCAAAAGTGCAACAAAATGCACATCATATTTTGTGAGAAAGTGTTATGTGTGTGATAGAAATATTTTATATAATGGCCTCAGAAGTGGTCAAAGGCTTATTTAACATGAAACTACTAGGGGTGTAACGGTACACGTATTCGTACCGAACCGTTTCGGTACAGGGCTTTCTGTTCGGTGCACGTGTGTAGCCTACCGAACGGTTCTGAATGCAATCTTTCAGTCGGCTTGTTTTACGCGTGGAACATCAACCCGAGTTCCCACATGAACATATTAAGTATTCAGTCCATTTTATCATGAAATTCAAACAATAAATGCTGTTTTGACGCTCTTTAATGTGAAGTGACTAATATAAGTCATCTAGATCATCTAACGTGATCACCTATTCCTAAAGAATAAACATGAATTAATATATTAAGGTTTGCTGAGGATACATTAACACTATTATAGGATACAGAAACGTATTATGTCGTGTCGCTCAATCAGTGTTTCAACCGCGGAAAGACGTCAATATTAAAACAGCTTGTAAACGTAGTTTACGTAGTTAAAGGTGCACTATGTAACATTTCTGCTGTAAAATATCCAAAAACCACTAGGCCAGTCTTATATATTTTGTTCAATTGAGTACTTACAATATCCCAAATGTTTCCAACTATTTGTAAATCGTGAGAAAATTGCTATTTTAACCAAGGAACCGGGACGTCTGTCGATGGCGTCATATCTGCGTTCCCCTCCGTTCCCGCTTTTATTTTGCAGAAACGCTTTACTCTCACTGCTGTGTGAACAAGTGTCATAGCAGCCGCCGAGCAAACGCACAGAGTAACGTCATAACATCATTTTCAACACACTCAGATGTGTCTAATATGATAAACAGAGCTGCTTTACCTCATACTCATGACCGTAAAAGCGGAAATGGCGACTATGCCATAATAAAGGTCCCGCTGCTCGCGAGGCTTGTGTTGCGTTCATCTTATTAACAATCGCTCCTTCTTCTGCTTCATACTACAGTAACGTTAATAATCACATCCATGAACATGATTTCTGCCAAAGTCCTATCCCGATTATTTTCCACCGGCTGTGAGACCACATGTCCCAAGATTCTGTGCTCAAACTTGGCGTCATCAAACTATGCCTTTGTTTTGAATAGGCGACCTCTAGTGGACGGAAAAGTTACATAGTGCAGCTTTAATGTCACGTAGTTACCTCAGAAGTCATTCAGTGTCCACAGGCTGTTAGTTTACTAGAGAAATAAACTATTTCGCTGAATATATGCACTATATTAGCCTTTATTAATTCTACTTAACCTGTTAGTGATGTCTTGTTTATTTAATGTATGGTTAAATAAATCTGTCATGAAAATGACAGCCACTGTGTATAAATGATTATATTTCAACAACAAATTGGAGAAAAAACTATTTTATTATTAGTTAATGGAAAAACTGCCTTATGTGAAGTTTACATGTTTGCATACAATGTGTTATTTGAGTGTTGATTATTATATCTAAAAATAAATAACTGAATTTAGGCTAATAGTTTGGGCTCTGTTGTTAACCTTTAATATTATAATGTGTAAGTAAGGGCTCCTTATTTACAGCATTATCTTTAAGAAACTTTCAGTTATAATTGAATTAATTTAGGGACAGACACAATTTTTTTCAGTAAACCACTGTTTAATAAAAATAAGTTAAAAAAAAAAAAAGCAATTTTGTAAAACTGCTGTACCAAACCGTGACTTCAAAACCGAGGTATGTACCGAATCGTCAGTTTTGTGTACCGTTACACCCCTAGAAACGACATAAAAACGCAGACGTTCAGGTCAAAGACCACGTAGACTTACCCATAAAGGTGCTTAACACAAATAGAACAGTCATATGATTACCTTAGATCCTTACGAACCAATCACCAGAATAAATCACAGTGAAGGAAACTTGAGTGACATTGATTTTTCACTCAACTGTAAAGTTTAAATGTACATGTTTATTTCGGTTCAGGTGACTCATTTGGCTGTTGTGACCAGAGATCTCCCGGCCGTGAATAAAACTTAATTTGTGCAAAGAGCAACTTTGGAGTCGTGTCAAGTATATATGCTGCGCATCTGAGGAATAGAAGTACTAATAGAAGACCACAGCAGAGACAGTGATAGTGTTGGAAGACTATAGAGCTGTCCTCGGGGTGAGGCTGTAATACCCGGAGTTAGTATTAGTGATCCTGTGTTGGACCAGCGTACACCTGAGAAGGACGGTGAGAGAGTATAGATGCTAAAGACCTGTGTGCTCATGTGTGTTTGAGGTAGTGATAGAACCTTCTCGACGGGACACCGTCACCTTACTTCAGGAGGGGAATTACTTCGAAGTATTGAATTGTATTAGAAGTATTCGAGAAGGGAATTACCTCGAGATACTGTAGTATTATATTGTATTATATTTGGGATGGGAATTAACCCCGAAGTAACTGTAGTATTGTATCGGTACTGTAGTATTGTATTCGTTTATATTAACAACTGGGAGTTGTTTGAATTGTCCGTGGTGAAGCTAGATATTCGTATTGAGAATTTCCACAACATGTGCTTAAGCAAAACAGGCCCTATTTTTGCAATCAGCACCCTAAAATTAGTAAGAAACCTGATCTGATGCAGGACGGTGTCAAATGAAGTCACTTTCAAGCCAAGCAGCTTTATGTTGGTGGCGGTGAAACCTGAAAGCGAGCAAAATCTGCATGGGGAACTTTTTCACCCTCAGTTGCGCAGATTCTTATTGAAATTATGACCGTACCTCACATGGTTCTTGGTCAGATTGAGGCTCGGCGTGGACCGGATCTCCTGCCGTTCACCCATAGGTCTGGATAAGATTAGTTTAGACCCAACCAACAGTGCTTATTTTGGTGGGGAGAGCAGGGATTCACTGTTCTGCCTGTAGCGGGACGGTTTCCCAGCCGTTTTCCGAGTCTTGAGAGAGCCCTGCACAAGTGTGTCCTGTGCCACCCGTGATCTCTGTGAGCGCCGCTGATAAAGCCCGTGACGCTGCCCTCATCGCACCCGCTTGTTCCCACCGCTCAGACACTCTTCCTCCCTTACGAGCCCCCTGCGTGAGCTCCATTGTAAAGTCCAGACTCTGGGATGGCAAGCTAAACAACGGCAGTCCCCGGAAAAACTCTGGCAGGGCCGTGACAGTGCACCGCCCGTCGAACTGCGCCAGCACAAACCGCTCTCTGGTACGACCCAGCAGATAGTCTCCCAGAATGCAGCTCAGAGATGCGTCAAAGACCTCGGAGCACGCCAGCGATTGGACACCCGTTTCTTTTTCCGGTTCCTGCTTCGCCCCTTGACAGCCCCATTGCTTGGCCCGCTTGCAGGCTTCCGGGGTCAGGACCATCACAGCCTTGCCTCCGCGCCGCCGCACCTGCTCGAGACAGGAGTGCAGCCAGGGCACGGGTCCCAGTGCATTGATCTCGGAGCGGTTCCACAAGTCCAGGGACACAGAGAAGCCGAGAGTGGAGAGACTTGAGCACAGACGGCACAGCAGCTGAATGACGGCGGCGTCTGCGTCGGGAGGACACACCAGAAGCAGCTCCGTACCTCCCGCCACCACAGCTGAAACAACACACATGAGAGTCATTCTTTCCATTAAAAGAACCATTTTTTGGCTACGTTTTTTGGCATTTTTCCCTTTTATTATAATAGGACAGTATGTAGACAGGAAGCAAAGTGAGAGAGAGAGAGGGGGACAGGATCGGGAAAGGTCACCATCCGGGACTCAAACTCGGGTCGCCCGAAGTGCAATGCTGCCCATAAGGCTTTTGGTGCAGAGACATTTTTATAATCTTTTTTTCCAATATCAAGAATATTAAAAGTTTCCATGGATGTTAAAAGTTCGTCATGGAACCATCGACACCAATAAAGAATCATTATTTTTATGAGTGAGCAGCATGCAAGGTGAGATCATGAAGGAAACTCACCGTTTACATCGTCCACCTTCAGCCATCTGAACACCCAACCTGTTATAAAGAAAGAAGGGTGATTAACACTTCAGCTCACAGAGATACACATTTTACCCAATAATTAGTACTTTATATTAAAGAGGTCCTATAATGCCCCTTTTTACAAGATGTGAAATAAGTCTCTAATGCCCCCAGAGTGTGTATGTGAAGTTTTAGCACAAAATACCCCACAGATCATTTTTATAGCATGTTAAAATTGTGACTTTTTGAGGGTGAGCAAAAACACACCGTTTTTGTGTCTCTTTAAATGCAAATGAGCGTTCAGGAAGAGGGCGGAGCTTCAAGAGCTCATGTTAGCAGTTCCGATTACCTCACGCAGACACACACTGATAAGATCAGAAACTGTTCCGCCTTTTATGATCAAACTGGAGTCGGACAATGACCGAGAGACTCAAGAAGAAGTGACAACATGTAGAATGAGACAGGACGTTTCTGAATGGTTAGTTGATGAATTTATGAGTTTACTATCTTCAAGTCATTGATTAGCATATTCTGTCATGATAATCTATAAATGGCTGGTGTGGGAACTGTTGTAAGATGAGCCAGAGAATATCTGCTGCATGAAGAGAGATCAGGGATAGTTTAGTTTAATTACGGTTATAACTTATGTTGTCATCTTGCTTTATGACATTCTGTTGCATTTGTGTTTGTACTGTATCGCAATAAACGTCAAAGACGGATGACAGTTTGTGCGATTCCCAAATGTGCTCGACTACAACAACTCTTCCTCTTCTCAACATGTTCCCGGGGGCACATCATTTATGTAAATGTTAGGGTTAGCGATGTCACTAACCCGTGGAGAAGCCACTGTAGTCCCTACCAGCCGTTTGTTGTAGTCCCTAAAAAGTGATTTCTGTAAAAGTAAATATCTCCCTTTGCTTTGAACTTTAAGTGTCGTAACTTTGCAGATGTTGTTTATGCTCAAACAGCAACATTACACACTCACTAAAGTTAAAGCTGCACTATGTAACTTTTCCGTCCACTAGAGGTCGCCTATTCAAAACAAAGGCATAGTTTGATGACACCACGTTTGAGCGCAGAATCTTGGGAAATGTGATCTTCACCTCACAGCCGGTGGAAAAGAATCGGGATAGGACTCATGTTCATGGATGCGATTATTAACGTTACTGTAGTATGAAGCAGAGCAGGACAGAGTGTTGTGGGAGCTGAGCAAGGCCATTGGAACACACGCCTCGCGAGCAGCGGGACCTTTATTATGGCATAGGCGCCACTTCCGCTTTTCCGGTCATGAGTATGAGGTAACGCAGCTCTGTTTATCATATTAGATACATCTGACTGTATTGAAAATGATGTCATGACATTACTCTGTGCGTTCCCTTGGCAGCTGCTATGGCACTTGTTCACACAGCAGTAAGAGTAAAGGGTTTCTGCAAAATAAAACCGGAAACCGAGGGTAACGTAGATATGAAACAATTGACAGGCGACTCCCTCACACGTCCCAGTTCCTTGGTTAAAATGGCAATTTCTCACGATTTACAAATAGTTGGAAATATTTGGGATATTGTAAGTACTCAACTAAACAAAATATATAACACTGGCCTAGTGGTTTTTAGATATTTTACTGAAAAACTGTTACATAGTGCACCTTTAAACATTTCAAATCACAATCAACCACCCCTTTAAGGTGTCTGTGTTACAGTGTAATTATATATTATGTACTGAATAATAATACTTAACTACATGTACTTACTATAGGATTAGGGTTAGGAATAGGGGTTGGTTTAGGGTTACTTGCATGTAATTATGTATAATTTATAGCTATTACTACAATAACTACATGTAACATGGACAGTGTAAAATAAAAGTGTAAAAAAACCTCTGCATTGTGACATTATTTCCATTACAATTAAATGCATTTCTCCACCTTGTTTGCATTACGCAGGTTTTGTGAGATGCAGCGAGGACAGAAATGATTCTAATATGTTGATTTGCTGCTCAGGAAACATTATCACTGCTGAAAACAGTTCTGCTGCTTCATATACTTGTGGAAACTGATACATTTTTTTCAGAATTCTTTGTCTGAGTGTGTGTGTTTGTGTGTGTGTGTGTGTGTGTGTGTGCACGCTCACTCTTCAGTGTCCCTTGCACTGCATAGGCTCCCAGCACTGACAGGCACACCAGCAGCACACACAGCACCAGCGGGAAGCTCCAGTGAGTCCTCTTCACTGCAGCAGTGACAGAGACCAGAACACAGAGAACACAGAGGGAGAGATGTTATTAAATTACATCACAATCTGCATTACATCTGCAATGCGTTATGTTGTAGTACTAAAGTATTATGGCACATTAATTCTGCTCCCTTATCAGAACTAAGGGATGTGAATGCTTGCCTTCAAAAGGACACACTGGTCCCACGTAACCTTCCATTCCCGCCACTTTAACCTAGACAGGAGACATAACACTGACAGTTACCCAAAACACACAGGCATAAAAATTGAACAGTAAACATGGTGAAAAAAAATGACTAGGTACCTGCACACATAATAAAGGATGACGTTCCACTTGTAGAAACTCTCCCTGTAACTGCTGCAATGGATGAAAGAAAAAAATAGTTTTAGAAGAGTAAATATAAAGTAGTACTTTATTCTAAGGTCACATAGTTACATGTTACATGTACTTACTATAGTAGTAACAGTAAATTATGCATAACTACATGAAACTACCTAAAAACCAAATCTTAAACATGGTAAAACTTAATTTTAGTGTCCCTGTTACGCATGTTACATATAGTTACTATAGTAATAACTATAAATGATGCATAATTACACGCATCTAACCATAAACCAAACCCTGTCCCTGTTACGCATGTAACATATAGTTACTATAGTAATAACTATAAATTATGCATAATTACACGCATCTAACCCTAAACCAAAACCGGTCCCAATTACGCATGTTACATATAGTTACTATAGTAATAACTATAAATGATGCATAATTACACGCATCTAACCATAAACCAAACCCTGTCCCTGTTACGCATGTTACATATAGTTACTATAGTAATAACTATAAATGATGCATAATTACACGCATCTAACCATAAACCAAACCCTGTCCCTGTTACGCATGTTACATATAGTTACTATAGTAATAACTATAAATTATGCATAATTACACGCATCTAACCCTAAACCAAACCCTGTCCCAATTACGCATGTAACATATAGTTACTATAGTAATAACTATAAATTATGCATAATTACACGCATCTAACCCTAAACCAAAACCGGTCCCAATTACGCATGTAACATATAGTTACTATAGTAATAACTATAAATTATGCATAATTACACGCATCTAACCCTAAACCAAAACCGGTCCCAATTACGCATGTAACATATAGTTACTATAGTAATAACTATAAATTATGCATAATTACAAGCATCTAACCCTAAACCAAACCCTGTCCCTGTTACGCATGTTACATATAGTTACTATAGTAATAACTATAAATTATGCATAATTACACGCATCTAACCCTAAACCAAAACCGGTCCCAATTACGCATGTAACATATAGTTACTATAGTAATAACTATAAATGATGCATAATTACACGCATCTAACCATAAACCAAACCCTGTCCCTGTTACGCATGTTACATATAGTTACTATAGTAATAACTATAAATTATGCATAATTACACGCATCTAACCCTAAACCAAAACCGGTCCCAATTACGCATGTTGCATATAGTTACTATAGTAATAACTATAAATTATGCATAATTACACGCATCTAACCCTAAACCAAAACCGGTCCCAATTACGCATGTTGCATATAGTTACTATAGGACTATAAATTATGCATAATTTCAAACATCTAACCCTAAACCAAACCCTGTCCCTGTTACGCATGTTACATATTACTATAGTAATAACTATAAATTATGCATAATTACACGCATCTAACCATAAACCAAACCCTGTCCCCGTTACGCATGTTACATATAGTTACTATAGTAATAACTATAAATTATGCATAATTACAAGTATCTAACCCTGTCCCCGTTACGCATGTTACATATTACTATAGTAATAACTATAAATTATGCATAATTACACGCATCTAACCATAAACCAAACCCTGTCCCCGTTACGCATGTTACATATAGTTACTATAGTAATAACTATAAATTATGCATAATTACAAGTATCTAACCCTAAACCAAAACCGGTCCCCATTACGCATGTTGCATATAGTTACTATAGAACTATAAATTATGCATAATTACAAACATCTAACCCTAAACCAAACCCTGTCCCTGTTACGCATGTTACATATAGTTAGTATAGTAATGACTATAAATTATGCATAATTACAAGTATCTAACCCTAAACCAAAACCGGTCCCAATTACGCATGTTGCATATAGTTACTATAGGACTATAAATTTTGCATAATTTCAAACATCTAACCCTAAACCAAACCCTGTCCCTGTTACGCATGTTACATATTACTATAGTAATAACTATAAATTATGCATAATTACAAGCATCTAACCCTAAACCAAACCCTGTCCCCGTTACGCATGTTACATATAGTTACTATAGTAATAACTATAAATTATGCATAATTACAAGCATCTAACCCTAAACCAAACCCTGTCCCCGTTACGCATGTTACATATAGTTACTATAGTAATAACTATAAATTATGCATAATTACACGCATCTAACCATAAACCAAAACCGGTCCCAATTACGCATGTAACATATAGTTACTATAGTAATAACTATAAATTATGCATAATTACACGCATCTAACCATAAACCAAACCCTGTCCCCGTTACGCATGTTACATATAGTTACTATAGTAATAACTATAAATTATGCATAATTACAAGTATCTAACCATAAACCAAAACCGGTCCCTGTTACGCATGTTACATATAGTTACTATAGTAATAACTATAAATTATGCATAATTACATGCAACTAACCATAAACTAAACCCTAAAACTGGTGACACTTCATTTTAGTTTCCGCGTTACGCATGTTACATATAGTTACTAACCCAAAAAAATAAAACTTCACCATGTAACTGTCCCACATTATATTTGATATCTCAAGTACAATTTCCCACCCAGTGTCTGAAGTCGGTCTGGATCCAGCTGTCGTTCTGGCGGGTGTGCACATGAGATCTGGTGTTCAGTGCATGGCAGCTGCTATCCAGCCCGGAGCCCTTCCTACACAGCCACAGCTGAGCCTCCAGCCTGCAGGACGCCGTGAGGTTCCAGACCAGAGCGGGCTGCTTATGTTGAGTTTCAGTCTCTGCCAGAGACACTGACACACTGGAGCCTGAGACTGCCGAGAATAAAAGGAGAGCAGTCATACAGTGCAGATTAAGTCAGCGACGTTTGCACTGATTGTATTGTTATTTACTGACCCAGCTAGGAACGTTCTGGCAAGGTTCTATCAAAGTTATTGACAAATATTCTCCCAGTAACATTAATAGAACGTCCATTCATTGTCATCTGGTCTTTTATAATGTTCTCAAAATGTTAGCACTAAAACATCATTCATGGAAAACAAACTCTGAAATGTTTTAATTGGACATTCATCTAATGAAACACTACTTGTTTCAGAGAACATTCAAAAGTAACTCCCATAATGTTTGCAAAATGATCAAATGTAATGTTTCCTTAAGGGGTACTTCACCACTGGCAAAATGGGCTTTTAATAAAACTTGGCTGCCTGTGCACTAGAAAGGCGAAAAAGTATTGAAATCAATGCTACCTGACTCAAGAAAACCGAGAAAAAAGGCAGTTTTCCTCCCTCTTGCCAAATAGGTAGGAAAAAACAATAATCCTTCCAAAGGCAATCCCACCAGTCTTGCTATGAAAACGCTTAGCAGAGTCAAATACCGCCTTGCTTTAGTAGGAAATACTTCTTAGCATACTTTTAGTTATAATGGTATCGACTTGTATTGTTGTGGGAACGTTTAGCGGGAAAACCACTTCCAGCCTGAAAACTAAATTGTGGCTTAATTTCCCATAATTTAACTTAAATTCCCTTAATTTTCCTTTAAAACATGGTGTGTCAGTGAGTAGGAAGTGAATGCCATACCTGTTTCGTTCAAAAATGGACAATATTTTGTCCGAGGAAAGTTCCCCCAAATCTATGCAAAGGTAGAAAGAGAATAAGCATCAAGAAAACATGCAACAAGAATAATATGACTAGCTTCCCACTTATATTAACTTTCTTTATAGACAGTTTTTACATAGTTTTCTCATGTTTATACACCAATCAGGCCACATGGGCCAGCCATTCGCTCCCCACGTACATCAATGAGCCTTGGTCGCCCATGACCCTGTCACCGGTTCTCCACTGTTCCTTCCCTGGAGCACTTTTGATAGACACTGACCTCTGCAGACCGGGAACACCCCACAAGAGCTGCAGTTTTGGAGATGCTCTGACCCAGTTGTCTAGCCATCACAATTTGGCCCTTGTCAAACTCGCTCAAATCCTTACACTTGCCCATTTTTCCTGCTTCTAAAACATCAACATTGAGAACTAAATGTTCACTTGCTGCCTAATATATCCCACCCACTAACAGGTGCCGTGATGAAGAGATAATCAGTGTTATTCACTTCACCTGTCATAATGTTATGCCTGATGGGTGTATATGAACCAGACAGAGTTACTAATACAACTTATTTATTCTGTATGCTCATATGCATGACTTTAATATTTGTTACTTTTTTAGTTATTTGTTTAATAATATTGTTGCCATTACCTCAAAGCACAGACAGGGGGCGACAGATTCACGTGAAATCTCAAACTCATGGCTGGCGTTAGTCTTTACATTAAGGAAGGGACAAAAAGAGAAGTTAAAACCAATTAAATGAACCAATTAAATGAAAATGTATTATTGATCAGAGCAGTGTGACATACCCATTCCACCTTACGACATCCTCTGTTCCTGCCTAGCCTCTTGCATGCGTTAAACTCTTCGGATCTCCATTTATCTGCATCAGCCACATACAGTTTTATTGCTCCTGTCACATTTTCAGTTCTTCTGAGCAGCCTGGGTGCGACTGGAAACCAAAACAGCCATTGAGAGGAGGGCATAGATGGAAATATGACACAGAACCAGTGACATCTGCCCTGCATTAACTTTTCCATTATGGATAACAGGTACACCAATCAGGTATAACACCTTCCTAATATTGTGTTGGTCCCCCTTTTGCTGCCAAAACAGCCCTGACCCGTCGAGGCATGGACTCCACTAGACCCCTGAAGGTGTGCTGTGGTATCTGGCGCCAAGATGTTAGCAGCAGATCCTTTAAGTCCTGTAAGTTGTGAGGTGGGGCCTCCATGGATCGGACTTGTTTGTTCAGCACAACCCACAGATGCTCGATTGGATTGAGATCTGGGGAATTTTGGAGGACAAGTCAAAACCTCAAACTCGTTGTGCTCCTGAAACCATTCCTGAACCATTTTTGCTTTGTGGCAGGCGCATTATCTGCTGAAAGAGCCACAGACATCAGGGAATACCGTTTCCATGAAAGGGTGTACATGGTCTGCAACAATGCTTAGGTAGGTGGTACGTGTCAAAGTACCATCCACATGGGTGGCGGGACCCAAGGTTTCCCAGCAGAACATTGCCCAAAGCATCACACTGCCTCCGCCGGCTTGCCGTCTTTCCATAGTGCATCCTGGTGCCATGTGTTCCCCAGGTAAGCCTTTGCTCGCTACGTGCATCAATGAGCCTTGGTCGCCCATGACCCTGTCGCCAGTTCACCACTGTTCCTTCCTTGGAGCACTTTTGATAGATACTGACCTCTGCAGACCGGGAACACCCCACAAGAGCTGCAGTTCTGGAGATGCTCTGACCCAGTTGTCTAGCCATCACAATTTGATCCTTGTCAAACTCACGCAAATCCTTACTCTTGCCCATTTTTCCTGCTTCTAACACATCAACATTGAGGACAAAATGTTCACTTGCTGCCTAATATATCCCACCCACTAACAGGGGCCGTGATGAAGAGATAATCAGTGTTATTCACTTCACCTGTCATAATGTTATGCCTGATCGGTGTATATTCACTGGTAACTTATTTTGGCTGCCATTCTGCCATTAGAGTTTTATTTCAGGGTAGTTGCTGATGGTTGGCCTTCACTGGGGCAGTGTGAAGCTGTGAGCTCGTCTTTACAGTGCATTCAGTCTATACACTTCATCAGGATACATGTGATCTGCAGCTTTGCTATGGTCTACCAGTTAACTAAACTAGACATGTAAATCGGCACTGGTTAACTTACCTTTACAGAAGATGGCATCTAAACCCTTTGAACACACTGAAAGAGAAAAATGTGTTGGTGTCATCCATCAATGAATGTTAAGCAGTCATGTATTTGTCTCAGAAACTTATGATAAGTGAAAGAGGCACATGTGTGAGTGTTATACAGCATATTTACCTTCCTCTTTTGACGGAATAATGACAAGTTTAGTGGAGTTTGTGTATGAAGAATGGACTATGACAGAGCTGCCGAGCTCTGCCTTCGGTATCTGCACCACTAAAGACATCCACGCCTACAACACACACACCTGAACAGTCAGCCGATCCAATGAGCCACTTCACAACTCATTCACATTATTATAGAGACGGACGGACGGATGGAGAGACAATTGATAAAAAGATAGATGGATGGATGGGTGGGTGGATGGATGGGGGATGGAGGGGTGGGTGGATGGATGGATAGATGGTAGATGGATGGAGGGATGGATGGATGGATGGATGGTGGATGGAGGGGAGGATGGATGGATGGATGGGTGGGTGTGTGTATGGGTGGATGGATGGAGGGATTGGTAGGTGGATGGGTGGAGGGATGGGTCGGTGGATGGATGGAGGAATGGGTGGATGGATGGATGGATGGGTGGGTGGGTTTGGTGGATGGATCGGTGGCTGCATGGATGGATGGAAGGATGGGTGGGTGGGTGGATGGATGGATAGATAGTAGATGGATGGATGGATGGATGGATGGATGGATAGATGGTAAATGGATGGATGGATGGATGGGTGGATGGAGGGGTGTATGGGTTGGTTGGTGGGTGGGTGGGTGGATGGATGGTGGGTGGATGGATGGATAGATAGTAGATGGATGGATGATAGATGGTAAATGGATGGATGGATGGGTGGATGGAGGGGTGGATGGGTTGGTTGGTGGGTGGATGGGTGGATGGATGGATGGTGGGTGGATGGAGGGGAGGGAAGATGGATGGATGGAGGGGTGGGTGTATGGGTGGATGGGTTGGTGTATGGGTGGGTGGATGGATGGATGGATGGATGGTGGGTGGATGGATGGATGGTTGGAGGGGTGGGTGGATGGATGGATGGATGGGTGGATGGATAGATGGTAGATGGATGGATGATGGAGGGGTGGGTGGGTGTATGGGTGGATGGAGGGGTTGGTGGGTGGATGGATGGGTTGGTGGGTTTGGTGGATGGGTGGGTGGGTGGGTTTAGAGATGGGTGGCTGGATGGATGGCTTGATGAATGGAGGGATGAGTGGATGGATGGGTAGGTGGATGGATGGGTGAATGGATGGAGGTATGGGTGGGTGGGTGGATGAATGGATGGATGGATGGATGGATGGATGGATGGATGGATGGGTGGGTGGGTGGTTGGATGAATGGATGGATGGATTGGATGGTGGGTGGGTGGATGGATGGATGGTGGGTGGAGGAATGGATGGATGGATGGATGGTGGGTGGATGGTAGGTGGATGGGTTGGATTGGATGGTGGATGGGTGGGTGGATGGATGGATGGTGGGTGGGTGGGTGGAGGAATGGATGGATGGTGGGTGGATGGTAGGTGGATGGGTTGGATTGGATGGTGGATGGATGGATGGATGGAGGGATGGGTGGATGGATGGATAGAAAACCTGCAGTGTAGTGCTGTCATCAAGCGCTGATGAAGGGAATGTGAACTGGACCGCTCTGGAGAGCCGCTGTGAAGAGTAAGTGTAGCACACGCGGACAGTGCCGGCAGTCGTCATGTTGTCGGGATCTTCTTGATGAACGCTTCCATGCAGTTCCTCTTCATCGCCACTGCCATCGTCTGGCACAGCTTGACGTTCGGTGACGTTCAACAGGACTTTCAGGCACAAGCTCCAGGTCTCCTGCTTTAGGCACTGAACGATGTAGGCGTCTAGACGGCTCACATACACGTGCTCGTCATCACGAATGCAAGTCGGGCCGCCTACGACAAGATTAGACAGATGAAGCCACTGCAGTTCAGCTGGTCATGAGAGATATCTGTCACACACATTACTCAACGTTCTCTTACCTGATTCGACTTCACAGTCAATTAAACCCTACAGAGACAAAACAATCAAACATCCAATCACGTTAACACAGAGAAATCAAATCATGTTTATAACATACAGGAGTACAACGATTCTCTCACAAATAAAAAGCAAGAAATTAAGAGAAAATAATGTACACTGCCGTTCAAAAGTTCGTGATCGGTGAGATTTTTTATGTTTTTAGAAGAAGTCTCTTCTGCTCACCAAGGCTGCATTTATTTTATTAAAAATACCAACAACAAAAAACAGTAATATTGTGAAATATTACTCCAGTGTAAAGCAGCTGTTCTCTATGTGAATATATAGTAAAGTGTCATTTATTCCTGTGATCAAAGCTGAATTTTCTCCAGTCTTCAGTGTCACATGATACTTCAGAAATCATTCTAATATGAGGATTTGAGGCTCATTTATGATTATTATCAATAGTTTTTTTAGGATTCTTTGATGAATAGACAGTTCAAAAGAACAGCATTTATCTGAAATAGAATCTTTTATAATATTATAAATGTCTTTACTGTCAATGTTTTGATCAGTTTAATGCGTCCTTGCTGAAGAAATGTATTAATATCTTTAAAGGGGTCATGAACTGGCTTTTTATATTTGTAATACTGTTGTCTGAGGTCAACTTATGACATTTGCGTGGTTTTTACATGAAAAAAACATCATAATGAATAAGTAATAGGCTATTTTCTACCCTGGTTTTGAGGCTCTCTCAAAACACACTCAGTTTTGATGGGCGTGCCGCACTGAAGACTTGGAAGTAAACGCCCACGGCTATGATTGGATAAGATTTGCATATTTAATGAGCTTCGGCTCCCTGCGAGTAAACCGGGATTGTTTTGAAACAATGTGGGAAAACGGAAAATAATTTGTCCCACAGGGCTCGCAAAAAACGTCTTTATCAAACAAACAATGATTTATCTCTCATCCACCCGCGATTGATTGGAATGTTATTTTTTATTACTTGGCCCACCCGATCGGTGAATATAAGCGTGAACCGTGCATCACACACACGCACACAGACACACACAAGACATGCGCGCCAGTACGTTGCAGACAGCATGATCAAAACTTCTGCGATTGTATTTTTCCTTCAAATATCAAGTCAAGAGAGTGAACAATGTGCATCAAGAACCAAAAATAAAGGAATATCCAGCCTGTGACAGTGTGCTAAGCTATGTTTAGTTAGACAGGTACACATAATCAATTGATATCAAACGATTTGTAACAAAGCAATAATGCCATATAAAAAACATGTTTTACTCACATTAGCTTCATTCGTTCATGTAATCTCATCCTGTCTGCAAATCCAGTCTCTTGTTTACAAACGAATCCGTGGTGAAATGAAGGAACAAACGCGCGAAGTCTTCCCCACGTGAGCTGGATATTCATTAAAAATAAAGTTCATCCATGCATTCATAATACTGCAATCCGAATGAAGCTTATGCTGTATGTTTAGAAATTCTATCTGGTTTAGCTCTCTCTGTAGGTCTGTGCTATGTTCGTGGCACGAGTCGGTGGGCGGGGCTACAGAATCAGGAGTTGTTCTTCTTCTGTTGAGGCTGTGCTTCACTACCCTCAGACGTCATAGCCGGGCACATTCTGAGATCGAGCGTTTGCTGGGCCTGGTGTCTATAAAAGCTTTTCTTTGACTAACAAGGAAGTTTTCAGTTCTGAAACTTACAGGATATTCTTATATCACGATGAACTTTTATATATCAAAAGCTCAAAGGAAAGTTGATTTCTCAATTCATCACCCCTTTAAAGGATTAGCTCACTTCAAAATGAAAATATCCTGATATTTTATACTCGCCCGCATCTCATCTAAGATGTTCATGTCGTTCTTTCTTCAGTCGAAAAGAAATTACATTTTTTGAGGAAAACATTCCAGGATTTTTCTCCACATGACAACCAAAATGTTGAAGGTCCAAATCAATACAGTTTCAAAGGAAGGGCTTCAGAGGCTCTGCGCGATCCCAGACGAGGAATAGGGACTGATCTAGCGAAACGATCGGTCATTTTAAAAAAAAATATAAAAATGAATATAGCCTGGAAGCCAGCCGAACTTAGCCCCACCCACAACATTTGAGGTCGGGAAGTTCGGTCTGGACTTGATCCGTTGTGGATCAACTATGCACAAACCAGAGCAGTTCGGACCAATGAAATTGTCAGGGCGGGCTTTATACGATCATGGACAGATGATCAACAGTTACGTAAGCATCCACGTCACCAAAGAGCGAGAATTCGTTCTAATCCAATGGAGAACTCATTGTTCATATATGCATTCACCTTTACTATTCCTCTCAAAAATGATGATGGTGTTGGTAAGTACTCCGTGTATCTCTCAATTCTTTTTACAACACCGGCAAAGATCGTTTACACTCATCTTCTTCTTCTACTTATTCCAGCGTGCGTGCAGTTGAGTTCCGTTGACAACTTTGCGTCGCTCTGTTTGGTTGTAGGTGTCCAATTGAGTTCAGAGGCATTTTCTTTCCTAGTTCGGTTGAAACACCCCATAATCACAGCCCAATAGAGCAGTATCAGACTCAAATTCTGACTAGAATCTGAGTATGACGACGTCAGGCTAAAATGAATATACTTTTATATACTCTGCGTCGCGCCAAGGATTGCGTAATCCCTTCAGAAAGGTCACGCTAGGCGTAGGCAGAAGTCCCACCCACGTGTTTACAAAGCGCTCGTGCGAAGACTAATACAAACATCCTTTAGCAAAAAAAAGGTAAAACAATGATTTCGGATGATTTTGAAATTGGAGTGTCCTCGTACGTTCGCTTGGGGCGGTACTTCCGGCTACGTCTAGCGTGACCTTTCCAACGTGATTGCGCAATCCGTGGGACGTCACAGAGCAGCGCAAGATGAGCAATTTCGGTTAAAAAGTATATTCATTTTGATATGTTTTAGAAAATGGCAGATGGTTTGGCCAGATAAGACCCTATACCTCGTCTGGGATCGTGCCGAGCCTCTGATGCCCTTCCTTTGAAACTGCATTGATTTGGACCTTCAACATTTTGGTTGCCATGGAAGGCTATGATGTGTAAAAAATCCTGGAATGTTTTCCTCAAAAAACGTAATTTCTTTTCGACTGAAGAAAGAAAGACATGAACATCTCGGATGAGATGGGGGGGGGGGGGGGGGGGGGGTGGGTGAGGACATTTTCAGGACATTTTCATTTTGAAGTGAACTAATCCTTTAAGTTCTTTCCCAAAGAGTTCTTTCTGACCCAAAACTTTTGAACGGTAGTACAGTGTTGCAAAAGCTTTTTATTTCAGATAAATACTGTTTTTTTTAACTGTCTATTCATCAAAGAATCCTAAAAAAAAATGTTTTACACAACTATTGATAAAAATGATATGTTTGTTGAGCATCAAATCCTCATATTAGAGTGATTTGTGAAGGATCATGTGACACTGAAGACTGGAGTAATGATGCCAAAAATTCAGCTTTGATCACAGGAATAAATTACACTTTACTATATATTCACATAGAAAACAGTTAATTTAGTTTAATAATATTTCACAATATTACTGTTTTTTTATTATAAAATAAATGCAGCCTTAGTGAGCATAATTGACTTCTAAAAACATTAAAAATCTTACCAATCAAAAACTTTTGAACGGCAGTGTACATGATACAAGAAAAATGCATATAATACAAAATTATTTAGTTTTTATTATTTAAGCACTTGTTACTGTCGATGGCATCAATTTCTACTGATTAAAATAAAATACAACACTGTATTACAGTTATATATGTATGCAAATGTGGTGGTATTTCAGTGACTATATTCATAGATTACAGCAGCACATCTCTGTTGGTTTTGCATGAGAACACCGAAAAACAACAAACACGCACGCAACTCTACAGCAAACAAGAAGTTTGCCTTCATAAAACACACCCACCCACCCACTCTATACCACAAACACACACACACACACAGCGCTTCTGCAAACAAGAAAATTCCTAGTAACTGTATCCATGTAGAAACATGTCTGACTCTGAGCTGAACTTCAGCGAATCAACGGCGCTGCACTAACATCTAGAAAACAGGTCTGAAAAACTGTGCGTTTTCACTGATTAGCTACTTTAAGCGTGATATGCTCTCTTTAACAGACAGACGCTGTTCTGCTGTACCTGTCCACAGGTGAGCGCATGATCCTCCTTGAGCTGGATTCTCTCCAGCGTCTGTGTGAAGATCCCCGGCAGGACAGAGACCAGCAGCAGAGTCCACACACTCATGACACACATACACACACACTGGATACACACTGAAACTCAGCAACTGCCACTCGATTCACAAGAGTGAAAGCACACGCAGAAACCATGTGACCCAGTGAGGTCATTCACACTGAGAGAGAGAGAGAGAGAGAGAGAGAGAGAGAGAGAGAGAGAGAGAGAGAGAGAGAGAGAGAGAGAGAGAGAGAGAGAGAGAGAGAGAGAGAGAGAGAGAGAGAGAGAGAGAGAGAGATTATACAACAATTTAAAACAAAACAAAAAAACATTTCAACAACTAGCACCAAATTTTATGCCATTACCAAATTCAGATACACTCACTCACTCACTCACTCACACACTCTCACTCACTCACTCACTCACTCACTCACTCACTCACACACTCACTCACACACTCACTCACTCACACACTCACTCACTCAATCACACACTCACTCACTCAATCACACACTCAATCAATAAACACAATCACTCAATCACACACTCACTCACTCACTCACTCACTCAAACACTCACACACACTCACTCATTCTCACACTCACTCACACACTCACTCACTCACACACACACACACACACACACACACTCAATCACTCAATCAATAAACACAATCACTCAATTACAAACACTCACTCACTCACTCAATCACACACTCACTCACACACTCAATCAATAAACACAATCACTCAATCACACACTCACTCACTCACTCACTCAATCACACACTCACTCATACACTCAATCAATAAACACAATCACTCAATCACACACTCACTCACACACTCAATCAATAAACACAATCACTCAATCACACACTCACTCACTCACTCATACACTCAATCAATAAACACAATCACACACTCACTCACTCACTCACACACTCAATCAATAAACACAATCACTCAATTACAAACACTCACTCACTCACTCAATCACACACTCACTCATACACTCAATCAATAAACACAATCACTCAATCACACACTCACTCACTCAATCACACACTCACTCACACACTCAATCAATAAACACAATCACTCAATCACACACTCACTCACACACTCAATCAATAAACACAATCACTCAATCACACACTCACTCACACACTCACTCAATCAATCACACACTCACTCACACACTCAATCAATAAACACAATCACTCAATCACACACTCACTCAATCACACACTCACTCACTCACTCACTCAATCACACACTCACTCACACACTCAATCCATAAACACAATCACTCAATCACACACTCACTCACTCAATCAATCACACACTCACTCACACACTCAATCAATAAACACAATCACTCAATCACACACTCACTCACTCAAACACTCACACACACACACACACACACTCACTCACACACTCGATCAATAAACTCAATCACTCAATCACACACTCACACACTCACTCACACACTCACTCAATCACACACACACACTCAATCACTCAATCAATAAACACAATCACTCAATCACACACTCACTCACTCACTCAATCACACACTCAATCAATAAACACAATCACTCAATCACACACTCACTCACTCAATCACACACTCACTCACTCAAACACTCTCACACACACACACACACACACACACACACACACACACACACACACACACACACACACACACACACTCACTCACTCACTCACTCACACACTCAATCAATAAACTCAATCACACACTCACACACTCACTCACACACTCACTCACTCACACACACACACACACAAAATCATATGTTGGGAGAAAATATATGTAACAGTTTGCAAACTAAGGGTCAGCCTGCAGACAAAACTAAAGTCAGAAATATCGCCTACTTTACAGATTTTTTTTACACTGTCTTCATTATTTTCCTTGCTATTTATTGTTTATAAAAATGTATTCATGTTTGTTTACTTACAGTTTTTATATTCTCTTTGGTACTATGTTTACAAGTAAGGTGTACATTTTCAAAACTCTCAATCAATAAACACAATCACTCAATCACACACTCACTCACACACTCAATCAATAAACACAATCACTCAATCACACACTCACTCACTCACTCACACACTCAATCAATAAACACAATCACTCAATTACAAACACTCACTCACTCACTCAATCACACACTCACTCATACACTCAATCAATAAACACAATCACTCAATCACACACTCACTCACTCAATCACACACTCACTCACACACTCAATCAATAAACACAATCACTCAATCACACACTCACTCACACACTCAATCAATAAACACAATCACTCAATCACACACTCACTCACACACTCACTCAATCAATCACACACTCACTCACACACTCAATCAATAAACACAATCACTCAATCACACACTCACTCAATCACACACTCACTCACTCACTCACTCAATCACACACTCACTCACACACTCAATCCATAAACACAATCACTCAATCACACACTCACTCACTCAATCAATCACACACTCACTCACACACTCAATCAATAAACACAATCACTCAATCACACACTCACTCAATCACACACTCACTCACTCAAACACTCACACACACACACACTCACTCACACACTCGATCAATAAACTCAATCACTCAATCACACACTCACACACTCACTCAATCACACACACACACTCAATCACTCAATCAATAAACACAATCACTCAATCACACACTCACTCACTCACTCAATCACACACTCAATCAATAAACACAATCACTCAATCACACACTCACTCACTCAATCACACACTCACTCACTCAAACACTCTCACACACACACACACACACACACACACACACACACACACACACACACACACACACACACACACACACACACACACACACACACACACACACACACTCACTCACACACTCAATCAATAAACTCAATCACACACTCACACACTCACTCACACACTCACTCACTCACACACACACACACAAAATCATATGTTGGGAGAAAATATATGTAACAGTTTGCAAACTAAGGGTCAGCGTGCAGACAAAACTAAAGTCAGAAATATCGCCTAGTTTACAGATTTTTTTTACACTGTCTTCATTATTTTCATTGCTATTTATTGTTTATAAAAATGTATTCATGTTTGTTTACTTACAGTTTTTATATTCTCTTTGGTACTATGTTTACAAGTAAGGTGTACATTTTCAAAACTCTTAGTACAAAAATCCAAACTGATCACACTTGTAACACAGCTAGTCATTCTTTCGAAACCTGATCTAATGCTTTGAATCTACAGTAGTTGAGCTTTATAGTGGTGAGTTACAGTAATGTGGCAGTCTCAACCATGGTAATCTATTTACAGTAGCACATGGCATACTGTAATGTAAAATGCTGTATTTGATGCCATCTGTCTCCCTTCTTCTGATTTCTGATCAATCTGATGTTACACCATCATCGACTATTTCCTCTCTCTTGCATTCTATTCTACTCTATTCTGCTATACTCACAAATTGCAGATATTTCTGTACCACCTACCCACACACACACACCATAGACATTATGATTTTTATACTGTACAAACTCTACACTCAAAAATGTTGGGTTAAAAATAACCCAAGTTGGGTTGAAAATGGACTAACCCAGCGGTTGGGTTAAATGTTTGTTTAAAACAACCCAATTGCTGGGTTAGTCCATTTTCAACCCAACTTGGGATATTTGTAAGCCAACTCTCTTTAGAGTGTATATTATTTCCATTTACACTAAACCAACCCATCACAGAAAACTTTCTGCATTTTTACATTTTCAAAAAAAACTAATTCTGTATGATTTATAAGCTTGTTTCCTCATGGGGACCAAAACACATGGGGACCAAAAAATGTCCCCATAAGGGCAAGGATTTAGGAAATTGCCATCTTTATGGGGACATTTAGTCCCCATAATGTAGAGTTTACCAGGCCACACACACACACACACAAATTGAACATAGTGTTTATAATCTAAGATAAATTCCTTATAATGTAAAAAATAATTGATTGTTATCCATATGGTTATCCATATAGGAAATTGCAAACAAAGTAGAAACTATATCTATAGGTGTACCAAATGATTAATTGATTAACCATTAAGATCAGTTGCATTAAATAATAGACAAACGTACACCTTACTTGTGAAAATAGTACCAAAGTGAATAAAAAAACTGTATTAATTTATTGACTTCATGGTTATTTGTTTATTGCTTATGTAATGGCCAGTGCTTTGTCAATTGTGTACAAGTCATGCCAATAAAGCTCATTTGAATTTATGGTTCTCATCTTAAACACCTTTTGATCTATGGCTTCTGTTAAATATTAATCAATACTTCAAAACTGTTGGAAAGAATCCTGGGATTTACAGGATGAATACAATATATGTAACTAATAATACTGAAATATATAAACTATATAAATAATTATGTATACACACCCGATATTGAAAATAAACGAAGCTATACTCATACAGCATGGTAACATTGATACAATGTTGAGTTTTGATCCAACCCATCATTTTGGTTGAGATTGACATTTTAATGTTTAAAGTATGTTGGATCAGCATTGAAATTGTGATGAAATTCGAGAGCACACATGGGTGGAGACAGTGACGTTGAACTAACAGTGGGTGCGTTCCATTCGACAGGGTCCCTATGCACCGTTTACTGCTCCCTACTCCCTGAGCACGGTATATCACTTGAAGTGGCTCATTTGGAACGCCCTGCAACGTCATCAAAGAAAGGCAAAAATGGGGTCGTGCAGATTATAATATTACATAAATTAATATTGTAATTTACTTTACTTTCACATTTAAAACCATATAATAAGCATATACATTTACAAAACACATAATATGTATCTAAAAAATATAATCAAAACATTGTCCATTAGTTTTATTAGTTTACATACATAAGTTACCTGTATTGACTATGAACAGATTTGAAGCTGCACCTGTCATTCATTATGAAAATACATTTTGATTTGGTTAACTATGTATACATGTAGGCTTATCTTAAAGGTTCCGTTCTTCGTGATCCCATTGTTCAAACTTTAGTTAGTGTGTAATGTTGCTGTTAGAGCATAAATAATACCTGTAAAATTATAAAGCTCAAAGTTCAATGCCAAGCGAGATATTTTATTTAACAGAAGTTCCCTTTCAAAGCCTACAGCGAACGGCCGGCTTGGACTACATCCTGGTACTTCCTACATAAATGACGTCAGTAGAACAGAAGAACAGACTAACCTCCGCCCACAAGAATACGCGAAAAAAGGGGGCGTGGTCTTGTTGCTGTCCCACTTGGAGAAGAGGACGTGTCGCGTGGAGAAAAGGAATTGTTGCGTTTGAGTGTGTTTGTCGCCATGTCGTCGAGACGGCTGTTATTTTCATCCCGGAGTCAAATCACCTTTGTTTGGCTTTCCCAGGGACGCCGTAGAGATCATTAAGCGCATTTATCTCCCGTTAAGAGGCGTGACCTTTCCACGTTCGCTAAGCTGCTGTCGAATCACAACACAGGAACCGCTGGCACAATCAGAACTCGTTACGTATTTCTGAAGGAGGGACTTCATAGAATAAAGGAAGTCATCAGCCGTTTTTAGGACAGTGAAAACAGCGGTGTACAGATGAGTAAATTGTGTGAAAAATACTGTGTTTTTTTACACTCGAAACATGAACACATGTTATATTGCACACTGTAAACACAATCAAAGCTTCAAAAAAACACGAAGAACGGGACCTTTAATCAATGGTCTTTTTAGTGTCTCATCTCGTGAGCAGCTGCATAGTAAACATTCCTAAGGTAAAAAAAAATGACAGCCCTCAGCTGCTTTTCAACACTTTCAATTTGTTTACATATTCATAAAATATAATATGCGACTGTAACAGTTATTGCCATAACCATTCATAAATACTCTAGTTTGTATAATAACTTTTAATATTCAAATGCTAAACTCCTCCATGGCAGAGCTGTTTAAAAACTCTTCCCACGCCTCTGCTTCATCATTAGTTCGGACTGGTGATGCGACTCGCAATGGCAGTTGGGTAATTTTCACTCTCCACTTCCTGTGAAGTGATGTATCGATGTTCCCTTCTTCCCTACGCCGTTCGCAGTGCCCTTCGAACCGAACATGTTCCCTCCCTTTGAATTGGACTCTCACTTAAGATGGCGGAATACCCTCTGAAGTCCACTTTGTAGTCCACTTACGGTCGAATGTAACGCACCCAGTGATTTGTAGTTGATGAGCACAAGATCATGCAGGTGTGTATCTCTGCAGAACACTAGTGGGTGTTTCCCAATCAGTGGGGCATTTTCAAACCACGATGGGCATTTTCAATCGCTTTACCTGATTTGCTCTAATCCACTGGGGGCTTGGGTTAGGGGTGGGCCTTCATGAGTTTAGCAAGTCTGTTGAAAAATGGTTGAAAAGCATCTATTGTAGTTTGAAATTGGCCACTGATTGGTAAACACCCTTTTTGGTTTAGCATGTCTAGGCTTCTTCATTAGAGAGAAAACACAGGTGCATCCTATACAGTCTTGTGTGTTGAACCACCTGACATACATGACTTCTCTTGTACACTTTCAAACAATGCTCCATCTACCTTATTATTTCTCTACCTTATTAACGCGTGTTATTTGCGTTTGATTTGTATTTAGAAACATTTTTCTACATTCTTAAGAAATGCATCTTGCTTTAGTAATGTTCCTGAATAAAGTTCTAACATCATTGAACAGATTTCTTGAAGTGCAAGAGACATGAACATGATCGGGAATGTCACACTGCACACAGCCCATGTCTTCATCCATCAGTGCTTGCAGAGCACATTGCTCCTTTAGTAGGAGTGAAGGGAGATGAAGATGGACAATTTAAAAAATGAGAAGCACCCTCCTGATAATGCTGACATTGATTACATAAGGCTCGTTTGAGATGAGCAAAACTGTTGCAGAACCATGTCGGTTAGAAATGTGTCCGAGTGTGGTCTGACTTGCTCTGATGTCATGCTCAAAAACTCTCTCGATGGCAAGGCGGACTTGTCGGATTCTGCAGTCGGGCGCAGTTGCTCTCCACCTACTGTGCTGATCAATAGCATGATGGGAAATGACTTGCTGATGACACAGCTTAATGTATAACTTGTAACTAGTATATTAACATTCTTGAATGTGACTGTATGACAACTGAATTGACTTGTTCATGCTTTCTTTCTCAGATTTCAGAAAACCCAAAGGAAAAGAGGCAGTCGTCTGATACAAGCCAGATTTTTAAACCTGAACCGTTGGACCACCTGTAGTTATAATGAAATCAGACTTCTGAAACTAGTTTTTTTAAAAAAGGTTGTAATGCTTTTTTCCTATTTTTCCCCCTTTCTTTTTTTAAAGAAGGATCTTTTATATATTTTATAATGGTCCATTGAAGTGTAGTTGAAATATTAATGTTGTTTAAACATTAACTTGGCACATCAGATGGCAACATTGTTTTAAGTTGTCTTACATTTCAGTGGTTTTCAGTTTCAACAAAAGTGATCTAGAATCAACATCACATTGTAACATTGATCAAACAATATTACCAAAGATTATTTTTGATAATTTCAGTGTTGATTCAACATCCGTGATGTAGAATCCATCATAACGTACATTGATTCAACAATATTACCAAAGATTATTTTTGTTAATTTCAATATTGATTCAACCTCAGTGATGTAGAATCCATCATAGTGTAATGTTGATAGCATTACCATCACCTTTTTTATCTCACCACTCAATATTAAATGCGGGTGCAAACGTGATCAGTTAATAATGTTGATCAATGATAATTCAATTGATTTGTGGTTGAAATCTCAACATTATTTCAATATTATCTGAGAGTGCAAAAGTGATGTTGAAAAAATATCAGCTTATTACATATTAACAGCTTACACACATATTACGTTCCAGTTAAGTTATTAAAACGGATGTTCTCTGAGTGGTCGTTTTATTTTATTTTTATGTTTCTTTTTTCACGGTTCTGCCAACATTAAATGAACACGAACATTCCAGTGTCATTCAAACATTAAGGAAATGTCACTTCTGAATGTTCTCCGAACCTAACGTTTAAAACATGTGAGACGAATGTTCAACGATGTACGAATCATGTTTTAAATAAAGAGTATTAAAGACCAGCTCACTTTAAACGAATGTTCAATTAACGTTTCCTGACAGAATAATTCCATTTGCATGTCAACGTTTCTTGAAAACAGACACAAATCCTCTCAGTTTAAAGCTCATTTAGATGGACCAAACACTAAATGTATAGACACATGATTTAGTAAGTTCACACGAGTTGTGAATTAGTAAGTGAATCTTGATGTTTACCTGTTGTCTTGTGTGGTTCAGAGAAGATGAAGTGACTTCCAGCGGTTCCCGGGAGCGGAACACTACAGCTGTTTCACAGGGAACTAGGCTACTCGGAATAACAAATATCCTCCCACTCACTCCACCCTAAACCATCATCAGATTCGCGTCAACACCTCTCACCCTTTCATCAACAGCTCTTAGATACTTCCTCATTAAACGTAACGCTCTAATTTAATGTGACGCTCTATATCTAATTGATGATGAACAAGGTAACAAAAAAAAGCTCCTAAAAAATATTAAATCCAGGCAATTACTGTTTTATTCACAGTATTTGCCTGTAATTGCCACAGTAATTGCCTTTATTCACAGTAATCGCCAGAATTTATTCTGCCAGTGAATGACGCTGTTCTGTCGATTTGTCCTACCTTGTCAGATTTTGCTACCGCCCATTAAAACACAATTCGACAGCAAAAAATGCTGCCTGTCAGATTGTGCTACCAGCATCATATTCATCTGATTTGAGGCTTTATTAATATCCATACCTACCCCTTCCCTGAACTATACCCTTAAAACTATGTAAATATTTTAAATAAACAAATATTAAATATGGATGTAAAATGCTAACTATCAGATTGTGCTACCAGAATCATATTAATGCGATTTGCTTTATTAATATTCATTAATATCCATACCTACCTACCCCTAAACCTACCCAAAATGTAAATATAAAAAATAAAAATAAAAAAATATTGATGTGGGTATGCGCAGTAAGCCCTGGTAGGACAATCTGACGGGTAGGATGAAATGTCAGGACACCGCCTTGTGGTGCCATACCGAAGAGGCATGAAATCGCTTTCACGGACCTTTTCCTGGACCGCCCCCACCTGGTGGAAGGGCCTGCCTATCTCAATTCGAGCAGCAGTAGCCATTTTCAAAAAAACAGCTAAAGACACATATTTTCCAGCAGCACCTGACCAATCAAGAATAGCACTTAAAATTCTATTAAAGCAGCACTAGGTAACTTTTCAACCTTCATAATATATTTTCAAGACTCTTGTGATGATACATTGACTTACAATAGGTTGAATGACACGTCTGCCCTAGCCTGACGGGATCTGTATCGTTTTTAATCGTACTTTTAAACTTCGGGTTTCGGGTAGTAACCCGAGAAAAAAAAGAACTACAAAATTCGACTGCTTTACGGCATACCGGTATATGTCACTTCCACCATCACCCCCACTTCCTTAAATTCGGACGTGCGAGGGTAAGCCTATGTGTAAACGGCGTGTACAAGTTTGGTAGGGGCTACATTCTCGCAAGTAAATACGCACTTTATTCCCCGCGGAACCCCCACAAGAGTCCGGCACAAACTCCACTTCCGTCCACAGCATTACCCAACAAAACAAAAATAAATTAATGTTAGCAACAGAAGACAGAAAATAATCCGCACACATGGGAGCTCGAGGCGCAGTGTTCACACACACACACACACACACACACACACACACACACACACACACACACACAGAACGCAGGCGCTCCAACCGGGGCGAACGCTCTTAAAGGGGCCACACAATTTTCCTACTCGTTACAATACCTAACATGTCTGTGATATTTGTTTATTTGTCTTGCCTCAAGCTATAATGCAAATCGACTTTTCAAATTTGAAGATTCATCTATGGTAGCTTGATATTATATTGACGATATATGGTTATTACCTACCACCCAAACATTGAATTGAAGTATCATATAGATTCTGTAAAACGGTAACCAATAGACTAGACTACTATAATGACGCTGGCTTGTAAACGTGAGCATCGCGATCATTTGGCGTTTGAAAAAAAAATAAAACCCATGAAATTATATTCATATGACATGCTGAAACATTTGCCACTGTACCTGGGATGAAGACATTTCACACACACCTGCATGTGAACTCCTCCTGCAGTGTTCAGGGCTATCATAGTTGTCATGTCAACAAATGCACGTGCTATATGCATCCCCTAATGTAGGATGACAGAGTTTACGACAGTAGTAGAGGACAATACTGTTTCCCAACTGTAGGGGGACCCCGAGAGCAAAAACTACCTAGTGCTGCTTTAATTTTCTGTCTGTCTAATGTATTTAAAAAAAAAAAAAAAAAATCTGTCCTGTGTGTTCTGTGTTAGATTAACTGAGACTTGTTACAGCACTTGCATACTGTTGCCTTTGTTCTAGTTGCTTCTCTTGCTCTCATTTGTAAGTCGCTTTGGATAAAAGTGTCTGCTAAATGACTAAATGTAAATGTAATTCACAGGTCGCCAGACATATAGTGCAGAGAGTTAATAATAATTTTCAAAAACTCGCAATTGTTTCGCGCAATTCTGACTTTGTATCTCGCAATTCTGACTATGTATCACTCAATTCTGACTTTGTATCTCGCAATTCTGACTATGTATCACTCAATTCTGACTTTGTATCTCGCAATTCTGACTTTGTATCTCGCAATTATGACTATATATCACTCAATTCTGACTTTGTATCTCGCAATTCTGCCTTTGTATCTCGCAATTCTGACTTTGTATCTCGCACGCAATTCTGACTATCACTCAATTCTGACTTTGTATCACTCAATTCTGACTTTGTATCTCGCAATTCTGACTTTGTATCTCGCAATTCTGACTATATATCACTCAATTCTGACTTTATTTCTAGCAATTCTGACTTTGTATCTCGCAATTCTGACTTTGTATCACTCAATTCTGACTTTGTATCACTCAATTCTGACTTTGTATCTCGCAATTCTGACTTTGTATCTCGCAATTCTGACTATATATCACTCAATTCTGACTTTATTTCTAGCAATTCTGACTTTGTATCTCGCAATTCTGACTTTGTATCACTCAATTCTGACTTTGTATCACTCAATTCTGACTTTGTATCTCGCAATTCTGACTTTGTATCTCGCAATTCTGACTATATATCACTCAATTCTGACTTTATTTCTAGCAATTCTGACTTTGTATCTCGCAATTCTGACTTTGTATCACTCAATTCTGACTTTGTATCTAGCAATTCTGACTTTGTATCTCGCAATTCTGACTTTGTATCACTCAATTCTGACTTTATTTCTAGCAATTCTGACTTTGTATCTCGCAATTCTGACTTTGTATCACTCAATTCTGACTTTGTATCTAGCAATTCTGACTTTGTATCTCGCAATTCTGACTTTGTATCACTCAATTCTGACTTTGTATCACTCAATTCTGACTTTGTGTCTCGCAATTCTGACTTTGTATCTCGCAATTCTGACTTTGTATCTCGCAATTCTGACTTTGTATCTCGCAATTCTGACTTTGTATCACTCAATTCTGACTTTGTATCACTCAATTCTGACTTTGTGTCTCGCAATTCTGACTTTGTATCTCGCAATTCTGACTTCGTATCACTCAATTCTGACTTTGTGTCTCGCAATTCTGACTTTGTATCTCGCAATTCTGACTTTGTATCACTCAATTTTGACTTTGTCTCGCAATTCTGACTTTGTATCTCGCAATTCTGACTTTGTATCTCGCAATTCTGACTTTGTGTCTCGCAATTCTGACTTTGTATCTCGCAATTCTGACTTTGTATCACTCAATTTTGACTTTGTGTCTCGCAATTCTGACTTTGTATCTCGCAATTCTGACTTTGTATCTCGCAATTCTGACTTTGTATCTTGCACGCAATTCTGACTGTATCACTCAATTCTGACTTTGTATCACTCAATTCTGACTTTGTATCTCGCAATTCTGACTTTGTATCTCGCAATTCTGACTATATATCACTCAATTGACTCAAGATGGCGCCGAGGATGGCTGCTACGTTGCGAGCTCCGCTGGAACATTGTAGTTTTTTGTTTGTTCTGTTTATAGTTCTTATGTTTTTCGTCTTGGATGTTGTCTGCCTTACTAAGTACGACAGACAGACACTTTTGGACATTGGTTCGGCAATCGCACACCGAAAACCGGACTTTAAATTCTTCAGTGACGACACGCTGCTTACAAACACAGCAGCGGAACCCTTTGTCTGGACGGCCCGACCACGCAAACGCCGGAGAAGAGGGAAGAGAGCCGGCGTACTTATCAGAGTTAGACGCCGCGCAAACCGACCCCCGCTTCCCAGTATTTTACTGGCTAATGTTCAGTCTCTGGACAATAAACTCTGCGAGCTGAGAGCGCGGATCTCTTTCCAGCGAGACACGAGGGACTGCTGCATTATCTGCCTTACAGAAACCTGGATGTCCGCTGAGATTCCAGATTCGGCCATCGAAACCACGGGGTTCTCCGTGCACCGAATGGACAGAGAAAAAGATCTCTCAGGGAAAAGCAAAGGCGGGGGTGTATGTTTTATGATCAACCGATCCTGGTGTGATCAGAGGAACGTACATTCTATCAAGTCTTTCTGTTCTCCTGATCTGGAATTTCTCATGCTTCTGTGCCGACCATTCTGGCTACCGAGGGAATTCACCGCGGTCATCATCACAGCTGTGTATATTCCCCCACAAGCCGACACAGACCGGGCACTAAAGGAACTGTATAGGACAGTGAGTGAGCAGGAAACCGCGCATCCTGACGCTGCGTTTATTGTGACCGGAGACTTTAACAAAGCCAACTTCAAGCGCATCGCACCCAAATACCACCAACATGTTAGCTTCAACACGCGAGGGAACCGTGTTTTAGACCACTGTTACTCCCCCTTCAAGGATGGATACAAATCACTCCCACGCCCACCATTCGGCAAATCAGATCACGCGTCAATCCTCCTTTTGCCCGCTTATAGGCAAAGACTCAAAC
Source organism: Romanogobio albipinnatus (assembly GCA_023566225.1). Lineage (NCBI taxonomy): Eukaryota > Metazoa > Chordata > Actinopteri > Cypriniformes > Gobionidae > Romanogobio > Romanogobio albipinnatus. The sequence goes on along the minus strand of CM042253.1, from coordinate 7,138,220 downwards.
AGGAAGCACCCGCCCTCAGAACCATCCAGTGCTGGTCGGATCAATCAGATTCTATGCTACAGGACTGTTTTGATCACGCGGACTGGGAGATGTTCCGGTCGGCCTCTGATGACGACATCGAGGTCTACGCTGATAGCGTAACGTGTTTCATCAGGAAGTGCGTAGATGACGTTGTTCCGACCAAAACAATTCGGCTGTACCCTAACCAGAAGCCGTGGCTAAACGGGGATGTTCGCGCGGCACTCAATGCGCGAACCTTCACCTTTAACTCCGGTAATGCGGAGGAGCATAAACAAGCAAGTTATGCCCTCCGGAAAACCATCAGAGCAGCAAAACGGCAGTACAGGGACAAGATTGAAGGACAGTTAAACACCACCGACTCCAGAAGCATGTGGAGGGGAATTAACACCATCACGGACTATAAAGGGAACACAAACTCCACCGTGAACACCGCTGCCTCTCTCCCGGACGAGCTCAACACCTTCTATGCTCGCTTTGAGGGAACTAACACCGCCCTCGCGGAGAGAGAGCTCGCGGCTGAAGATACAGAGGTTGGTGCACTCTCCGTATCTTTAGCGGATGTAACCCGATCCTTCCGGCGGGTGAATGTCCGTAAAGCAGCGGGTCCAGACGGCATTCCCGGCCGTGTGATCAGAGCGTGCGCGCACCAACTGGCTGGAGTTTTCACGGACATTTTTAACCTGTCCCTCTCCCTGTCTGTGGTCCCCACATGCTTCAAAACGTCCACCATTGTGCCTGTACCTAAGCAGTCAAAAACCACCTGCTTAAACGACTGGCGTCCTGTTGCTCTGACCCCCATCATCAGCAAATGCTTTGAAAGAATAGTCAGAAACCACATCTGCTCTGTTCTCCCCCCCTCACTGGACCCACTGCAGTTTGCATACCGCACAAACCGCTCCACTGACGATGCCATTTCATCCACTATACACACTGCTCTCTCCCACCTGGAAAAGAGGAACACGTATGTGAGAATGCTGTTTGTGGACTACAGCTCAGCATTCAACACCATTGTGCCCTCCATACTTGACATTAAACTCCGGGCTCTAGGCTTAAACAGCCTGTTATGCAGCTGGATCCTGGACTTCCTGTCAAACAGACGCCAGGTGGTCAGAATGGGCAGTAACATCTCCTCATCACTGACTCTCAACACTGGAGCCCCTCAGGGTTGTGTTCTCAGCCCACTCCTGTACTCCCTGTACACACATGACTGTGTGGCTACCCACAGCTCCAACACCATCATCAAGTTTGCTGACGATACGACGGTGGTAGGTCTTATCACCGACAATGATGAAACGGCCTACAGAGAGGAGGTGCACACTCTGACACGGTGGTGTCAGGAGCACAACCTCTCCCTCAACGTCAGCAAGACCAAGGAGCTGGTGGTCGACTTCAGGAGGAATGAGAGAGAGCACCGCCCCATCACCATCGATGGAGCACCGGTGGAGAGAGTCAGCAGCTTCAAGTTCCTCGGTGTCCACATCACAGAGGAACTCTCATGGTCCGTCCACTCCGAGGCCGTTGTGAAGAAGGCTCATCAGCGCCTTTTCTTCCTGCGACGGCTGAGGAGGTTTGGAATGAACCGCCACATCCTCACACGCTTCTACAGCAGCACCATCGAGAGCCTGCTGACTGGCTGCATCACCACCTGGTACGGCAACAGTACCGCCCGCAGCCGCAAAGCCCTGCAAAGGGTAGTGCGCACGGCCAGCTGCATCATCGGAGGTGAGCTTCCCTCCCTCCAGGACATTTACGCCAGGCGGTGTGTGAAGAGAGCTCAGAGGATCATCAGAGACTCTAGCCACCCGAACCATGGGCTGCTCTCACTGCTGCCATCAGGCAGACGGTACCGCAGCATTAGAACACGCACCAGCCGACTTCAGAACAGCTTCTTCCCACAAGCAATCAGACTACTTAACTCCTGATCCATCAGGATCATAACACACACTGGACAGAATATCACTCCGCACAACCCACTGTAGATACACACACATTATATACACATTTATGTATCATTTATTATTTATCATTTATCATATAGCACCTACTGTACATAATTGGATCTCTACTGTGAATAATAATGTATACTGTACATTGTATATTATTATTATTATTATAGCTTAATGTATACTGTTTAATGTATGTTTAGTGTATATTGTTTAAAGTATATGTATATTGTAAGTATGTGTATATTGGCTAAAGCTGTGAGAACTACACTCACATTGTGTAAATTATTTATTGTTTATTGTAGAGTTTACTGTGCTGTGAGTAATTGTGGGCGCATCAGATGTGTAATCTGTTGTTGCTTAAATGTTGTACATGTCATGTCGTGACTGCTATGTTGCTCGGAACTGCACCAAGAATTTCACCTGCTGTTGCACTTGTGTATATAGCTGTGTGACAATAAAGCGATTTGATTTTGATTTTGAATTCTGACTTTATTTCTAGCAATTCTGACTTTGTATCTCGCAATTCTGACTTTGTATCACTCAATTCTGACTTTGTATCTAGCAATTCTGACTTTGTATCTCGCAATTCTGACTTTGTATCACTCAATTCTGACTTTGTATCACTCAATTCTGACTTTGTGTCTCGCAATTCTGACTTTGTATCTCGCAATTCTGACTTTGTATCACTCAATTCTGACTTTGTATCTCGCAATTCTGACTTTGTATCACTCAATTCTGACTTTGTATCACTCAATTCTGACTTTGTGTCTCGCAATTCTGACTTTTTATCTCGCAATTCTGACTTCGTATCACTCAATTCTGACTTTGTGTCTCGCAATTCTGACTTTGTATCTCGCAATTCTGACTTTGTATCACTCAATTTTGACTTTGTGTCTCGCAATTCTGACTTTGTATCTCGCAATTCTGACTTTGTATCTCGCAATTCTGACTTTGTATCTTGCACGCAATTCTGACTGTATCACTCAATTCTGACTTTGTATCACTCAATTCTGACTTTTGTATCACTCAATTCTGACTTTATATCACTCAATTCTGACTTTGTATCTCGCAATTCTGACTTTGTATCTCGCAATTCTGACTTTGTATCACTCAATTCTGACTTTTCATCTATCAATTCGGACTTTGTATCACTCAATTCTGACTTTATATCACTCAATTCTGACTTTGTATCTCGCAATTCTGACTTTATATCACTCAATTCTGACTTTGTATCACTCAATTCTGACTTTGTATCTCGCCATTCTGACTTTTCATCTATCAATTCTGACTTTGTATCTCGCAATTCTGACTTTGTATCACTCAATTCTGACTTTGTATCTCGCAATTCTGACTATCACTCAATTCTGACTTTGTATCACTCAATTCTGACTTTGTATCTCGCAATTCTGACTTTGTATCTCGCAATTCTGACTTTTCATCTATCAATTCTGACTTTGTATCACTCAATTCTGACTTTATATTCTGACTTTGTATCACTCAATTCTGACTTTGTATCTCGCAATTCTGACTTTCCATCTATCAATTCTGACTTTGTATCACTCAATTCTGATTTTGTATCACTCAATTCTGACTTTGTATCACTCAATTCTGACTTTGTATCACTCAATTCTGACTTTGTATCACTCAATTCTGACTTTGTATCTCGCAATTCTGACTTTGTATCTCGCACGCAATTCTGACTTTGTATCACTCAATTCTGACTTTGTATCACTCAATTCTGACTTTGTATCACTCAATTCTGACTTTGTATCACTCAATTCTGACTTTGTATCACTCAATTCTGACTTTGTATCTCACAATTCTGACTTTGTATCACTCAATTCTGACTTTTCATCTATCAATTCTGACTTTGTATCACTCAATTCTGACTTCATCTATCAATTCTGACTTTGTATCACTCAATTCTGACTTTGTATCTCGCCATTCTGACTTTTCATCTATCAATTCTGACTTTGTATCACTCAATTCTGACTTTGTATCACTCAATTCGGACTTTGTATCACTCAATTATGACCTTGTATCTCGCAATTCTGACTTTGTATCACTCAATTCTGACTTTGTATCACTCAATTCTGACTTTGTATCACTCAATTCTGACTTTGCACCACTCAATTCTGACTTTGTATCACTCAATTCTGACTTTGTATCACTCAACTCTGACTTTGTATCACTCAACTCTGACTTTGTATCTCACAATTCTGACTTTTCATCTATCAATTCTGACTTTGTATCACTCAATTCTGACTTTATATTCTGACTTTGTATCACTCAATTCTGACTTTGTATCACTCAATTCTGACTTTGTATCACTCAACTCTGACTTTGTATCACTCAACTCTGACTTTGTATCTCACAATTCTGACTTTTCATCTATCAATTCTGACTTTGTATCACTCAATTCTGACTTTATATTCTGACTTTCTATCACTCAATTCTGACTTTGTATCTCGCAATTCTGACTTTCCATCTATCAATTCTGACTTTGTATCACTCAATTCTGATTTTGTATCACTCAATTCTGACTTTGTATCACTCAATTCTGACTTTGTATCACTCAATTCTGACTTTGTATCACTCAATTCTGACTTTGTATCTCGCAATTCTGACTATATAACACTCAATTCTGACTTTGTATCACTCAATTATGACTTTGTATCACTCAATTCTGACTTTGTATCTCGCACGCAATTCTGACTTTGTATCTCGCAATTCTGACTTTGTATCTCGCACGCAATTCTGACTTTGTATCACTCAATTCTGACTTTGTATCACTCAATTCTGACTTTGTATCACTCAATTCTGACTTTGTATCACTCAATTCTGACTTTGTATCACTCAATTCTGACTTTGTATCACTCAATTCTGACTTTGTATCTCACAATTCTGACTTTGTATCACTCAATTCTGACTTTTCATCTATCAATTCTGACTTTGTATCACTCAACTCTGACTTTGTATCTCAATTCTGACTTTGTATCACTCAATTCTGACTTCATCTATCAATTCTGACTTTGTATCACTCAATCCTGACTTTGTATCTCGCCATTCTGACTTTTCATCTATCAATTCTGACTTTGTATCACTCAATTCTGACTTTGTATCACTCAATTCGGACTTTGTATCACTCAATTATGACCTTGTATCTCGCAATTCTGACTTTGTATCACTCAATTCTGACTTTGTATCACTCAATTCTGACTTTGTATCACTCAATTCTGACTTTGTATCACTCAATTCTGACTTTGTATCACTCAATTCTGACTTTGTATCACTCAACTCTGACTTTGTATCACTCAATTCTGACTTTGTATCACTCAATTCTGACTTTGTATCACTCAATTCTGACTTTGTATCTCACAATTCTGACTTTGTATCACTCAATTCTGACTTTGTATCTAGCATTCTGACTTTGTATCTCGCAATTCTGACTTTGTATCTATCAATTCTGACTTTATATCACTCAACTCTGACTTTGTATCTTTCAATTCTGACTTTGTATCACTCAATTCCCTTTGTATCACTCAATTCTGACTTTGTATCACTCAATTCTGACTTTGTATCACTCAATTCTGACTTTGTATCACTCAATTCTGACTTTGTATCTCGCAATTCTGACTTTGTATCTCGCAATTCTGACTTTGTATCACTCAATTCTGACTTTGTATCACTCAATTCTGACTTTATATCTCGCAATTCTGACTTTGTATCTTGCAATTCTGACTTTATATCTCGCAATTCTGACTTTGTATCTTGCAATTCTGACTTTGTATCTCGCAATTCTGACTTTGTATCTTGCAATTCTGACTGCATCTCACAATTCTGACTTTGTATCTCGCAATTCTTTATATAAAGTCAGAATTGGGAGATAAAAAGTCACAATTACCTTTTAAAAAAAAATTATTCTGTGGCGGAATCAAGCTTCCATAGTGTCGGCGCAGATCTGGTACGTGTGGATTCCACGTGTAGCAGATGTGGGCCGGGTCTGGGCCCAGACTATGTTGCTATCTGGGATAGAAGAACTATTTTGGTTCCCCAAAGAGCCTTGAGTAAACGGTTCTTAAAAGAAGCATTTTAACCAGGTGAGAAGAACATTTGAAATCATCTAAGGAACCTTTTTCTACTATAAGAATCTGTACATGGATGTTAAAAGTTCTTCATGGAACCATCAATACCAATAAAGAACCTTTAATTTTAATGTTTTAAATGTTTGATGTTTCAACCCATGTTTGGGTCAAATATGGACAAACCCAACCATTGGTTTGTCTTTATTTGAAACAACCCAGCATTTTTAGAGTGTAACTGTTATAACAGCAGTTTGCAGAATAATTGTAAAAATACACACCAAGTGTTTTTATTACACCACTGGTCTCATGCTTTAAAATGTTGATCGTCAAAATACTAGTTATTTTTGTCTCACAGGTTACAGGCTATTTAAAGAATCATTTGGGTATTTGGGACACACCATCACTCGTTGGCCAAGGCCTGCCCAGAATGACCTTTGATACAAGCGAACATACTAAAAACACACAATAGTGCTGCTGTCCTTCTTTGCATCATCACAAGCATGAAGCGAATGTTTTTAACATGCACGTAGAGGAAGATCGGGTAGTTTATCATGCGTCCTGTGCTTTGCATGTGCGTGTTTGTTTGTCACGAAGAGTTAGTATGTAGGTCTTATGCAAATATACCAACTAAACCCACACACTCATATTACATCTTGGGAGCTCCCGTGACATATTTAAGCGCAAATGATCTGAAAATGAACTTGTCTTTCCAGTGTTTGTATTGTTAATGGTGTCGTGTCTGCATGAACGAACATTTGTTTATGCCAACTGAAGACTTCAGTTCATCGCCAACACAATGTTTGCCGCAGTTCACAATGTTTGCGATTCTCCTTTAACCGGACACATTTCTTCCAGCTGAATGCCCCGGTTTAACTCAGAAATCAGTCACATTATAAAAGTGCGATGGGTTGGCAATGATATTTTTATCTTAGATCAGTTGACATCCAATGCTTGTTTACTTCAATAGCTTTCCTATCTTATTGTGAGCGATTCAAAAATGTAGACTTCAAAACTGAATGTTTGCTAGTAATGAATTCTGTGATAAATTGGCTCTGTCCCAAAATGGACACTGTAAGGCCCTGTCCCAAATGGCACCCTAAACCCTCACGGTCTTCCTCTGAGTCTGCACTTTCACGACGTAATGCCGCTTTGACTGCCGGCCGGGAAGAAGTCCACTGCGTAGCTCACACCAGTGTGGGCTTGGCAGAAGTGCGCATCGAGGGCACATATCGACCTCAAAGGGGGACTCCTGGACTTAACGGACACGCGCATGCAGCGGCCATTGTAAGGCCACAAGACCGAAAGTACACATGAAGTGGGACAGGGCCTAAGTCCTCGTGATGTTCCTCTGAGGCCCTGTCCCAAATGGCACACTTCATGTGCACTTTCTGTCTTGAGGACTTACAATGGCCGCTCCATTAAGTCCACGAGACCGCAGGGTGTCCCATTTGTCATTTTAGGGCTCAGAAGGGTGCTTGCGAGCGCCCCCTTTGAGGTCGATATGCGCCCTCGATGCGCACTTCTGGTGCGAGCTACGCAGTGGACTTCTTCCCGGCAGTCAAAGCGGCATTACGTCGTGAAAGTGTGGACTCAGAGGAAGACCGTGAGGGTTTAGGGTGCCATTTGGGACAGGGCCTGTGATGAGTCTAGTCTACACTTTTGTGACGCAACGCCGCTTAGAAGGCAAACAAGCACCCTTGTGCAACCTAAAATGATTATTTTACTAAAATTATAAAACCCCACAGGAAAATCTCGAAGAAACAGACGTCATACCTGCATCATGACCTCTTGGCTGCAAAAAAATGCAAAGTGAAGTAGACAGTTTTACATTTTTGGATTAATTATTATTTGTTATATGTTGAATTTATGCTTATAAAAAAGACGACGCTGAGTTTAACGTCATATCACGACCGTTGCAGTGTCTGGACAGGAGTCAGCATGGGTACCCTGACTGGTCTGCGGCTATGCAGCCCCATACACAACAACCTGTGTATTCTGACACCTTTCTATCAGAACCAGCATTAACTTCTTGAGCAATTTGAGCTCCAGTAGCTCGTCTGTTTGATCGGACCACACCGGCCCATGTGCATCAATGAGCCTTGGCCGCTCATGACCCTGTCACCGGTTCACCACTGTTCCTTCCTTGGAGCACTTTTGATAGACACTGACCTCTGCAGACCGGGGACACCCCACAAGAGCTGCAGTTTTAGAGATGCTCTGACCCAGTCGTCTAGCCATCCCAATTTGGCCCTTGTCAAACTCGCTCAAATCCTTACGCTTGCCCATTTTTCCTGCTTCTCACACATCAACTTTGAGAACAAAACGTTCACTTGCAGCCTAATATATCCCACCCACTAACAGGGGCCGTGATGAAGAGATAAAAGAGATGATTAGTGTTATTCACTTCACCTGTCAGAGCTGAGTTTGTTGCTGACTGAGGAAAATGTACTCAATATTGTGTAGTGCAAATAGAAGTCTGAAAAGCCGGAATGAAGCGAGCGCTTATTCCACCCGACTTCCATCACGTCTATCAGCAGTTCAAACCTAATGCGAGTGTTTTGGGGTATTTTGCATAACGTCTAGCTTTCAGTTATCGTGTGATATCTCAGACGGCCACCGTAACGCTCCGCTGACACATGACACGCGTCTGACGGTCTAAGGCCGTTGAGAAAACTTGTTCGTTTGCATGTCACTAACATAACTGTTGTGCACCAAAACACGTTTGATTGCAGCATAGCTCCTGGGGGAAAATAGCTTTCTGACAGCAGCTAGAATATATGGATCCACCCTGTGGTTTCGACTCGAGTAAACATGAGCTCTTGTAAACATGAGCTCTTGCCGCTATACAGAAACATTTGCATAGATTTCACTGTTGGTCAAATTGGTCCAAGATGGTTCTTGATTCTGTCAAAAGAAGAAAGATAACATCATTGTTTGTGAACACATGAAAACGGTTTTACATCTTGTCAGGTTGATTCATTTGTTTTATGAAGACAGAAAAATAAATGTGACGCTGGAGCACAAAACCAGTCTCACGGGTATATTTGTGGCAATAGCCAACCATACATTGTATGGGTCAAAATTATCCATTTTTCTTTTATGCAAAAATCATTAAAGATCATGTTCCATGAAGATATTTTGTAAATTATTAGTAGTAGTAGTAGTAATGTGCATTGCTAAGGACTGCATTTGGACAACTTTAAAGGAGATTTTCTCAAGATTTCGATTTTTTTTTTCTTGCACCCTCAGGATTCCAGATTTTCAAATAGTTGTATCCCGGCCAAATATTGTCCTAATAAACCACACATCAATGGAAAGTTTTGGAAATGTATTCAGATTAACCCTTTAGCGACCCGGTACATCATTCACTGCCCCCCTCCTCATTCATTTTCTTAAGTTAGACATCAACCTTCTTAGTATTCCTCAATCAATTAATTATAAACAAAAACATTTTTAAAGAATGCCTGTTTTTCCACTCGTTTTTTGAAAGAAAAATTTTATATCGAAAAAATTATATAAGAAAAAATTATATCGCTAACGCCCCAAGGTGTGTAAGAGTGTACTTTTTTCTGCACAACAATAAATGAATCTATAATGATGAAATAAGTGCAATTCACCTTTATTCCACAAGATGGCCTGAACGTCTGATACACAATGGTGAAATGATGTTTCACTCATAGTTACCTCAGACAGAAAACGAAACAATAATAATTATAATTTGCAAAACCTGAAATGGCTCAGCGATTTACTGCAGAGCAAGTACTGAACACAATCAAATATTACTGTCACCGTCACTTGATGGTGAATCTGGTGAAGAAGCTGTCAGCGATCAAAATATTGATTTTGAAGATGTTGAAAATGAGTTTTGAGAATACATGCTTGAGATGGCGAATAGGAGTCAGATGCTGAATGTACTGGGAAATGAGCTCTGACGAGGACAGTGATGATGGTATAAAACATCTGCTCAAACTGAACTCTTCCAAGCTCCAAAAGGTAGCCTAACGAAATATGCTGTATTTTATTCTTCTGTAATTGTTACTCTAATATCACGAGTTTCATATATTATCACGACAGGTAGAGATCCATCTGTGTTAGATATAGAATATGTAAGAATTATTGGCAAAACAGTCATGCATTTAAGGGTTAAATCTCAATTTCAAAAAAATGACCCATGACTGGTTTTGTGGTCCAGGGTCACAAATATGGTTATGCTTATCAAACGGGGCTAAATTGGTCAAATAATAATCTGGAATATGGACGTTTGATGCATTTATTTACATTTATAAACAAGCACAAGTCTACTGATGCAGGTCTTTATACAAAAATAGAACATTTCCAATGTTTACATATATTTTTGTACAGGACGGGGTCATTATTCTACCCATGAGAGAGTGCTTATATTAAAGGTGAGGTAAGTGGTATTTCAAAATTGCTTTAGAAAAGTATCTCGGCAGAGTACCAAAACCAAAACTTATAGCCAATCAGCAGTAAGGGGCGTGTCTACTAATGACGGGGAGAAGAGAGCACTCAGTGCACATCATTAGACACAGGATGGACATTAGCCGAGTGACGATAGAAAGAGAGAGATCTTAAAGGATTCCAATAAGGGTTGAAGGGGAATGCTGTGGCACTTTGGCTGCCGCTCCATTCTCTGGTTTTGTTTGTTCGTTTTAGCTGTTGATGTGTGATAACTGTTTTGGAGCTTTTTGAAGACTTTTTCGTTTACGTTTTACCCATTGGATTACTGTTTCTATTTTTAGGGTGCATTCACACTTGTAGTTCGGTTCGTTTGGTTCGGACAAAAAAACAAAACATAGTCCTGTGGTCCGCTTAGCGTTCACACTGGCATTTTTAACAGCGAACCTAAAGTTACCAAAAGGCATAGGGATACAGTCACAACCTGATTGGTCGGCTTTTATGACGTATATTTCGCAACGGAGCTTGCTTGCCAGCTGAGAGCTCATTCAAAACATTCAAAACAGCAGCAGGATTTCCTCCGTTGTACGCAGAAATGAAGATCTGCATTGATGAGGCACTTTACCTCCTCGTTGCCCTCTATTCATTTTGGATACACCGATATTTCCACGTCGTCAAATCAGCTGACTTGTAGCGTCGCATCTTGTGACATCACGTCCTGTTTTTGGTTCGTTTACATGTCTTAGGTCCGTGTTGTGTTCATATATCAATCGAACCACACCAGAGTTTGTTTGGAAGCGGATCTTTTTAGCGGTCTCGGTCCGCTCGTTTGGTGCCCACCAGGGTTCAGATGGCAGCGTTCACATATGTTCAAATGAACCACACTAACCGAGCAATCGCACCAGGGTTGGTTTTAATCGAAACGAACATGACAAGTGTGAGCGTCTGCTGCTGGAACCAACTTTCCTGCTGCCCTGCCCAGGACTTGCACTCCAGTGAGGTTGCGCTGCATGGCTCTAAGGTACACTGCTGGCCAGCTGTTGAAACTAAAGCAGAGTTTTTATTTGGCAAATGACGTTTATACAATTTGTGGGGATGTCGGAATACTCTGGCGAAAGCGCTACATACATCGCCCTTCGAGGCGCGGTTGTACATCTGATGACGTTTCCTGTCCTACATTTCTTCCTCGGCCTCAAAGGCTGATATATAGACCTGCTGGGATTAATTATAACAACTTGTCTGTGCCTACATATTAAGAGTTCTCACAAGAGTCTTCTGGCTCCCCGTGCCTGTTGAAATCGGCATTTTTTTAACACTCGCTCTGTCAACAACAAAGCTGTGACTTTGTCTGTCATCACTGTGGAAGAAAATCTTGACCTCTTATGTCTAGTCGAAACATGGCACAAACAGTCGGATGGTCTTACTCACTCCTTCTGGCTACGGGTTATTTGATCTCCAGCGAGCCTCTGGTAGATGTGTGGGCATCATTGTATTATACAATCAAAAATACAGCTTAAGTCCCGTAGCTGTTCTTCTGTTCAATTCATTTGAATGTCTCGTCCTGACTGTCTCTAAAGGCCAATTTATACTTCTGCGTCGAGTGCACGCAGAGGGTACGGCGTACCCTACGCATAGACGCGTTGGATACGCCGTACCCTACGCCGTACCCTGACGCGCACCTCTCCAAAAATGTAACAACGCGTCAATTCTACGCGGACCGCAAGCGCTGTGATTGGTCTGCCAGAACCCTTCCCTCAGGTCAATAAATAAATAAAAAATCTGCGATAGGAGTGTGTGTGTGTCCAGAAATTGGATGATAGTTCCTTACGTCTGCTATAACACAATATTTTGCAGTCCAGCGATTCTTTATGGTAGTAAATAAATACATAGATCCGCTGAGTATAGTTTATTTATTTTCTCATTAAAACCAAAGATGTTAATCAGTAATTGTATATCAAGAACAGGGACACATTAGGGTATATTTCGTGAATGAAGTCTCCGCAACAGCAATGGATTGCTCGAGCCACCGCTGCCCGAAACAGCGGCCACGAGCTCCGCATGATTTCACAAACACATTCCAGCGCCAGATCGCCTTATTTAACTTTACTAATCAACTAGAGATGCTTAATTTGCTTTAGATACAACAACTCAAGCTGCAAGAAAAGCCGCTCTCTCACTGCTGCTGATACTCCGACATGAATGTACAGATTCTCCCCTATGGATTCTCCACACGAAGCTACTTCTTCTTCGGCTGTTCTCTTGATTACACCAACATGCCCGAGGACACTGCCTACTAGCGTCTGCATGTGTAACTGCACATTGACGCAGACAACAGCGCAGAAGTATAAATGCTCATGACGGCGTCGGCTACGCGCGTAGCCTACGGCGTACACTCGACGCAGAAGTATAAATTGGCCTTAAGCCCCATTCTACTGCCGTAGTTACAGTCTACCGGCCTCCTAAGGCGAATAAAGACTTTCTATCTGAATTTGCAGATCTGTTGTCTCATCTATGCCTCAAATTAGTCCACATGTAGTCCACATGCTGTTTGTGGACTACAGCTCAGCATTCAACACCATTGTGCCCTCCATACTTGACATGAAACTCCGGGCTCTAGGCTTAAACAGCCTGTTATGCAGCTGGATCCTGGACTTCCTGTCAAACAGACGCCAGGTGGTCAGAATGGGCAGTAACATCTCCTCATCACTGACTCTCAACACTGGAGCCCCTCAGGGTTGTGTTCTCAGCCCACTCCTGTACTCCCTGTACACACATGACTGTGTGGCAACCCACAGCTCCAATACCATCATCAAGTTTGCTGACGATACGACGGTGGTAGGTCTCATCACTGACAATGATGAAACGGCCTACAGAGAGGAGGTGCACTCTCTGACATGGTGGTGTCAGGAGCACAACCTCTCCCTCAACGTCAGCAAGACCAAGGAGCTGGTGGTCGACTTCAGGAGGAATGAGAGAGAACACCGCCCCATCACCATCGATGGAGCACCGGTGGAGAGAGTCAGCAGCTTCAAGTTCCTCGGTGTCCACATCACAGAGGAACTCTCATGGTCCGTCCACTCCGAGGCCGTTGTGAAGAAGGCTCATCAGCGCCTTTTCTTCCTGCGACGGCTGAGGAGGTTTGGAATGAACCGCCACATCCTCACACGCTTCTACACCTGCACCATCGAGAGCCTGCTGACTGGCTGCATCACCACCTGGTACGGCAACAGTACCGCCCGCAACCGCAAAGCCCTGCAAAGGGTAGTGCGCACGGCCAGCTGCATCATCGGAGGTGAGCTTCCCTCCCTCCAGGACATTTACGCCAGGCGGTGTGTGAAGAGAGCTCAGAGGATCATCAGAGACTCTAGCCACCCGAACCATGGGCTGCTCTCACTGCTGCCATCAGGCAGACGGTACCGCAGCATCAGAGCACGCACCAGCCGACTCCAGAACAGCTTCTTCCCACAAGCAATTAGACTACTTAACTCCTGATCCATCAGGATCATAACACACACTGGACAGAATATCACTCCGCACAACCCACTGTAGATACACACACATTATATACACATTTATTATTTATCATTTATCATATAGCACCTATTGTACATAATTGGATCTCTACTGTGAATAATAATGTATACTGTACATTGTATATTATTATTATTATAGCGTAATGTATACTGTTTAATGTATGTTTAGTGTATATTGTTTAAAGTATATGTATATTGTAAGTATGTGTATATTGGTTAAAGCTGTGAGAACTACATTCACATTGTGTAAATTATTTATTGTTTATTGTAGTGTATACTGTGCTGTGAGTAATTGTGGGCGCATCAGATGTGTAATCTGATGCTGCTTTAAATGTTGTACATGTCATGTCATGACTACTATGTTGCTCGGAACTGCACCAAGAATTTCACCTGCTGTTGCACTTGTGCATATAGCTGTGTGACAATAAAGTGATTTGATTTGATTTTAATTTGATTTTAACATCCATATGGACAAAAAAGATTCTGCTTTAACAAAACACTTTTTGTCTTTATAGGAGTGCTTTGATTTAATTCAGTTTGCTGACAGTCCCACTCATAACAAAGGACATATTTTAGATCTTGTGATATCAAATGGATCGCTTGTGTCTCCGTTGACTACTATTGACTTAGGGTTATCTGATCATCTGGTAATTTTCTTTGCATATACCTGCTGCCAACATTGCCTCTTCACGTACTTTGACATACCGGAAATGGAGAAACCTTTTGATTTTTCTGTTTTTATTGATTCTTCATTAAGTAATTTCTCCTCATCCAATCCTCTGGAGACAAAGGTGTCCATGTTACACTCTGTTCTCCTGTCTGGCCTGGCCTTATTTGCTCCTCAGAAGTCACGCACCGTTTCATTTGTACGTCCTGCTCCTTGGTATAGTGATGATCTGCGTGCGATGAAGACCTTTTGCCGTAAAATGGAGCGCAAGTGGCGTTTCTCAGGTCTGACTGTGCACCATCAAACATGGAAAGATTGCTTACAAGAATGTAGGGCTAAAATTGTTTCGGTTAGGTCTGAGTATTTTTCTAACATGATTAATGACAACCAAAGTAATCTGAGGCAAATTGTGATAGTTTTGTCATAGTAATTCACTGAATTGTGATAGTTCCTCGCGTGTTACTGCTTCAACTCATCTTTGTAACAAGTTTCTTTATTTTTTTTTATTACCAAGATTGATGTTTGTGCTTCTGCTACATGGTCTTCTACTTCAGTAAATATTCCTTTTTCGTCAGGTATTACTTTTTCAAAATGTTGCACTCTTGATTTATTCTCTCTGCAAGAGGAGGTTTCTCTGATTAAATCAGCCACTTCATTACTTGATCCCATACCTACTAGTCTGTTTCAGTCATGTTTTGCTTCCCTGAGTCCTGTTGTCTTGAGCATTATAAATGACTCTTTGTGTACTGGAGTTGTGCCAACAGCTTTTAAAACAGCTGCGGTTACCCCGGTACCTAAAGAGACTAATGTTGACTATGATAATCCTAAAATTCTGGAGCGGGTTGTTGCTTCTCAGTTAATTTCTTGTTTAACCCTCTTGTGCTCTGGACCGAAAAACTTTTTGTTTTGAAATTTTAAAAATCACTGCTTCTTTGGAATGATATGAAACTTGGTGACTTTTCTAGCATTAGGTAAACACACAAAAAAATTGGGGTCATGATTCGAGCATGCTAATTGGACGTTAAAAAAAAAGTAGCGTTCATTGTCTTCAGTCATAAATTACCGACCATAGGAAATGAATGGGAAATCGGCAAAAACACATTCTCCGAATATTTGTGTGTACAATCTACAAATCGGCCACAATGCTGAAAAAAAGTACACAGCAGTAAAGGGGTGACACTCCAAAACATCAAGAGTGATATTGACACATCCACTCTCTCACACACACACACACACACACACACACACACACACACACACACACACACACACACACACACGTATGAAAAACTGAACCTATGAACCACATTTAGAATTTTTAAAAATCACAGCTTCATCAGAATATGAAACTTGGTGACTTTTCTAGCATTAGGTATGAAACATAAAAAAATTGGGGTCATGATTCGAGCATGCTAATTGGTTGATTAAAAAAAAGGAGCGTTCATTGTCTTCGGTCATAAATGACCGACCATAGGAAATGAATGGGATTTTTATTCAAATCCATCAAAATAAATAAATAAATAAATAAATCATTAAATGTGTTCAAAAGAGAACTAGGGAATTATCAAGCCTCTCCATAGAGACCTCTAGTGATTACACCCATGGTTGCATGATTTCTTAAATAATTCCAAAAGAGGGCACTAATCTGCTTTCAAAAATTATTTTGAAGGCCTGGTCTCTATTTTAACTTGAAATACTGCAATAATATTTTTTTTTAACAAAAAATAGCCCATAATTATTGCATAAATATTAAAAAATACCATCATATCTCAAAAATACAAAATTAAAAAGAAAAAATATTATTGAAGAAAAATAAATTGCAACCAATGCAACCCCTAAACGAAGAGCACCAGAGGGTTAAATAAAAACAATCTGTTTGAGCCGTTGCAATCTGGCTTCCGCAGTGCCGCTTTGACACTGTAGATCATTCGGTTTTAATTACTCGTCTAGAAACTTTCTGATACTGCACTCAATTGGTTTAAGTCCTACCTTGTTGATCGCAAGCAGTTTGTTGCCATGGGTGGATTTAGGTCTGAGGTCGCTGTTGTGCAATCTGGAGCTCCTCAGGGATCAATTTTGGGCCCTTTGCTTTTTAACATTTATATTTTTCCACTTGGTCAGCTTTTGAGATCTCTTGGTCTAAAAAAAAAATTTTATGCAGACGAAACTCAGATCTACATGCACTTAAAGGCCCAGTTCTTCGTGTTTTTTTGAAGCTTTGATTGTGTTTACAGTGTGCAATATAACGTGTTCATGTTTCGCGTGTAAAAAAAAACACAATTTACTCATCTGTACACCGCTGTTTTCACTGTCCTAAAAACGGCTGATGACTTCCTTGTTCTATGAAGTCCCTCCTTCAGAAATACGTAACGAGTTCTGATTGTGCCAGCGGTTCCCGTGTTGTGATTTGTCCGCAGCTTAGCGCACGTAACTTGCACGGAATGGTCACGCCTCTTAACGGGGAGATATATGCGCTCAATGATCTCTACAGCGTCCCTGGGAAAGCCAAACAAAGGTGATTTGACTCTGGGATGAAAATAACAGCGTCTCGACGACATGGCAACAAACACACTGAAACGCAGCACTTCCTTTTCTCCACGCGACACGTCCTCTTCTCCACGTGGGACAGCAACAAGACCACGCCCCCTTTTTCGCGTATTCTTGTGGGCGGAGGTTAGTCTGTTCTACTGACGTCATTAAAGAAGGAAGTACCAGGATGTAGTCCAAACCGGCCGTTCGCTGTAGGCTTTGAAAGGGAACTTCTGTTAAATAAAATATCTCGCTTGGCATTGAACTTTGAGCTTTATAATTTTACAGGTATTATTTATGCTCTAACAGCAACATTACACACTAACTAAAGTTTGAACAATGGGATCACGAAGAACGGGACCTTTAAAACCTAGTAAAATTGTGCCTGTTGATTTTCTTTATAAATGTTTTTCTAAGATAAACGAATGGATGTCTCAAAATGTCCTATGTCTTAACCGAGAGAAGAATTAAGATTATGCTCATTGGTTCACCCCACCAACTACGTAATGCTGGGTCGGTTACCCTAGCTGCTGATGGTTCAATTACGGAGTCCCAATCAAAACTGAAGAATTTGGGGGGGATCTTTGATGCAAATCTAACATTTAAGCTACATGTAAAAAATACAGTTAAAACTTATTTTTTTAAATTTTAGAAATATTGCCAGACTACAAGTAGCGATGCTACTAGCTTAACTACATTTTTCAGTAGCTCAGTTACTTTTAAAACAGTGTAGCTTTTCCAGCAGCTAACTACTTTATCCAGCAAGTAGCGGTGTAGCGCGACCAAAAGCTACATTGCGTTTTGGGTTCAGACAAGAACGAGCGATGTCTTTCATAGAGCAAATAACTTTCAGCTGCATTTCCTTTCCCTGTGTCTCTTTCACAGCGCGCGCACACACACACACACACACACACACACACACACACACACACACACACACACACACACACACACACACACACACACACACACACACACACACACACACACACACACACACACACACAGCTGAAAAATCCAGCTAAAACCAGCCTAAGCTGGTTGGCTGGTCTTAGCTGGTTTAAACTGGAAGTAGCTGGTTTTAGCAGCCTGGCTAAACTGGTTTCCCAGCCTGATTTAGCTGGTCAAACTGGTTTTAGATGGTCTCCCAGCCTGATTTAGCTGGTCAAGCTGGTTTTAGATGGTCTCCCAGCCTGACTTAGCTGGTTAAGTTGGTCTTCCAGTCTGGACAAGTTGGTGGCCAGCTGCTTTTAGCTGGTCTCCCACCCTGGCTTATCTGGTCAAGCTGGTCTTCCAGCCTGGTTTAGCTGGTTTTAGCTGGTCTCCCACCCTGGCTTATCTGGTCAAGCTGGTCTTCCAGCCTGGTTTAGCTGGTTTTAGCTGGTCTCCCAGCCTAACTTAGCTGATGAACATTTTACCTAATTACAAATTAATCAGATTACATGGTCCATATACAGATATAAATTATTTGTCTAAACACCCAGTGGCAGAAAAAATATAGACAGTCAGCCAGCCTGACCAGCTAAGACCAGCCTGACCAGCTAAAATCAGCGAAGACCAGCTAAAACCATCAAAGACCAACAATTACCAGCTAAGACCAGCCTGACCAGCTAAAACCAGCAATTACCCGCTAAGACCAGCTAAAACCAGCTAAGACCAACAATATCCAGCTTTGACCAGCTAAGACCAGTTTGACCAGCTAAGACCAGCCTGACCAGCTAAAAAAAAATTCAAAACTCCTCTAAAACCTCTGATAAACCAGCTATGACCAGGCTGGGAGACCAGCCAAAACCAGCCTGACCACCTTAGGCTGGTTTAAGCTGGATTTTTCACACACAATGTTAACACACACACACAGCCCCTCCCCTCCACGAGTGTTCGACGTTGAAAGCAAGTTGGCGAAAGGTTGGTATCTCGTGAACACCTTTACACAATCGCACATTAAAAAGTGGTATACAAATATTTTAATTCTGAAAATAATGTTGTCAGAATGGGGCAAGGTTAGCATTAAAAATTGCTAATGTGAAAGCTTACCTACAGAGCTTGGTGTGCACTGAGGTATCGAACCCGAGAACACACAACCGGAGTTCGGTTGCACTCGGAACTGTGCCACGACTCACGTGAATGTGAAAACAACACTCGGGTGCGCACTTGTTCTGTAAGAAAAGTAACCAGCGCATGCGTTTTAGCCGATTACAATGTCATTAGTGTTGATGATTTACCTGAGATCGCGAGAGCGAGCCTGCAGTGTATTCGCGCATAGTGCAATCAGGGCAGCAAATTATTTTGAGTCTCCTCAAAAGAGTCTGTTTGCAAGCAGCAAAGCCGCCTTCAAGCGACACACATACGGTAAACCCAAGTGTCGTTTACTCAGCTGCACATAATAGCAACAAATTAATTGAAAAAAGCCCAATATATTGACCCGCGTTCTGTTTTCTGTCATGCCCGTGCCAGCGGTTTACGTAACTTTGTCTTTCCCAGCTATATGTTTAGCAAGCAAAGCGGTATATTTGTACTTAATGTAATTCTGAGGAACCACCCACATTTTTTTTGCTTCCGACACCCATGAATGAAATCAACTAATCGAATATTCGAAAATCGGGACCCTTCCCTAGAGCCAAGGCTGCTTTATTTCTTCTCGATAGGCGAGTAACATTGATTTTGTTTTGTTTCACAGAACTAATATATACTGGCTTTTGCTTGAATATGCTCATGTGTCATGTTCGCTTGTTTGTCCATTTGCATTGTCGTTCACTTCAGCGATGATAAAGACCCGTTCATTTCCACACCCGATAAGCCTGGAGCGTCTAAACCTCCTCACTGTCCGTTTCAAGTGTCAGCTCCCAGAGTGTGTCCGAAAAGTAAGATAATAAACTCCTAATATATGTTTGTTTCCTTTGGTTCCTCTTTTAGTGATCGATATAACCCTCTAATCTTGTCATAATTGTAATATGTTCGTTAGTTGGTCTGTCCTGCTCATGCTATCATGAGAACTGTGTTTGTTTTTGGGACGTAAGGGATGACTTTTTCACTGAACATTCAACCTGGATTACCATGGTAACACATTGCTTTCACTTATTGATGACATCATATCCTCGGCCTGGCACAGCAGATTCCCGTAGTCGTTGCCTAGGTTACGTATGTTGTGGCGGAGCTATCAAAATAGGGGCCTGTTTGTTTTGGTGATTTGAAATCATCATCGGTTACCAGAAAGCACTTACCCCACCTTTAAACGCTGTCTTCAGATGATCATATTTACAACATGAGTGCATCTGAACTGCATCATAATGTCCATTCCAGGTTGATTCAATCATGGCTGAAAAGAATTTTCTGCACCACTCTTTGTAGGGAGTACATTCTTCACATGTATTCATTTAGCAATGCTTTTATCCAAAGTGACTTACAAATGAGGAAATTCAACAAGTGATTAATCTTAATAACAATTAGAAGGATTAACAATACAATAGGCGGAAATGCTTTATCAAAAGTGACCGACCTATTAAATTGCTCGTAAATCTCTCCTTATCACCAGCTATTGGATTCAATCTTTTGGTCAACGTGTTTTCTTTCAATCAGCACAGGTTTTGCCTGTAAAGGCCCTGATATACTTCAAGTGCGATTGAAGAACGAACTGTGACGTCGAACAAAAACCAGGACAAAATGAAGTTTGTTTAAGTTTGAAGCAGCTTTGGTAAAGTGAAAAATTCGCTCTGGCTGGTGAACACCTTCAAACTCCCATTGGTCCGTGTGTTGGGTGTGGCTCTGAGGCTCCTGTTCAGAAGTTGGCTCTGACACGGTTTTTCATGTTTAATACTGTAGAGCTGCTGCTTTAAAACAATCTATTGTATAAAGTGCTGTATGAATAAGCGTGACGTGAGTTGCAGAGCTGGTGCAAACATATCCACATCACTATGATCAGATGCAACGGTATTTCAAACGTTTCACCTAAGTGAAGAGTGAAGCAGAACTTCACTGTGAGAATATCATGACCTTAGTTTAATGTCTCTGCCCCCTGCTGGACGGACTGTAATGTTGCACTGAACTCTGTCTGTTCAGTCCGACTCGTTCCTTCCGTACGCCGCCACATGCAAACACTGCGACGAGCGGCGTCTGAAACGGTCTCATCTGACGGCTACCAATCCACAGGCTTGTGTAGCTCTGGCGCAGTCTTTTTCTTCAAACACACCTTTTTGGATAAGCGCGGCGATATGACTTTACTCCGGCGCCTCTTTTGCCTCCACGTCTTTCGCTTCGTCCCGCTCATTAATTTCCGTGAGAAGCTGGGGACGAGTTTAGGGCTGTCCGTCGGCACGAGTTTCGCCTCTAGTCTCGACGCAAGCTGACGCGACACGAAGAACGAAAGTGCTTTGGACAGAAGACGGGGCCAACATCGCCCTCTGGAATTTCCAGATCCGGTCAGGTCGTGTACGAAAGAGGACAGGTCCTTCGGGAGACCGTACTTTCGGACACACCGGAGCCGTTTCGGGATGCAATTGCCATTGTTTTTAAGACTCTGGAAGTGAACCAGTCCAAATCCACGGCCATAGCCGTCATTTCGTATTCCCATCCACAGACAGGAGAGCGCCGCGCTGAACACAGGAGCTGTGACCGAAGACGCCTCCATTGGTTTCTCCATGCACTCTTCCTCACTGCTCATCTGCTCCTCTTCTTCAACAGCACTGTAGAGCCCAGTCTTACAGAGCTCAGCCTTTCTTTCGCTCGTCCTCCATCTCAGGTAAGCCCGATGGGCGTTTGGGCTCCAGGCGATCAGGACGAGACCGCCAGCCTTCTGCACGGCCTGACACTGACCGAACAGCCACGGCACGGGTCCCAGCTGCGCCAGAGAGGACTGCATCCACTGCGCCAGCTTCACGTCCATGCAGAGCTCCCCCTGTAGGCCCGAGGCCAGACTGCACACGGCGGTGATGTGCGCCTCGTCATCAGACGAGCACACAAGCAGCACAGGACGTCTTTTAGCTCTCCGCCACACTGCAGAAAGAAAGACATCTTTATCCTCTCTGACAGAAACTAACCAGGGTCATAACAGCATTTTATAACATATTGGCACAAGCCAGGAACATGCTGAATGCACATACATGAACACAGGCGAACCACACAAACTTTCACACGGTATATAAACTTGCGTAAACACTGGGGGGGGGGTGTTTTGAATGCATGTGGGAAGACACATCATGGCCATATTCCAGGATGACAATGAGTGCGTTTACACAATGCTATTATAATGAGATTTTGGCAATATTGCGATTAAACTTTACCTCACGTAAAACGCAATACTTCAATCAAACTAATGTGATTAAGCTCATAATCGTAGTAACCATAATCGCATTAAACTATGTGGCGTACGCTGATTTTAATTGCAATAAACAGGCATGTAAACATTAAAGGCGCTGGTGAGCCTTCTTGACCAGGCTGGAGGTGTTGGTTGTCCACAACATGTCCGCCGAGATGTGGATTCCCAGGAACTTGAAACTGGAGACATGCTCAACAGCCATTCCATTGATGTGGATGGTGTCGTGTGTGCCTCTTGACTCTTTCCTGAAGTCCATGATAATATACAGATTTTCTCCTCATTGTTGTCACTACTAGAGCAAGCTCCTGATTGGTTAACGAAGCGTTCAGATTTTTCAACTCGGGCAATTCGCTTGAATGTCTATTCGTGTCTTTGCATTGATTTAACATGTAAATCACTCGCGCAGATCGCGTCATTCGTGTCCGGTGTGAACGCACCATTACACAGGGAGCGTGCTGGGGACTATTTTCAGGCGCTGCGTAATATCATTATAACTTTGGTCATTTTTTTGAGCGAGATGCTAACGGTCTAACCAGATTCAACGATCTATGCTAAGCTATGCTAAAAGTGCTACCGCCAGACCCAAAGATCAGCTGAATGGATTCGAAAATGGTAAAACTCAACTATTTAACTCCAGGGGAGTTGGAAAATGGGCCTCAAAAAAAGTGGAGTGTTCCTTTAAATCGCATTATTACAGCTCTGACCAAAGTGCGCATGTGCTCGGACGTGAATGGATGCCGTGTGTTGTTTACAAAACTTCATGAATGAACTCCGTGACATTATTCTGAAGTTTTCTCTTCTCCAAATCGTTAAACTCTGAAAACATAACTCGCTGAGCAGTCTCTGCTGCGTATCTTCATCCAGACGGTGTGAAGAACGTGACAACAGCGTAGGCAAACCCAGCATTGCGATGTTCATCACGGTGCCAAATAATATCCAGTACATCCATAAAGATGCATTTTGAATTTGATGCAAGTAGATTAAAACAATGGCCGGTAACATGCATATTGTATGCCTATCTGAGTGGGTTACAACCATACTTGTTGTATATTAACAAGTTGTTATTAACCAAATAATCAGAAAAATGAAAATTGCATGTAAACTGGAGTGAGGAGTTCTGCTCATGTCATGTAAACATCTTACTACGATTAAGACCTTACTCTGATTATTAGAAATAAATCGCATTAATGGTGCACATGTAAACATAGTAAATGTCAAGATCCATCAGGCTCAAACTGTGAAAGAATGGTTGGGAGTCTTTGGGATGTGCTGGAGGAGACTTTACAGAGTGCTGGACTCTTGTATTGGCAATACAAGATCTGGACCAAAAATGTATGCACCTCTTGATGGAAATAAATGTTGTGGCTCTTAAGCATTTGCATATTTAAATCCAAACAGTGCCTAGGGGTGTGACGAGATCTCGCAATATTAAAACGGTGATATCAGCATGACTGAAGAACTGACACTCATTACGAGATGATTTTTGCCGCTTTGAGAGCTGAGCTCCAGGGCCTCATCAGACCGTCGTGAGGCCCACTCAGAGTCACTCTAGCTGGGGAGAGATTTCAATTTTCACCCTGGTGAAGTTCTGGAAGTATGAAACCTCCAGGAAAAGACAGGCTGGTTTTCTGAAACTGCCTGGATGCACCATTCCCGGGAATCAAGCTCAGATGCCCCCTCCACTATTAGTGAAGGACAAACTACATTTACGCGTCAAGTGAGTAAGGCTCAACTCTTTTTAGCTTGTCCGCACACAAAATTCATGAAACAAAAAAAGTGCTTTATTGAGGTTCTGTTGCTTGGAATATGTATACAAATATGTATATGTATGTTTATGTGCTACTACTGCTAAGATGTATAGTTTAATGATTTGATTAGAGTCACACGACTTTCCCCCATTCATTCTCAATGACCCCCAAACAAAACCACAGCACACTCTGTAAAAACTCACCAGACTCAAGAGATACGCTGCTTTAAAGAGTGATTTACACACTTTCCAAAGTTATATTTCATAATTGAGAAAACAAGAGTTTTATTTTTGCACTGCATCATCTTATCATTATTTTCTCATTGGAATATTGATGCTGTAACAGTAATTAAACTATGGACGGTTTTAGGAAGTTAGTCAAGTCAGTTAAAGGGGTGGTTGATTATTTGACTTTTTTTAACTTTAGTGAGTGTTAGAGCCCTGCACGGGCCTCAAATCTAGGCCCTAGCTTTTTAAGGACTACAACAAACGGCTGTTAGGTACTACACAAGCCTCCTCCCGGGTTAGCGACATCACTAACCCTGAAATTTACATAAACCCCGCCCCCGGGAACTCACAACAAAGGGGGTGAGATTATCATGACAGAATATGCTAATCAATGACTTGAAGTTAGTTAACTCCACATCAACTACATAAATTCATCAACTAACCATTCAGAAACGTCCTGTCTCATTCTACATGTTGTCTCTTCTTCTTGAGTCTCTCCATCATTGTCCGACTCCGGTTTGAACATAAAAGGCTGAACAGTTTCATTGCCTGTCTGCATGAGGAGCTGCTAACGCAAACGCCCCATGAGCAGCAGCTCATTTGCATGTAAAGGGACTCACCCTCAAAAAGTGACAATTTTAACATGCTATAAAAAATGATCTGTGGGGTATTTTGAGCTAAAACTTCACATACACACTCTGGGGACATCAGAGACTTATTTTACATCTTGTGAAAAGGGGCAATCAATCACCCCTTTAAACTGTCGACAGGTTGAATAACACAAACCTGGTTCAAATATGTACCTCCTCCTTGAGTTGCACAGAGCATGTTCCTGGCCTAAAATCAACTGGAATGTTTCCTGACCTGATGTGCTGCTTTTGAGCAGCCAGCATGAGATGCAGACCAGAAGCGTCAGTGCAGTCAGGAGAGTCAGTGCAGCGCCAATGACCAGACCCCACCTCCTGTGTGTGACTGAAAGGGTTGAGGATGAGCGTGATTATTATTATCCCTCTCTCAGCAAGTGTGCAACAATGATGAAGGGTGTTTGTACTTACAGTCAGGGCAGATGATTCTTCTTCCATGGAGATCCACACGCCACACCTACAGACGGACAGGAGCAGAATTGATCACTTCTGATTGATTCAGACACAGTGGGATACAGAAATCCAATGATACTCATAAAACATGCTGGGAATGAAGCGCATGCGTGACACGTTACCTGCACACACAGTCCTGATGAGAGGAAGTGGAAGGGCAGGCTCAGCTCTGACGCTGTGGCGCCTCCGTCCTGAGGAGAGGAGTATTGCAGGGTAATGTACTTTAACAGGATGATCGTCACACTGAAGGGTTATTTTACCATCCTGACACACTCACCGTACATAATGGCACTTATTACACAGACACTCATCAAATCGGAGCTGAAATCAGGCCCGGCTCCAGCTTTGAGATGCAGGGTGGGCCCATTGAAATTTTAACATTAATTTTCCTCCGTAACGAAACATAATTGTATTATATTTTAAAAGAGGCAGGTCTTGAAAGGAACTCTCTATATTTGCAGGGCTCATCGCAAAGGAGCTTTTCTACAGGTTCATTCTGGTCCAGATTTTTAGTTGCCGTGCAAACATTTGCACTGGCCCCACCACAAAAAAGTATTAGTATTTTAATAAATATTAAGACAAGTAAACAGTCAGTACTAAAATAAGAACAAATTACAAGCAGTAGCACAAATAAATAGAATCAAGGTAGGACTGGGGGGCCTAGTTTATGTTTGGGCCCTATATGCTACAAATGACCTCATCTAGAACATCATTATAGAGTAGCAAAAAATACACAACAATTAAAATATACTTTGAGGTTCCTAGAATAATTAATACGGTATGCAACATGCCTAGCCTACACTTTTAGTTTTTTTACAGTTTATCTATGTTTTTTCCTGCCATATTTTTCTGTTTTTAAACAGACATTTTCTGGGGCCCCTTTTTTAACAGTTTTTTACAGTGTAGTCAACGAGTCGAGAGAAGATCAAAACCCTGAAATTACACTGAGCAATAAAGCCAGAGATGAACAGTATTTTTAAATGTATTAAATGTCATATCTGTGTCCTCTTATGTCAGATCAAAATTTTGTATCTTATGTTAAAATGTAATTCACCCTTTAAATAATTTGGTCATTTCAATAATTATTTATGCAATTTTATATTATGTATTTGATAGAATTAAAAGAGCAGTTTCATGTCTATCTTTATATTGTTCAACTGGTCGAGGTTGATATGGGATTTAGAAAGTAGACTAGTAATAACAAGTAATGGAATGGTTAAATAGTAAATATTGAATGTATATTGCAAACTGTATTTATGAATGGGTAGCTTAAAGGTCCCGTTCTTCGTGTTTTTTTGAAGCTTTGATTGTGTTTACAGTGTGCAATATAACATGTGTTCATGTTTCGCGTGTAAAAAAAAACACAGTATTTTTCACACAATGTACTCATCTGTATACCGCTGTTTTCACTCTCCTAAAAACGGCTGATGACTTCCTTTATTCTATGAAGTCCCTCCTTCAGAAATACGTAACGAGTTCTGATTGTGCCAGCGGTTCCTGTGTTGTGATTCGACAGCAGCTTAGAGCACGTTGTACGGAAAGGTCACGCCTCTTAACGGGAGATGTATGCGGCTATGCGCTCAATGATCTCTACAGCGTCCCTGGGAAAGCCAAACAAAGGTGATTTGACTCCGGGATGAAAATAACAGCGTCTCGACGACATGGCGACAAACACACTCAAACGCAACAATTCCTTTTCTCCACGCGACCGTCCTCTTCTCCACGTGGGACAGCAACAAGACCACGCCCCCTATTTCGCGTATTCTTGTGGGCGGAGGTAAGTCTGTTCTACTGTCCTACTGACGTAATCAATGAAGGAAGTACCAGGATGTAGTCCAAGCCGGCCGTTCGCTGTAGGCTTTGAAAGGGAACTTCTGTTAAATAAAATATCTCGCTTGGCATTGAACTTTGAGCTTTATAATTTTACAGGTATTATTTATGCTCTAACAGCAACATTACACACTAACTAAAGTTTGAACAATGGGATCACGAAGAACGGGACCTTTAAATAATTTACTCATCTGATTCGTTCAAATAGGAATAAAACTTGTTGCTCGGAGACGCAACGGTTCAAGAACTTTTTTCACACATTCATGGTGACATTTCTGCCTCGCTATGGCCGTGAGAGAGTGCTGAAAACCACTCAGATCGCATAGTTTAGTGGAAAAAGTCACAGAAACGATTATTCTCAAGAAATGACGCGTGAACACAAGAAGCAGAAGGGAACCGTTTAGAACCGCGGTTCTCTGCGTGCGCTTTGGGTGTATGCGCAGAGAAAACAGTGCGCGAGTTCTTACACGTCTTTCCGCGAAACCGTGTTTAAAATCGTCTTAAACTGAAAAGAGACTTAAAACAGGCTTACTAGTTTGTAAATAACAAGCAGATTTTTGATGACAAGCAATCGAAAACCATGACCTCTCTCAAAATCTGGAGCTGAAATATTGAAATTGGTTATTTGACGTGGGGCCAGGGTGGGCCAAACTTCTGATTGGGTGGAGCCAGGCCTGGCTGAAATTATTATTTTAAATGATCATCATGTGAGAGGAAGATGGGAAGTTAGCTCAGCTATGTAAATAAAATCAGTTATACAGTTTTACACTCAAATATTTGACTGCAGAATGTTGGCATTAACCGATGACAATTAAAAATACTGTACATTTTGACATACTACTCTAATATCTAACATTTAAAAACGCATAACTGTACACTTGGTGTGCCCTAAATTAATTACCAGTGCATTGAGCAAGTACTCACGTGAATTAGTAACATTTACAGATAAGGATATAACCTGTAAAATTCATGTTTTGCGCTGAGGACGCACACACATCTGTCAAAGTGCATGACAGGATATGTTAAACACCAATGCATTCGCTTGAAGTATAAAATAAACACCACTCATGTTTTGGGCGCTTGATCATGTACCTTTCCTGCAGCAGTTCACTCTGTTTCCTCCACTATTTCTAGATGCATTTTGTTCCATAGAAATGCATTATTCAGTGTTGTAATTTGACCCGAATGGTGGAAGTTTTCCCGACTAATGGATAATGAGAATTGTTATCGATGATTTTCATTATCGATTTTATTAATTAGCTGTTGCAGCCCTACTTATGACACACTGGCTAATGTCGATATAAAAAATAAAAAAAAGCCAAATATCGGCAGATATTGGTCGACAGCCAATATCGAATGGACTTTACTTGTACTGTCATAATAAAAGGTCCCACTTATATTCTCATTATTGTTTTTTTAAATGCCAAATATCAGCCGATATATCGGTCAATCACTAATATCGAATAGCCACCCTATGCTCATATTCATGCATATGCAGGTACTCAATGTCTTTGATCAAAAGAAAGCACAGGACAGGAAAACTATTACTAACCAGCTGACGTGAGATGACGGGTCCTTGAGATGCACACGTCTCTTTATCTCTGGCACACAGCTGAGCAGCAAAAGCAGCAGCGATATTAGACGTCAGGTGCACATGCAGATGCAGAGATCCGGGGACAACAGTCACGCTCCACTCGGACCGGCCCTCTGAGAGAAGACATCAGAGTCAGACAAGAAGACAGCAGCAATATGCTACTACACTCACCTAAAGGATTATTAGGAACACCATACTAATACTGTGTTTAACCCCCTTTCGCCTTCAGAACTGCCTTAATTCTACGTGGCATTGATTCAACAAGGTGCTGAAAGCATTCTTTAGAAATGTTGGCCCATATTGATAGGATAGCATCTTGCAGTTGATGGAGATTTGTGGGATGCACATCCAGGGCACGAAGCTCCCGTTCCACCACATCCCAAAGATGCTCTATTGGGTTGAGATCTGGTGACTGTGGGGGCCATTTTAGTACAGTGAACTCATTGTCATGTTCAAGAAACCAATTTGAAATGATTTGAGCTTTATGACATGGTGCATTATCCTGCTGGAAGTAGCCATCAGAGGATGGGTACATGGTGATCATAAAGGGATGGACATGGTCAGAAACAATGCTCAGGTAGGCCGTGGCATTTAAACGATGCCCAATTGGCACTAAGGGGCCTAAAGTGTGCCAAGAAAACATCCCCCACACCATTACACCACCACCACCAGCCTGCACAGTGGTAACATGGCATGATGGATCCATGTTCTCATTCTGTTTACGCCAAATTCTGACTCTACCATCTGAATGTCTCAACAGAATTCAAGACTCATCAGACCAGGCAACATTTTTCCAGTCTTCAACTGTCCAATTTTGGTGAGCTTGTGCAAATTGTAGCCTCTTTTTCCTATTTGTAGTGGAGATGAGTGGTACCCGGTGGGGTCTTCTGCTGTTGTAGCCCTTCTGCCTCAAGGTTGTGCGTGTTGTGGCTTCACAAATGCTTTGCTGCATACCTCGGTTGTAACTCTAGCATCAACAAGGCATTTTCGCCCACAGGACTGCCGCATACTAGATGTTTTTCCCTTTTCACTCCATTCTTTGTAAACCCTAGAAATGGTTGTGCGTGAAATACTCAGACCGGCCCGTCTGGCACCAACAACCATGCCACGCTCAAAATTGCTTAAAATCACCTTTCTTTCCCATTCTGACATTCAGTTTGGAGTTGAGGAGATTGTCTTGACCAGGACCACACCCCTAAATGCATTGAAGCAACTGCCATGTGATTGGTTGATTAGATAATTGCATTAATGAGAAATTGAACAGGTGTTCCTTATAATCCTTTAGGTGAGTGTATATGACAGGTCCTCACCTGACTCGAAGGGACAGAACACTCGATGACTGCCATTTAGAGAAAACTGCAACACAAACAAATACGCACACATGAGAAATACAAACACATTTTAATCATGCACTAATGTGTGCTCGGCGTGCAGTACCTTCACACACATCTGAGGGTGTTTATCTACAGCAGACACATTATATTCCTGTTGAAAAAGCAAAATGTAATCAGAATAGCATACTAGCATTCAGTAAGTGATCTCTGTTCACCCTGTTCTGTTCTGGACCGTCACGCACCAGTTTAGTCCCGTAGAGGGTGCCATTGGGGGTGGGGACACAGTAAGAGTTCTGCGTGTAGATTCGCCAGCACAGAGAGACCGAGGGATCTGATTGGTCATCAGGACAGAGAGGCTCCCATTGCAGAACAGAGCCGCAAACCCTTGCTGAGCTGGAGGACAAGATGTCACCGCCATCTGTGGGACGGAGACGATGCTGTCAAACACGCGCAAACACAACCTAGACACGACTGAGATCAGACTATCAGGAAGACAACATTAAAGTCAGCATGACATGGAAGATGCACTAGTCTTTTATTTCCAATTGTGATGTACATGATCAGGCATAACATTATGACAGGTGAAGTGAATAACACTGATTATCTCTTCATCACGGGATCTGTTAGTGGGTGGGATATATTAGGCAGCAAGTGAACATTTTTGTCCTCAAAGTTGATGTGTTAGAAGCAGGAAAAATGGGCAAGAGTAAGGATTTGAGTGAGTTTGACAAGGGCTAAATTGTGATGGCTAGACGACTGGGTCAGAGCATCTCCAAAACTGCAGCTCTTGTGGGGTGTTCCCGGTCTGCAGAGGTCAGTGTCTATCAAAAGTGCTCCAAGGAAGGAACAGTGGTGAACCGGTGACAGGGTCATGGGCAGCCAACGCTCATTGATGCACGTGGGGAGCGAAGACTGGCCCGTGTAGTCCGATCAAACAGACGAGTTACTGTAGCTCAAATTGCTCAAGAAGTTAATGCTGGTTCTGATAGAAAGGTGTCAGAATACACAGTGCATCACAGTTTGTTGCGTATGGGGCTGCATAGGCGCAGACCAGTCAGGGTGCCCATGCTGACCCCTGTCCACCGCAGAAAGCGGCAACAGTGGTTATGTGAGCATCAGAA
The DNA here is from genome assembly GCA_023566225.1 of Romanogobio albipinnatus. NCBI lineage: Eukaryota > Metazoa > Chordata > Actinopteri > Cypriniformes > Gobionidae > Romanogobio > Romanogobio albipinnatus. The sequence continues at coordinate 7,106,761 of CM042253.1, read as the reverse complement.
CTGGACCAGGCTGTGGCTCTTTCAGCAGGATAATGCGCCCTACCACAAAGCAAAAATTGTTCAGGAATGGTTTGAGGAGCACAACAACGAGTTTGAGGTGTTGACTTGGCCTCCAGGCCCCCATCCAATCGAGCATCTGTGGGATGTGCTGAACAAACAAGTCCGATCCATGGAGGCCCCACCTCGCAACTTACAGGACTTAAAGGATCTGCTGCTAACATCTTGGTGCCAGATACCACAGCACACCTTCAGGGGTCTAGTGGAGTCCATGCCTTGACGGGTCAGGGCTGTTTTGGCAGCAAAAGGGGGACCAACACAATATTAGTATAATGTTGTGCCTGATTGGTGTATATCCTTATAAGTGACTGATTCGAACACTCCACATTGCAGCAAATGGAGCTTCTCTTGCACCAAATGCATAAAAATATAGTAATTCACATTTTATTTTCAAAAAACTATATTTTTTTAAATTTTAATATTTCAAAATATAGATCAAATCTATTATCGTTTCTCAATGACACTAAAATAACACTGGCTTGTTGTGAGGCAGTTGCCTTCTCTGAGAAGGATCACAAGTCTGGGAAATAATACGCACACGAACACAGACTGTCACACCGCACATCACCATAACAGGAAGACATTACATGGCATTTATTCTTTACAATCTGCTCTATGTTCATCTATCGACATGTCAGTTGTGTCAGGGAGGAGACATTCTGTTTGAGTTATCGATTAATCATTATGTCTTTCCATGTAAACACTGCTAAAATCAATATACTGATACTGATCTTTACAGTGAGAGTTAGAACAAAACACTCACACACGCACGCTCAAACACACTCACACATACACACACACACACACTCACGTGGCAGTATTCTCTCTTTTAAGGGACACTGTATGTTTCTTCTGGCATCAGGGCCTGTAAACCACAGCTGTGAACACAGAATAATGCAGATGTTATACATTACTAAGGTCAGAAAACTAAAAGTGAAATGACTTTTGAAGAGTAGCACACCTGCACACACACACAAGGAACCAGGGATGGGAAGCTCAGAACGGTTTGATTGACAGGAGGATCGATCTGCAACACAAACACAACACCTCAATGGATCATGTAAGATGTACAGGGATTAAAATGGTTAAAATGTTGCAATTTGTCCTTGGTTTGGTTCAAGGGAACATTTCTAAACAACAGACCAACATTTGTTTGTTAATACAAGTCACGTATGAAGTTTTGAAATGCTACAAGATTAAATATTTCACTCACCTCTTCAAAATGAAACACCTCGCATATCACACGATTGTAGCATAGGCTGATCTTCACTCGTTGGTCTGTTTCCATTCGTACAGTGAAGCGTTTGTGATGCTCGTCCACAGTGATACTGGCTTTAGGCACTGAATTGTCCTTGTCTGTGTTGTGGAGCAGATTCTGGACATTTATAGAGCGAGAGAGAGCTGCGGGCAGGACGATGTGAGATCTGATCAGCAGCTCGTCACTGTCATTGTGAACAGACACTGTGATGGTGGAGCCAGCCCGTGCCGGGAAACAGTCGTACCGCAGGATCCACTGGAGGGCGACATACACACAGTTACAAACACAGCAAACAGCCTGAGAAATACAAAGCATGCCTCAAAAAACTGATTACAATTCCATTAAATCCAAGCATCAGAAAAGAAAAATCAGCAAAATAAGCATTTAAGAGTTTACGAAGATTAGGGCTTTTTTTGTTCTTAGATCTGGAAAACACCACCAATTCCTTTTGGAGAAGTAGGAGGATTTGTTTGTTTTTTTGTGCGTGTACAAATCTGCATTTGTGTAATGAATGTTTGGCCAAAACTACAATATTAACTAAAAACTCAGCATCCTGTTTCCTACGTCCCATAACGCTTTGCACAAATTATGGGAGTAACTTCTGTTAAACTGTAAATGATCAGCGTAAGGGTTCGCTCTATGAACACACTAATAAGCATTTTCAAAAACTGGGTACAATGAGATGCCATTATTACTCACTCTTCAACCACCCAACATTAAAATGATATTTGTGTAAAAGTGAAAAAGCATTAATAAACCAATCACAGACCACCATGAATAACCTCAGATCGTTTCTGCAATATTACAAGTGTGTTAAATATCACTATAGTAATATACATTATATTGCCAAAAGTATTGGGGCACCCCTCCAAATCATTGAATTCAGGTGTTCCAATCACTTCCATGGCCACAGGTGTATAAAATCAAGCACTAGGCATGCAGACACTTCTACAAACATTTGTGAAAGAATGTGTCGCTCTCAGGAGCTCAGTGAATTCAAGCGTGGTACCGTGATAGGTTGCCACCTGTGCAAGAAGTCCAATTTCCTCACTAAAATTAAATTAAATATTCCACAAAAAAACTAAAGTCAACTGTTAGTGGCATTATAACAAAGGTCGGTCACAGTGCGCAGAAGTCACCAACTTTGTGCAGAGTCAATAGCTACAGACCTCTAAACTTCGTGTGGCCTTCAGATTAGCTCAAGAACAGTGCGTAGAGAGCTTCATGGAATGGGTTTCCATGGCCGAGCAGCTCATCCAAGCCAGTAAAGCACGCCACCACTGGACTCTAGAGCAGTGGAGACGTGTTCTCTGGAGTGACCAATCACACTTCTCTGCCTGGTAATTCTATGGACGAGTCTGGGTTTAATGGTTGCCAGGAGAACGGTACTTGCCTGACTGCATTGTGCCGAGTGTAAAGTTTGGTGGAGGGGGATTATGGTGTGGGGGTTGTTTTTCAGGGGTTGGGCTTGGCCCCTTAGTTCCAGTGAAAGGAACTCTTAATGCTTCAGCACACCAAGACATTTTGGACAATTTCATGCACCCAACTTTGTGGGAACAGTTTGGGGATGGCCCCTTCCTGGAACATGAAAGAGATTTGCAGCTCATTCAGTCAAAATGACGGATAAGGATTATTATAACACAATCTTATGATTCGAAATGATTTATTTCAGACTTTTTGAGTGGAACTTCCCCAAACCGGAAGTGTTCATTGGGATCGTTGGTAAAGTGAATAGTTTTGAAATCAAAACCAGGAACATACATGTTTCAAAAAACGTAACCATATGCTCAAATGTCTCCATGGGCCCTATTTTAACGATCTGAGCACATGGTCTGAAGCTCATGGCGCAGGTGCACTTAGGGCGTGTCCGAATCCACTTTTGATAGTTTAAAGACGGAAAAAAAAAACGGTCAGCGTACCAGTCGCATGGTCCGAAAGGGTTGTCCCTAGTCTCTTAATGAGTCATGGGTGTGTTTTGGGCTTAACGTCCGATAAACCAATCAGAGTCTCATCTCCCATTCCCTTTAAAAGCCAGTTGCGCTCGCACCATGGCGGATTCGCTATTTACATGTGAGCGGAAAGACTGACCGCTTCTCCAGAGGGGAATCCTTTTATTTTTAATATTTAGAAATGTGTGTGTGCTGCTGCACATCCCTGTGTGTGTAATAAGCAGAGGGTACACTCGTTGTGCACCGCCTATAGGCTCATATTACTAACACACCCTTTAAATAACACAAAAAATACTGCACTATTGACTTTAGAGCAGGTTTGTGTTGGTCAATGGGCAGTCGTTTTCAGTTCCTCAAAATAGCAATGCAAAAATGCTCCTGAACACACCTGGTTTTCAGACCAGCACGCCCATGGTTGAACTGATGGTTGCCATTTAAACAATGTGGCGCTGAACGTGAAAATGATAACTAGGGCTGAAACTAGCAAAAAACACTTGCATCCTGCTTGGCGTCACATTGCGCCGGGTGTATGATAGGACCCCGTGTTCTGCTTCACTAAAGTTGCACTCGCCAAGTCTGAGAAACTCATTGCAAGGATAATGTCATTAAACACAGAACACAGGAATTCACTCACAACGGCCTGATGGGACGTCCTGTTCTTTTCACTCATCTGAATTCTTGCTTCGTGTTGCTGCAGATTATCACTGGTGATCCACTGGCGAAGAAGAAGAAGATACAATCGTTATGATGCCTTAAAATCAATTTAGTGAAAGTTCAGTTCAAAACTTTGTGACAAAAACAATGTTTTCTTTACATGAACACTAGTGTGTATGTGTACATTTGTACACCTGTTTGAAGTGCACTTCATCTGACCCGAGAGCAAACACAGACGCTCAATCAACACTACAAAGCGCTTGCATAACTCTCTGATGATGAAACACTCATACACTTTCAAACATGTAAAAACCGAAGTATACTTTGACCTTCACCAATGCTAGTGCAGACAGTAAATGATTTAGCTGGAACAGTTTTTCCTCTAGACGTTCCCTCGAAAAACCCCACTAGAAACCAATAAACAGCATTCATTTAAAATGATCCGTTGCATTTCCTCAACCAGTGTTTCTCAGCAGGGCAAAAAACAATGACAAACACAAATAATAGAACACAACTGACCATATAGCTATACATTTAGAAAAGCAAAATAAATAGGTTTATCATGTTTTCTGCAGCACGTTAATCATCAGTCTCAAACATATTTGATGTAAACATGTTTACAACGAAATGTTGGAACGGAACTCTGGAATAGTCTTCCTAGCATTGTTCGGGAAGCAGACACACTCTGTCAGTTTAAATCTAGACTAAAATCATCTCTTTAACCTGGCAAACACATAGAACATTATCAATTTCTATTATTCAAATATGTTAAAGGATTGTTAGGCTGCATAAATTAGGTCAGCCGGAGCCGGGAACACTTCCTTTAACACCTGATGTACTCGTTATATCATAAGAAGAATGGCATCTATGTTAATATTAGTCTTTGTTTATCCTGAGGGTACCGTAGTCAACCATATCCGGTCCGTACCCAGATCAGATGAAAGACCTGTGCCTAGACACGACTTGATTTGTTGAGTTGAGACTTCCAGTAAAATCCAGGCAACAACCCAAAAGTGTAGGACGTCAGAATAAATACACCATAAAATGTCAAATGTGCTGATTGTAAATATTAAATCATGCAAAGCAATTCAAATCCAAAGCAGTCATTTTGTCAATCTTCAAATATCTTTGATGCAAACTGCGCACACACATGTACAGTATATACACCGAACAGGTATAACATTATGACCACCATCCTAATATTGTGTTGGTCCCCCTTTTGCTGTCAAAACAGCCCTGACCCGTCGAGGCACGGACTCCACCAGACCCCTGAAGGTGTGCTGTGGTATCTGGCACCAAGGTGTTAGCAGCAGATCCTTTAAGTCCTGTAAGTTGCGAGGTGGGGCCTCCATGGATCGGACTTGTTTGTTCAGCACATCCCACAGATACTCGATTGGATTGAGATCTGGGGACTCAAACCATTCCTGAACCATTTTTGCTTTGTGGCAGGGCACATTATCTCATGAAAGAGCCACAGCCACCAGGGAATACCGTTTCCATGAAAGGGTGTACATGGTCTGCAACAATGCTTAGGTCGGTGGTACGTGTCAAAGTAACATCCACATGGATAGCAGGACCCAAGTTCAGAACACTGCCTCTGCCGGCTTGCCTTCTTCCCATAGTGCATCCTGGTGCCATGTGTTCCCCAGGTAAGCCATGCACACGCACGCGGCCATCCACGTGATGTAAAAGAAAATGTGATTCATCAGACCAGCCCACCTTCTTCCGTTGCTCCGTGGTCCAGTTCTGATGCTCACGTGCCCACTGTTGGCACTTTCGGCGGAGGACAGGGGTCAGCATGGGCATCAATGAGCGTTGGCTGCCCATGACCCTGTCACCGGTTCACCACTGTTCCTTCCTTGGAGCACTTTTGATAGACACTGACCTCTGCAGACCGGGAACACCCCACAAGAGCTGCAGTTCTGGAGATGCTCTGACCCAGTCGTCTAGCCATCACAATTTGACCCTTGTCAAACTCACTCAAATCCTTACGCTTGCCCATTTTTCCTGCTTCTAACACATCAACTTTGAGGAGAAAATGTTCACTTGCTGCCTAATATATCCCACCCACTAACAGGTGCTGTGAAGAGATAATCAGTGTTATTTACATCACCTGTCATAATGTTATGCATGATCGGTCTCTTCTGCTCACCAAGTCTGCATTTTTTTGACACCGTAAATACTGTGAAATATTACTGCAATTTAAAATATGTTTTCTATGTGAATGTGTTATATGTTGTATTTGTTGTATTTTTAACCAAAACTTTCGAATGGTAGTGCATATTGAATTGAATATAATTGAATATACCATTTAAAATGGATGAATTGTGTCATAGCATATATGAGCACAACAAAGCAATTTCATAATTGAGTTGATGATACAAACCCAGGATTTTATCAAGAGCAATCGATCTCTCCATTGCTTTTCACACAGACAGCGGTCAGGGCATCATTTACTTCCAGTAAGAGTTGGTGATATCTGGCGACCGTTGGATAGTTATATGTCACGTGACACAGTTGAACGAACTGTAAACAAACAGCCTTTAAAGAGCTGCAGTGTTCAAGCTCACTACAAACACAGGAGACATTTACACCTGGACAAATAAACCTCCGCAAAACTGATATAAATCTCATCTGCTGCTTCTATGGCTTATGCAAACGCAATGGAGATAATTTCTATGATATTGCCAATATGGCAGTGTTGGAGACGGATTGCTATCGGTGTCGAATGCATCATTTACACGATCATTACCAAAAAGCAACAAGATCAATTCACATCTTTTAAAGGCTGCATTAACAAGGTCAGCCAGAACATGAAATACTTCCTATAACACACAACGTACTTTTTACATTGTAAGAATAATGGCATTATGCTAATGTTAGTCTCTCTGTTTATCCCGAGAGTACCGTAGTTAACCATATCTGGTCCGTATACAGATCAGATGGAGGACCCTCACCTAGACATGACTTGACAAAACCCAGTTTTGCTTCTGGTCTGTTCTTGCAGTAGTTCAACCCAAACTGAACCTAATAAAGAAAGGTGAGTTGGCCTGAGTCTTACCCTGAGAACGCTGTTCTGTTTCCACACATGTAGCGTGTAGGAGTCGCCAGTTTCAGAGTCACTGAAGTCGATCTTCAGGGTCTCATTTGCCACTACAAACGAAGGTCAGAAAAGATGAACTCAGTCATTTATAGACAAGCTGTGGTGATCACTGATGAGACTAAGAGTGATTATGTACGTACACAGAGGATGGATGCGCAGCCGCATGCGGACGAACACATCCTGCTGGAGGAGAGGTATCTGGAGTCTGAGCTGAGGCAGGAGCCGCTCTTCAGATGAGAAACACAGAGGTCAGGTGACAGACAAGGATCTCTAGTGGTGTGACGAGAACTCGTGCCACGATGTGAAAACGTGACATTTCTCATTGAGGTGAAGTGAAAGCTGTCTTGCGAGTTGAGTTAAAGGGGTCATGAACTGGCTTTTTTTATTTTAATAAGTTCAACTTATTACATTTGTATGGTTTTTACATTCAAAAACATCCTAATGAATAAGTAATAGGCTATTTTCTACCCTGGTTTTGAGCCTCTCTCCTGGAACGCTCGGTTTTTATGGGCGTGCCGCACTGAAGACTTGGAAGTAAACGCCCACTGCTATGATTGGATAACAGTTTTGTATATTATAATGAGTTTCGACTCCCCCGTCAGTACGCGTGGGGAATTGTTTTGAAAATGTGGAAAAATGGCAACCGGAATGACTTGCCCATACATATTCGACCCAGAGTCTGATCCCGAATCGCAGGACAATGAGCCAAGAACACCGCAAATGCAAAGGATATTACAGCCTGTGACAGCTTGGTAAGGTTTATTTCTAATGTATCTTTTAGGTTTAGACTGGTTAGACATGTACACATAATCAGTAGATATCAAACGATCTGTAACAATGCAATACGATCGCATATAAAAACATGTTTTACTTACATAAGTGTGTTGCTTCATTCATGTCGGATCCAATATAGAAGGCACAGCATTGTGTTTTAATCTCAATCTGTCTGCAAATCCAGTCTTGATCTGTGTCTTGTTTACAAACGATTCCGCGGTGAAATGATGCAAACAAACGTGCAATGTCTTATGTACGTGACTTCATTAAAAATTCCTAATATTCCTAATATTAGAATCCGAAGGAAGCTTATGCAGCGACTGTGTTCTTCCACAACCAGGCACAGAGCAATATCTTGCTATCTTCGGCATGTTTATTGCTCGGTAGCGTAATCCTTTTAGCTCCACGTAGGCCTATGTTATTAGCGTTACATTTCTTGCACGAGATGGTGGGCGGGGCTACAGAATCAGGCGTTCTTCTTCTGTTGAGGCGGTGTTTCACCACAGTCTGACGTCACAGGTTAGTACATTCTGAGATCGAGCGTTTGCTGGGCCTGGTGTCTATAAAAGCTTTACTTTGACTAACAAGGAAGTTTTCAGTTCTGAAACTTACAGGATATTCTTATATCACGATTAACTTTTATATATCAAAGGCTGAATGAAAAATTGATTTCTAAACTCTTGACATCTTTAAAAGGTAAACCATTTTACAGTGCTTGCATTATATTGTTCTGTCTTTAACTGCACATGATAATTGCATAAATATATGCGCTGCGGGTTTCAGAGTGAAGCGCAACCATTTCATTATTTACATGCATGTTGCGCGTTTCTTCTAGCGTCTCAGAGCGACTCAGCGACACAGTTAATGAGTCTCTATATGTGACGTTTGTTTGGGTTTCAAAATACAAGTCTAAACCCTCGCTCTCAGTTTGCATGTTCACATGTTCGTGTTCAAGAAATTACAGTGGCTGTAGCATTTCTATCATAAAGAAGTGGCCAAATATTCAATATTAAGAAACTTGAATTAAATGTAGTTTGGCCGATATTAAAGCAGGATTTGATCTGCTGTAAAGTGTAACAACAATCACAGGCCGCTGGCGCTATACATAATGTTGATTATGTTTATATTACATACTAACGGTGTTCAATAAAACCATATGATTATTTGCTTTTGATACCAGTTATTAATGCCTCATTATTATAATAAATGTATTTCAAGAAATTTTAAAGGCAATTGTTCACCACAAAAATAATGATCCGGTTAATCGTCCGAATAATCAACAGATTACTTGATTACCAAAATAATCGTGACAGCCCTAGAATAGTTTAAACATTTGAAAATACATTTTGTGATGTTCACAGACAATTTTTCCAGTCATATATTTCTCATTTTAAAAAATAAATAAAAAATAGTGTTAAAATTTCATCTCGCTCTTGTGAACCCAGTATCGTGTATCATCTCGTCACACCCCTAATCCCTTGAGATCAGGGGCTATATTCAGAAAACATCTTAAAGGGTAAAAGTAGCTCCTAAAAATAATGGGCGTGTCAGTCCTAATATTAGGACTCCTACATTTTTGCTCTAAGTATTTCACAAAGCATTTTAGCTCTAAAACTAGCTCCTTAAATCCATGAAATGCTAGGAGTCGTCAAAAGGACTCCTAAGTCCCCAAGACCAAATCACTTAATCCTACTGGCTGTTGCCGCAATCCGCCCAAAGACACTATACAACATTGAGGCAATAGTGATAATAATCTTTAATAATAAAAAATTATGTCAGATTACCTGTGGCAGTTGTTTTTATGAGTTCATACTTACAAATGCTCCAATAGAGTAAAAAAAAAAAGGAACAAAAAAACCATATTAGGCACACTGTCCGAGGGGATCGAGGCCCAAATCCCAAACCCAGAGTTCTGCCCCGCATTGAGGAACGGGGTTGCGGAGGGATGCAGAAAACAGTTGAGGTAACTAGGTGAGTCGGATCTCGGCTGTGTATATACCTCCTCTCTCGCTGATTATATAGACCATTTAAACGTGCTCCTCACAAATGCAGACATGTAAGAGGCTGACAGTTAGCTGAACATATAATTAGTGACACTTTGCCTACTTTTTAAAATCTTTATTTGAATATGGCAACATTCTTATTTTAAAGATTTTATTTGAATATAGCAACATGAAACAAATATATTCTATAATTAAAATCACTGACAGAGATCCCTCCCCTATCAGCCAATCACTGTGGTCATAGTTAGAAAGCGTGTTGACATCATCCATAGCAACGAGGTCAACCCCGCCCTTACTCTTAGCTCAAGACTTCTCTCTATTCCTTTTTAGGCTTTGTGGGTAGTTTTTAAGAGAAAACGTGTAACTAAGAACTTTTACTGTTATTTAAGAGAACTCTTAGTGGTAAGATTAAATGTGAAGAGTATAGTTTTGGGGCCGTATCCACAAAACATTTTATGTCAACTAAATATATGCGTCTTTGTAAAGTGGGCAATGAAGGAGAAATCTACAGGAAACAATATAAATTATTGCGTCACATTCATCAGCACACACGGAATACATCATCTTTGGGGTGCTTTAGTATAAAAAACAAACTTATCAAAACCTAGGTGACATCAGCCAAAATATTGTGTCAATATCAGAAGATGAGTAAAACCTCTTAAACACTCAAACAAACAAAAAATTTAACGGCACTTTAAAACCTTTTAGCGGCTCAATTTTTGTGATATTTTTTATAAAATCATGAATTACTACCATTTAAGTTCAGATACACACTCACATAGCTTATAGAAAACTAAATAAAATAAATGTAGACATTGTGAAATAATGTGTTGTGTATTTACTCACCAGCACCACTGCATTCCTAGAGAGAGAGAGAGAGAGAGAGAGAGAGAGAGAGAGAGCGAGCGAGAGAGCGAGAGAGAGCGAGCGAGAGAGCGAGAGAGAGCGAGAGAGAGAGCGAGAGAGAGCGAGAGAGAGAGCGAGAGAGAGAGCGAGAGAGAGCGAGAGAGAGAGCGAGAGAGAGAGCGAGAGAGAGAGCGAGAGAGAGCGAGAGAGAGCGAGAGAGAGAGAGAGAGAGCGAGAGAGAGAGAGAGAGAGAGAGAGCGAGAGAGAGCGAGAGAGAGCGAGAGAGAGCGAGAGAGAGCGAGAGAGAGAGAGAGAGAGAGAGAGAGAGAGAGAGAGAGTTAGTTTGTGTTCAGAAAGATATAAAGATAATAAACGAATAAACAATGGTCGCTAATTAGTGTAATTAATAGCAACCTGTGTGTGACGTCAAGAGATCACACATACAACTGCATTGTTTCTCTCTTTCCTTATTGTCACTTGTTGATTTGACATTGACAGTTTTTGGCACATCAGATAAAACTGAGCTCTTCTGATGAGAAACAGATCGAGTAAAAAGATCGAACAGCATATCTATACCAAAGAACCAATCAATTTCAAGCACATTCTGCAATTATATAGCCTAAAATTGAACCCTGAAACAATATGCATTGTGAAAATAAATCTTGCTCTGGATAGACTTTGACTACTAACTGTTTATTAGTTTCCCGTTTTAGTTTTAGCTTTATGATTGACAGTTTTCTTCCTAACACCAACAAAAGATTCAAAGCTGAGATACACAGACACAGAATTACAACGTAAACCTACTTGAACTAACAATACACACACACACACACAAACAGAACAAAATTATAAATGCACGCAACACTTGTTTTTGCCACCTTTTTCATGAACTGAACTCAAAGATCTAGGACTTTTTCTATGTACACACAAGGCCTATTTCTCTCAAATATTGTTCACTAATCTGTCTAAATCTGTGTTAGTGAGCACTTCTCCTTTGCCGAGATGATCCATCCACCTCACAGGTGTGGCATTTCAAGATGCTGATTAGACAGCGTGATTATTGCACAGGTGTGCCTTAGACTGGTCATAATAAAATGTGCAGAATGGGATGTCATTAAAGTTAATGTACATGTAAAGGCAGGTGTCCCATACCTACACACACACACACACATACTGTATATACACACGTTCTGCTCACCAAGGCTGCATTTATTTGATACAGTAAACAGTAAATACTTTGAAATATTGTTGCAATTTAAAATGTTTTCTATGTGAATATGTTTTAATATGTTTAACTTTGGTATTGTAGTAAATAGAGTTGTCTACATGTCTAGCCTATTGTATTTACTATTATTATTAGATCTTATTAATATTATATATTTTGACAGTGAACATACCATTTAAAAACTTAAATTGGCCGAATTGTGTCATAGCATATATGAGCACAACAAAGCAATTTCATAATTGAGTTGATGATACAAACCCAGGATTTTATCAAGTGCAATCGATCTCTCCATTGCTTTTCACACAGACAGAGGTCAGGGCATCATTTACTTCCAGTAAGAGTTGGTGATATCTGGCGACCGTTGGACAGTGATATGTCACGTGACACAGTTGAACGAACTGTAAACAAACAGCCTTTAAAGAGCTGCAGTGTTCAAGCTCACTACAAACACAGGAGACATTTACACCTGGACAAATAAACCTCCGCAAAACTGATATAAATCTCATCTGCTGCTTCTACGGCTTATGCAAACGCAATGGAGATAATTTCTATGATATTGCCAATGTGGCAGTGTTGGAGACAGATTGCTATCGATGTCGAATGCATCATTTACACATCAGTAAAAATGATCAACAACGAGATCAGTAAAAATACGTGAAGCGCAAATACCCTAAAAGACTATCCCTAAAGAAGACACAGGAAAAACACTCCTTATTAGTGTTATCACGATACTGGAATTTCTAACTTCGATACGATACCTAAAAAAATATCGATATTCGATACCATTTTCGATACCACAGGGAAAAAAATATACTGTCAAATAGATATTTTTAATATCATTTATTTTGTTGTCCATCTATTGAAAGTCTATTTTCTTCTGAAGAGATCACTTTGTATGATAAAGCTTTTAAGTTTTTTCTCATATATAAACTCACCTAAAGGATTATTAGGAACACCTGTTCAATTTCTAATTAATGCAATTATCTAATCAACCAATCACATGGCAGTTGCTTCAATGCATTTAGGGGTGTGGTCCTGGTCAAGACAATCTCCTGAACTCCAAACTGAATGTCAGAATGGGAAAGAAAGGTGATTTAAGCAATTTTGAGCGTGGCATGGTTGTTGGTGCCAGACGGGCCGGTCTGAGAATTTCACAATCTGCTCAGTTACTGGGATTTTCACGCACAACCATTTCTAGGATTTACAAAGAATGGTGTGAAAAGGGAAAACATCCAGTATGCTGCAGTCCTGTGGGCGTAAATGCCTTGTTGATGCTAGAGGTCGGAGGAGAATGGGCCGACTGATCGAAGCTGATAGAAGAGCAACTTTGACTTAAATAACGTTATTAGTTACAACCGAGGTATGCAGCAAAGCATTTGTGAAGCCACAACACGTGCAAACCTTGAGACGGATGGGCAACAACAGCAGAAGACCCCACCGGGTATCACTCATCTCCACTACAAATAGGAAAAAGAGGCTACAATTTGCACGAGCTCACCAAAATTGGACAGTTGAAGACTGGAAAAATGTTGCCTGGCCTGATGAGTTTTGATTTCTGTTGAGACATTCAGATGGTAGAGTCAGAATTTGGCGTAAACAGAATGAGAACATGGATCCATCATGCCTTGTTACCGCTGTGCAGGCTGGTGGTGGTGGTGTAATGGTGTGGGGAATGTTTTCTTGGCACACTTTAGGCCCCTTAGTGCCAATTGGGCATCGTTTAAATGCCACGGCCTACCTGAGCATTGTTTCTGACCATGTCCATCCCTTTCTGACCACCATGTACCCATCCTCTGATGGCTACTTCCAGCAGGATAATGCACCATGTGACAAAGCTCGAATCATTTCAAATTGGTTTCTTGAACATGACAATGAGTTCACTGTACTAAAATGGCCCCCACAGTCACCAGATCTCAACCCAATAGAGCATCTTTGGGATGTGGTGGAACGGGAGCTTCGTGCCCTGGATGTGCATCCCACAAATCTCCATCAACTGCAAGATGCTATCCTATCAATATGGGCCAACATTTCTAAAGAATGCTTTCAGCACCTTGATGAATCAATGCCACGTAGAATTAAGGCAGTTCTGAAGGTGAAAGGGGGTTAAACACAGTATTAGTATGGTGTTCCTAATAATCCTTTAGGTGAGTGTAGTTGCTAACTAATTGTGTTGCAATAGCAGCACAAGAAAGCTTGATTTCAAATTGAATTTAAAAATACGAGTAAACAGTAATAAAATAAGAACAAATAAACAAATTACTAACAATAGCACAAATAAATACAATAGAATAAAGATACAAATGAAATAGACTGCTTTATTTTTTTGCTTTATAATGCTTTAAAGAAACTGAATAAAAAAAAACCAAAGTAATCAAATTTAAAATAACATTGGATAATCTTCATTATAAAAATTAAATACAGATGAATCCATAAGAGTTTCAAAAGTGAATCAGTCAAGAGCAGCAAGTGATCGTTTGTCTTTTTGTAGTTTGAATAATAAATAACTGCTGTCCCTTTAAGACCTGACGCACGCATTGATCCCAAACACTGTTCCTGTTACACATTCTTCCTGAACTGTTTACAACTGTGTTTTACTCACCAAGATGGGCATCGAGACATTTTTTGGAGTGTATTTGACCATTAATAAGCTGGTAAAAGGAGCTAATTTTCGCCCTTGTATGTCAGAGGCGGCTTTATTACGGTATGTGTGTGCGCGCTTCAGATGAGAGCGCGAATTCTGCGGGAATGAGTAGAATTAACGTTATGTGCAATCCCGCGGGATATTCAGACCCGTCACGCCAACACTAAAATGCTGTCATGAAGAATAATCCAGCAGAACACGCGTTCGCCGTGTTCGTAGGGTTAACCGGACTGAATGAGAGGAGGCGGGTGCGTGTCAACTCACTGTCGGTCAGAGAGGAGAGCGCGGCTGGTATCGATACTGTAGAAAAGGAATATCGTATCGTTTCAGATATTTCAGTATCGATACATAGCGAAATATCGATATTTTTGACAACACTACTCCTCTTATTGGCATCGATGGTTCCATGAAGAACCTTTAACATCCATGGAATCTTTCCATTGCACAAACGTTATTTAGATTATTAAAATGTTCTTCACAACAAGAAATAAATGTTTCTAATCACTGAAAGGTTATTTGGGGAAGCAGAAACGGCTCTTCTATGGCACCCTTTTGGATCCGTTATTTTTAAGAGTGCATAAGCAGTGCTCTTGTTTAGAAATTATACTGAGTTTAACTGTCCATCATCTCCAAGAGCAACGAGAGGAGAGACCCAAAAACAACCGATTCTGCTTAGTGGAGTCATGTCGTGTTCAAATAAACACATTTAGGGAGTTTGTGGGCCACATGACATCACAGTTTGGTTCATTTGGTTGATGTGAATTGTGAAAGCAAAGCCCGCCTGACTTCTGACACTGGGCTTCGGCTCATATGAACCATTTCAAATAAATGCTGTTCTTTTGAACTTTCTGTTCATTAAAAAATCCTAAACAAAATGTTTTACACAACTGTTTTCAACACTGATAATAATCAGAAATGTTTCTTGAGCATCACATCCTCATATCAGAATGATTTGTGAAGGATCATGTGACACTGAAGACTGGAGTAATGATGCCAAAAATTCAGCTTTGATCAGAGGAACAAATTACACTTAACTGTAGTGTTGTCGAAAATATAGATTTTTCAATATGTATTGATACTGAAATATCTGAAACGATACCAATACTCCTATCTACAGTATCAATACACCAAGACCAGCTGCACTTTCTTGCTCTCCTCTCGAGTTGACATGCACCCCCCTCCTCTCATTCATTCAGGATAAAAATGAGCTCCTTTTCCCAGCTTATTAATAGTCAAATACACTCAAAAATAATGTCACAATGCCCATCTTGGTGAGTATTAAGTAGTTCAGGAAGAATGTGTGCGTCAGGTCTTAAAGGGACAGCAGCCGAATAAACGTGCTCTCTATGTTGTTATTCAAACTACAAAAAGACAAACAATTACTTACTGCTCTTGACTGCTTAACTTGTGTAACTTTAATGGATTAATTTATTTTTTTACAATGAAGATTATCCAACGTTATTTTAAATTTGATTACTTGAGGTTTTTTTTTATTCAGTTTATTACCTGAATATTGTTAGACCAACCTGAAAAAATAAAGCACCCTATGGGCCAAAGGGTCTATTTTATTTATATCTTTATTATATTGTATTTATTTGTGCTATTGTTAGGAATTTATTTAATTATTCTTATTTTATTATCGTTTACTTGTCTTTTTAAATTCAATTTGCCATTTGAAATCAAGCTTCCTTGTGCTGTGTGTAAGCTATTGCAACAAAGTTACCCCACTGTAGGGATGTCACCAGTAATGGTACTTCGGTACCAAGTCGGTACTGAAATTATAAAAATGTGACGATAGCAGCATTTCTGTAGTACCAGTAGTACCGACTCCCGAGTGTATTCGGGACCCGCAGCTGCGTTCAGTCGCTTCCGTGTTTATCTAAGCGCAGGACTCCAGACTGTAGCCGAATATAAAACGGTGTCTGTTAATATTAAACTGCAATACACTATTGAAATATTAGGCTATTCGTCCATGTTCTGCGTCTCTGTGTGAATGACGGGGGACAGAGGTGCGGGCGGGCGGGCGGGCGCCACTCGCTCGCTGTCTTTGTAGTTGTCTCTCTGCCGTGTGTCACTATCTAATACCCCTTTTCCACCAAAGCAGAGCCAGAGCTAGATTGGAGCCAGAGCCTAGTTCCAAATCGGTTCTTTGTGTTTCCACACCCAAAGCTCCAGCTCCGAGCCAGGAAAAGTGGTTCTTAAGTAGCACCAAAACATTGCTGGGCTAAAACAGGGCTAGAAGTAAGAACCGATTACGTCAGGCACTGGGGGCGGGGTCAACAAGACGAACACAAACTTGAGATCCGCCATTGTTGAAATAGCAGCTAATGGAGCTAACAGCTGCTGCTCGTTTGTAATCTCCGTCTATGCAAATTACGGCGAACTGCACGAATGCGTTGGATTCGCTGTGTTTTCGTTGTGTTTTGATGCCGATGTAGGATCGTAAAGCCATGTGAATCAATAGTAACGCAACATTTGCAGTGTTGATGGAAGGCTTGTTCGCAGCGGTGCTGTGCAGAGACCGATCGGCGATCGCCGTATGATAACGAGTCCAGCGAGAGCACACGACTCCTTATGCTTTTGATTCACTCATACGTTTTTTTAAATATTATACGTGGATCGGTCTGCGCAGCGCCGATGCATCTCAAACAAGCCTGGTGTGTGTGTGTGTGTGTTTCCCGCTAGCGTTGCTGAGAAAGATGAGACGTATACAGTGACGTAAGACCTGGCTCTGTTGTGGCTCTCTAGCCTGTGGAAACGCAAACGGTTCTTAGCAGGCTCCTCAGTTGAACCAACTATGAACTGGGACTAGCTCTAGCTCCGATCTAGCTCTAGCACTGCTTTGGTGGAAAAGGGGTAATAGACTGTAAAAAAAAAAATTGATATCACTATATGAGGACACAAACGCATAAACCATCACTTCATGAGAATTTACCGTTTCATTTGAGAAAACTGTCATATGAACACAGACACGCAAAGGTCTTCACGGCAACCCGTCAAAATAAAAGTTCGGTTTAAAAAAATAGAAATTGACAATATATCAGGCTACTGTTGTAGCCTACAGTAGGTTTAGCTATATGTGATAATACGTCTCTACTAATAATAATAATTATGCCTAGATGGTTGATTATTTTTCACTTGATTATTTTTATAAACAATGTTTACTTTTAAACAGCATACAGCCTTTAAATGTTTGTATTATTTACTTTATAATGGTTATCATCATAAGTAATAAACTTCATACATTTAATAAGTTTAAAAAAAATAGTTAAATAAAATAAAAATTAAATTAAAAATGTAATTTAGCTGTGGAACCGAAATTGGTAAAGAGTACTGTAAATGTTTTATGGTATCGGTACCAACTACAGGAATTTTGGTACCGTGACATCCCAACCCCACTGTAAAAAAAATATATTGAGTTAGCAAATATTTGTGAGATTATTGTAATGGTAATTGATCAACCTTAAAAGCTTTATCTTCATAAGAAAATTGATTGCCTAGACTTTCAATAGGTAACTTATCAAAGTTAGACATTCCAGTATCATGACAACACTACTTTACTATATATATATATATATATATATATATATATATATATATATATATATATATATATATATATATATATATATATATATATATATATTCACATAGAAAACAGCTGTTATACACTGGAGTAATATTTCACAATATTACTGTTTTTTTTATTTATTTTTTTTATAAAATAGATGCAGCCTTGGTGAGCAGAAGATACTTCTTCTAAAAAACTTTTTAACGGCAGCGTATGTGTTGTTTTTGTTTCAAGTAGGGATGTCACAGTACAAAAATTCCAGTAGTCGGTACCAATACCATCAAAATTATACGGTACAGCTGTGGTACCAATTTCGGTACCACAGCTAAACGTTTTATTAATATTTTTAATTTAAAAAAATGTTTTAATGTATTAAGTTTATTATTTATGATGATATTCATTATAAGTAAATACTACAGAAACATTTAAAGGCTGTTTAAAAGTAAACAATGTTTATTAAAAAAAAAGATCAAGTGAAAAATAATCAACCATCTAGGCATAATTATTATTATTAGTAGAGACGTATTATCAGGGTGTCTACAGATATGAACAAGTTAAATTTAAGACTTTTTAAGACCTTTTTAATACCACCTTACGTGAAATTTAAGACCAAACCTGTGATGGAAATACACATTATATTGCATGCGTATATGTAATATTTAATGCATTTAATGCAAAAAGAAAACAAAATATCCCCGAGACACAAGCATAGCATTTTGTTAACTGTAGTGGATATTATGTTTTAGTGATTTTTTTCTGACACCATACACATTTTTAAGTCTGGGTGTCCTGTAAAAGCACATTCAGGGATTTTCAGAGATACCATTTAGGAGGTTTCGTCATGACCACTCCCTCTTCTGTCTCTAAATAGGACTGGCACTGGCTGAATGATCACATTTTACATTCTTATGGAAATATGATTATATTTTGCAATCATCCTTTAAATCAAATTTTCAAATAGTTTGTTGTAAATCAATATCTAGGGAAATGATTATGGGGTTTCAAAATCAGAATATGACTTACTAAACTTACTTATGTTACTAAACAGGACCTCCATTTCATACGTCCAGTGTAGTGGACATCAGAGCAGCTTAAAAACACTTAAAGCATGTAAATCAGGCATTTTGGAAGACACAACAAGTGAACAGGAAAATAAATTATATATCAATATTCCCATGAAATATTAGATATTCTAATGAAAATGTTGTCAATTACTACTCCCATTAGTACTCTTCTTTTTTAATTTATTTATGGCCATTTTACACATATTGCATAAAGTAAAATAGTATATCAAATCATTCTGTTGTATCTTTCATAACATAGTTGAGATGTTCACTGATGTCCACTACAGTGTAATGTAACAATAAAAGCCCAATTTATCCCCACAAAGTATCGTATCACCAAGCTTTTTGGTGGTATTAACAATTTATTCTGAAGTAATATATTCATCAGTGCACTTAAAAGTCCAGCTTAAAAAGTTCAAGAATGTACTATAGGGCTGTTACCAATCAAATTAAATAATTTACAGTGCAAAATTACCACTGCAAAAAAATAATGTTATGAGATTAATGTTTACATTTTTTTTTGAATAGGCCTATATGAATAAGAAATGTTTAAACACATAACGTTACATTTAAATACACTAACCACCAGTAGGTGGCGGTAAGTCACTTCATCTCAACCGACTGGTTCAAAGCGCCTGAACAAAACAACATGCGGAGTGTCGCTTGGAGAACGCGAAATAGCTTACTTCTGCTGTCATCTTTGCTTGGAACTATTTTCGTTGGTGAAACTAAACAAAACAGTGAATATTGTGTCTAAAAATGTAAGTAACTTTACTACTTGTTTGTTGAACTTAAAGCAATGTAACGTGCCCCGTTTCCACCGAAATTACCCGGAACAATTTGTACCAGGAACTTTTTTTTACGGGAACTTTTTTCCCCCCAGACCTGCTGCTGTCTGCGTTTCCACTGCGGTCTAAAGTACCGAGAAGATTAGGAAAATTAGTCCGGTGATGTAGGACTGCGCGCGGCGCGACTGCTCCTCCCAGTCAGCGACAGACAGTAATAATTTTTGTGCAACACTGTACAACAATAACAAGTGGAGGAGATGCAAGCAGCGCTGCTTTTGCTGGTTATGTATTGGTTTACTAAAGAGGTCATTAACAAAACGGCGGAAAAGAGACGAGCACTGATACTAACACGTATTCTGAAAGCTCGTAAAGCTAGATTTAAAATATGACAAAGTATGTTATCATCAACTATTAAGGACATTGACCGTGCAATGGCTGAGACGAACGGGCGCCATCATACAGAATAGCCTACAATAGTAGCCTGATATATTCTGTCAATTTCTTCACGTTAAACCAAACTTTTATTTTGACGGGTTGCCGTGAAGACCTTTGAGTGTCTGTGTTCATATGACAGTTTTCTCAAATGAAACGGTAAATTCTTCAAAGTGACGGTTTATGCGTTCGTGTCCTCATATAGTGACACACGGCAGAGACTACAAAGACAGCGAGTGTCTCTCGCACGCCCGCGCATCTGCGCCCGCCCGCCTGTCATTAACACAGAGACGCAGAACAAGCAGCAGCAATATTTAAATAGTATTTTTCTATTTAATATTAACAGACACCGTTTTATATTCGGCTACAGTCTGGAGTCCTGCGGTTAGATAAACACGGAAGCGACTGAACGCAGCTGCGGGTACCGAATACACTCAGGAGTCACGTACTACCGGTACTACAAAAATGCTGCTATCGTCACATTTTCATAATTTCAGTACCGACTTGGTACCGAAGTACCGTTGCTTGTACCGTGAGACAATTTGGAAGCGATTCAGTGAAATTGAATTGAATACACTTATGGTGCGTTCACACCGGGCGCGATTGAGGCGGCGCGAATGACGCAAATTGAGCGTTTTGAACGCGCGAATTGCTCAAGTTGAAAAATCTGAACTCTGGCAGATATTTCGCGCTGCGTTAACCAATCACGAGCTTGCTCTAGTAGTGACGCATTTACAAGCGGAGGCAGAAATCCCAACAACAATGGAGGACAAGATAATCGTGGCCGTATGTGGATACCCGGAGCTGTATGATACATCATCCTATCACTACAGGAACAGGAATAAAAGGAATAAAGGAATAAAAAGGATCTTGCTTGGAAGAAAGTGAGTTATTGTGAGCCCTTGTGAGCCATTGTGAGCCAAGTGAGCCATTTCACAACGAGACAGGAGCAGAAAAAAAGAGCCAGAGCCAGCGGCAAATGTGAGAAGGACTAGCCGAGGAAAGGCGGGTCTCGCCGGGTAAACGAGCGCTGAGCGCCGCTGATCCCCTGGATCTCACAACTCCGAAAACGCCAGATAAAATGCTCAAATAGGCACTCTTTTTATAAATTAACCACAGATTTGAGCTTTAAACAACTATATTATCGCCTGAAAAAGTCTTCAAACTACGTTTTGTCACACATTAATAGTAGTATTTTTTACAAAAAAGACGAGCTGGCTCATATAGGCTCATAGGGCAGAAGCCACTCACTTGACGCGAATTTGCGTCTGTTGTGTAGTTGTCACACGCGAATTTCACGCGCGAATGAAGCGAGTAAACTCAAAATATTCAAGTGTCCACCTTCGCGCGATTAGCGCGAATTATTCGCGCGAATCGCGTCCGGTGTGAACGCACCATTAGCTTGGGCTGCAACAACTAATCTAAAAACTCATTATGGATCATTTTGGTTTGTGCACCATGTTTTTGTTGTTTAAAGGCACAATATGTAATTTTCCACCGCTAGCGGTCGCTTAACAACGGAGTGTCTTGACTCCTTGATTTGGTGGAGCTTTTATTCTCCCGCAAACGATTGAGCACTTCCACTTCTTCCGCTCATGTGTATGTGGGGTAACACAACGCTGTTTTATCATATTACACACATTTGAATGTGTTACAGTTATGTTATAATGCTACTCTGTGCGCTCGTGGCTCATGGTAACACATGGTCCCTGCTAGGGCTGCATAATATATAGAAATTATCAAAATATCGCAAATGTGCATATCGCAACAGCACGCAATATCTGAATGATTTTAATAGGCTACTTCAACATTGTGAAAGTGTACGTTTTAGGTTGACGCATATAGCAGAGAATAGACTGGGCACACGACTGTTACTTATGTGACTTGCTTGACATTAAAAAGAGTTATTAAACGCAATAACTTGCGAAAAACAACTCCTTGCAGTCTTGCGCTGTCTGACACACACACCGAAACGTGCGCAAAAGCCGCCTCTCTGAAAGTGTCCCTTCAGTTCTGTTTTGTGTCTTGTTACACACTCAAACTGTCAAATACACACAGAGTTATGTCAAAATGGCTGTCTTGATGAGTATTCATGTAAACACAGTAGGTTATGCTTTAAGTGAACGATATCAGTCGGGGAAAGAAACCGAATGAGTGTCAATAGGATCCGTGCATAAAGTCTTAAAGTGACAGCCTGCTAATACAGTAAACCTGCTAATACAGTAAACCTGCCGCTGTCTGTCAAACAACAAGAGAAAAAGAGAAAATTACTCTCTGCTCTTGGCTGAATAACCTTTGTAGCTTTATTATGTATCAGTATATGTATTATGTTTTTAATAACAAAGATAAATTAAAATTAAAATAATCGTCCACCCCTAGTTCAGGTGTCTTTGTTTACTTGGATGTTCTTGATGTTAAGTTTTAGGTTGATATAACTATATATTACCAAGTCAAGCAAAGTCGAGTTTTTGGCATTTAAATATTGGCATTACATTTTTTGTTTGTTTACATTGATGTTAAAATTATATTGTCAGATTTGTGACATACATTTTTGCTAAAACACTGCTGGTCACTTTCAGAAGTTGTAGCGATGCTTTCTTTTCCCAGAAAGAATGTGAAACACATAAATGGTATTCTCATTTCTTAAATATTTTTTTAAATATATAATTTAAATAGATTTTACACACTTAAAGCAATATTGTATAGCATATCGAATATCGCATTATTTAACAAGGATATTGCATATCGCATTCTTCAATATCGCACAGCCCTAGTACTCGCTGTAAATCAAGAACACCAGATTTAAACAATAAGACTAACTGTGTTGAGCTGTAGAACAGTGATTAGTTTTCAGTCCATGAATGATCCAAACAGTTTCTCACCTGTCTAATAAAACGCATCATATATTAAAGTGTCTTTGGCTTTTCCATGGTTTCTACAAAATAAAACCGGAGGGTTATGCGGGTATGATGTCATTGATAGGCGACGCACACACGGTCCGTGCCCTGTTTAAAATGGATGATTTCTCTGGATTTAAACATTCTTGGAAACATTTGGAATAACACAAGTACACAAGTCAAAATATATAACACTGTACTAGTAATTTTGGGATATTTCAATCCAAAAATCTTACATATTGTGCCTTTAACACACTTAAGAGGTATTTTCAGAGCTGCCAACTCTCACGCATTGGCCGTGAACACACGCATTTGATTGGTTTCACACGCTCACACACCACACCCCCGATTTCTCACGCTGAAGTGTCAACCTGGTCGGTCAAATGCCTGAAAGATGAGTTTATAGATCTACCAGTTACCAGCTACTCGTTATTGACTACGGTAGTTATGCTTTCAGTAAGAGGGTTCAAGATAAATGTGCAAATAAATACGGCGTAGTGCGACCAAAAGCTACATTCCGCTTTGGGTTCTGACGAGAACGAGCCTAACAGACGGAGCGCATGGAATAGGAGCGCAATAATTCTGACTAAAATATACATATTTCTAAAATATTTGTTGTTGGACAGTAGTAAATGTGTCATATGTGGAATTTTAAACCCACAAGTAAATATATTTTTATGAAAGTGACCATTGTGGTGTAATCAAGTACTCTCATATGCTTTTGTTTTTATTTTAATTTTTAGTGAATTTAAAAACAAAATTATTAATTTTGTTTTTGGCCATCGTATAAACCCCCTTTTTGCACAATGTATTGCATAGCCTACATTACATTCACTGCATTTCAACATCATCATTGCTTTTAGGACATCAGTGGGCAGGATGTGAAATAAAATTATTATTAAAATAAGTACAGATTCAACTATTCAACCAAAAAAATAATTGGGTTTACAAAATCGAATGATTCTGACAGTTTTTGCCATTGAAATGACTGGGAAAAAAGTGTCCCAATAAACCTGAATTCACCCCATTCTCTTTGAAATCATAATTACATTGCATTATGTTGCTTGAAACCCCAAATATTATAACATTCTTCATTAACAATTGTTCAGTTATTTGTAACAATGCCATTGTAAAAATGCTTTTTGATAGTAACTTAGCTATTTTTTCAAAAGGGTAGCTTGAATGTAACTTAACTAGTTTAACTTACAAGTAGCTTGTAAGTTAAAGTAGTTATATTTAAACACAATCATGCCTCTACTACATAGTGCTTTAAAAGTGTGTCTTATAGATGCATTTTGTCTTAATAGACAAAGAAATAAACAACAAAAAAAACAATACTACCCCATTCAAATGCTGATGCAGAGAATGGTTTATGTGGTGAAACACTGAAGTTTGTGTGTGTGTGTGTGTGTGTGTGTGTGTGTGTGTATATACAGTACTGTGCAAAAGTCTTAGGCACGTTAGTATTTTCACCCCCAAAAATGGTTTTAAGCCAGTTATTTATAACTTTTGTAATAGTGTGTCAGTAGGTTATATCAGTTTACATTTTCAAACATTAATTTTGCCATTAATTGTAATAATCCATTCCAGTGAGATTTTTGTATGCAGAATGAGTCTGACAACAAAGCTATGATCCACACAGAGATCTGATCTCACCATCATCGAGTCCGTCTGGGATTACATGAAGAAACAGAAAAAACTGAGACTAAATCCAGAAGAACTGTGGCAGCGTCTCCAAGACGCTTGAAGAAACCTTCCTGCAAAGCTACCTAAAAAACTATGAGCAAGTGTCCCAAAACAAAAGCTGTTTTCAACGCAAAGGGTGGTCACACAAACTGATTTGATTTAGTTAAAGGAACTGTATGTAAGAAATGTATTTCAATTAATCATAAAATGGCCCTAATATGTCAATAGACATTAAAAAATCATGTTAATTTCAAATACTTATATCACTGACAACAGTTGTCCGGCCAAGATATTGTCATTTTAAAATTGAAGTTGCAGCCCTCAAGTGATGTTGATGTTGACATGTTGTGTCATGCCTGAAGCGCCGCCCTCCACCTATCTACCAATCACGAAGTCAGTAGTGTTTCTGCATTCGGGTTGCCAGCTCTGCTAGTTACCACAGCTGCAGCTACAAACTTTCTGGATAAACAATGTCTAACTTTACGAAACCTAAACGACCTCGATATGAATAAGAAAAACGTCGTGACAGTGTCCGAAATAAAACAAGGATTTGTATAGGAGATGCCTTTGAAAGATGGAGACGGCTGAAAACGGAGAAGAATTTGAAGACTGACGCAATTGCTAATTTTCTCCTGGACAGGTAAGGTTCATCTATGTTTGGCTAACTTGTACTTAATGTAAATGGACATTTCAAATATTCACGACAGTCGAACAAAGTTGTGCATGTTCATGCAAAGTAACGTTAGGTTAGCGCAGATGGAGGAGGTGGGTCATTGAATTGAAAAGGTAACGTTAAGGAATTGTTTGGTAAATAAAAATGGCGAGTCGTCATTGCTAACATTAGTAATGCATTATCAGAGCCCGTTTCTCTGTCATTATGCTGAGACGCTGATGAAAACAACATTAGCACGCCTATTATGGCAATGTGAAAACGTATTTGAGACAGTAGCCTAACGTTACCTCGGTAAAAATTATTCCTCATTCTTTCTTCGTATATATAGTGGATAAAACATGCTGCAAGTTGACCTGTATGACCATTGCAAATGTTATTTAGTTACTCTCAATCGTTTCTGATGGGACTGAAATCAACCATGTGATAGCCATTGTTGATATTGAACGCTGACATGGCGTAATTTGTCCCGCGTTATACTTGCTGTGGCAATGTTTGTTATTTGTTAGCCTACTTATGACAAAAACGCTTGTCTTACTGTGTACGACTCGTCACTTGCCATTGAAAGCTCCGTGTAGCAGCCTACGTTCCCGCTGGATCCTGCAGCCTATCTGGCAACCTCGAGTTGGGGTACTTGCAGTAATTTGAAAGTGATTGCAGTACCAGTTTTGGCCACAGTCCTACATACAGCTCCTTTAATAGAAGTTAATTGATCAAAAAAATTAACAGTCTACTTATGACATTATTTTTGAATGTCATAAGTAGACTTGACTTTACAGCATTTTTACCCAAGTGTCTAAGTACTGTAGCTTTACAGGAAGGTTTCTTCAAGCGTCTTGGAGACGCTGCCACAGTTCTTCTGGATTTAGTCTCAGTTTTTTCTGTTTCTTCATGTAATCCCAGACCGACTCGATGATGGTGAGATCAGATCTCTGTGTGGATCATAGCTCTGTTGTCAGACTCCTTCTGCATACAAAAATCTCACTGGAATGGATTATTACAATTAATGGCAAAATTAATGTTTGAAAATGTAAACTGATATAACCTACTGACACACTATTACAAAATGTATAAATAACTGGCTTAACCATTTTTGGGGGTGAAAATACTAACGTGCCTAAGACTTTTGCACAGTACTGTATATATATATAATGCTGAATGAGGCAAAAAAAATAGCTTTGTACGGCGACAATTTTGGTGGGCCCCACCAAATCTCACTCCAAGATTTTGCGAAAAGTTGGCAGCTCTGTATTTTTATGGTTATATTATCATCTTTAAATGTTGTGAATTCAAGTGTTGCTATTATTAAAGTTAAACTTAAATTTTGTAAAAACACTGATCCAGCAGGAAGCGAGTCGCTCTTAAACTTCAGAGACAAACAGATGGAGCGCATTAATATCTCCAACAGATATTCGTTTTAATCTTGACCATATTGAACTGGAATACTGCATGTAATGCATGCTAATGATAATTTTAGTAATTGTAACAGCATTATAACCATAATGCATGCAAGAGCTCGAACATCTACAGTGAACATAAATGACATCGAATGTTCATTCATGTGACTTTGTTTGCCATGTATAATTTAGTGATGTGCACTATTTCTCTGCTTTCAAACGATTGACGAAGTTTATCGATCCTCTACAAATTCAACGAAAAAGTAAAGGGGAAATTTGAAGACAACCAAAACCTCCTCTTCATTTTCCTTCTCTGAGTTTCTCTCGCTCACCCTGAGTGACTGGAAACACACACACATTTATGATAATATGAGAGTATATCACTGGTAAAATGCATTAGTATGTGGAGAACACATTCAAGATATATCTTCAAGATATAGTTATGAGCCCAGTGTGGGATATTTGGGTCAGTGATGTGTAAAAAGTCCACAGTTTGGAACAGCATGCAAATGCAAACATGGGAATTATGTATAGTGACCAAAATATTAGATAAAGTCTCCATATCTCTAATATATGCTGATTGGCCATCACCATCTAATGATTTTTAAAAAAGTAGTAGATTTGCAAAAAGGTAAGAGTGTTCCAATTTTGCCTGTAAGTGTGCATACACTGTAGCTAAGAATCATAGAAACAAGTGTGTAGGTACACATAGGCGTTAGTTGCTATCCTGCTATTTTCTCATGAGAAGTTATGAAGTTTAAGTAGTTTCATATGAAACAACAGCTGTGTGGTTACTACTGATTCCCATCCCATGGTTTATCTGCAAACACACGGGCTCTTGCCACAGAGAGAGAGACTATAACACTAGTTTAAGAGTAAAGTAACTTGAGAAGAATCAGCTCACCTCTCTGACTCGAAGAACATCCCGGCGGAGGATCTTCACACACAGCGACCATTGACACAGAACAAACAGCAGAACTACACGAGCGCCAAGCGACGGGCTGGACAAGGACATGGCTGACAAATAAAAACATTCGGTGTTTATTATGTATACATTCTCCAATAACTCCAGTCCAGGCGCGTGAGAGGCAGAAGCGCGTGAGAGTAGAGTTGTGTAGAGTTGAGAGTGAGCGTGAGATGGCGGTGGGCGGACGGACAGGTTCTGGTGACGCAAATCACCGGAATTCCGGCGCCTCGTTCACTTCAAAAGGTCACCGGCTTCCGCATTAATTAGCGTTCATTTACATGCATGCATTTAGCTGATGACTTCTTTACCCAAAGCACATTCACACCCCTTAACTCCACTGCCTTCAACAGAGGCAAAACATAATCAATAGACAACAATAAAACACAATAACCTTGAGAATTTCTGTCATGATAATGAAATATTATGAAATATTACACTGTCCTGATAGGAAGAATCTCAGGTGATCAGACAGTGCACTATATAGGGGTTAGGGAACGATCAGATAGTGCACTATATAGGCATGGTTGCCAACTTTTAAGTTTTTAAGTTCAGGTTGGAGTGAGATATTATTATTATTATTATTATTAATAATAATTAAAAAGCTGATGGCTGAGAAAGGCCTCGGATAGGCCTCCATTGGCATTCAGTACATTCACACTCACAGGACCCATAAAAGGCACTAAAAACGTTGTTACAAAGTCCATCTCACTACAGTGGCTCTACAATAATTTTACGAAACGACGACAATAGTTTTTGTGCACAAAAAAAATCAAAATAACGACTTTATTCAACAAGTTCTTGTCTTCCGTGTAGGCCTCGGACGTGAACTCACGAAGCACCACGACGCATGCGCGAGAATATTACGCAGATCCGGCGTTCGGACACATGACCCAGAAGCGAGGAGGAGATGTGTTTACAAGCAGAGGAAGACGCGCCGTATCTAAGCTGTTGAATTCTACATTGACCGTGCTTTAGGTCTCGACGTAGTGCTCAAAATGGGACTAAAGTGTGCATTTCATGGATTCCCGAACGCCGGATCTGCGTCATAGTCTCGCGCATGCGTTGTGGTGCTTCGTGAGTTCACGGCAGAGGTCAAAGTGTTGAATAAAGTCGTAATTTAGATTTTTTTTGCGCACAAAAACTATTGTCGTCGCTTTGTAAAATGATTGTAGAGCCACTGTAGTGAGATGGACTTTGTAACAACGTTTTTAGTGCCTTTTATGGGTCTTGTGAGTGTAAATGTACTGAATGTCAATGGAGGCCTTTCTCAGCCATCAGCTTTCAACAAAAATATCTTCATTTGTGTTCCGAAGATGAACGGAGGTCTTATGTGTGTCGAACGACATGAGGGTGAGTAATTAATAGTGGTGGGCCGTTATCGGTGTTAACGTGAGACTCTTATCGGGCGATAAAAAAAATAATAACAATAACGCTGTTAATCTATTCTCAAAGTTGGGTTGGGAGCTGGTCTATACTACGCAAGCTATGATGACTTTCACCTTGATATTTTAGCGCGGATGTACACCTAGCCGAATTGCACTGTAGTAGGGGGCGAGAGAACGAGTCTTCGAACCTGTGTGTATGCCTACTAGTGTTGTCGAAAATATCCATATTTCGATATGTATTGATACTGAAATATCTGAAACGATACGATACTCATTTTCTACAGTATCGATATCAGCTGCGCTCTCCTCTCTGACCGACAGCGAGTTGACACGCACCCGCCTCCTCTCATTCAGTCCGTTTAATCCTCTGAACATGGCAAACGCGTGTTCTGCTGGATTTTTCCTCATGACAGCGTGTTAGTATTGGTGTGACCGTTCTGAATTTTGCGCGGGGTTGCACATAACGTTAACTCTAATAATTCCCTCAGATTTCGCGCTCTCATCTGAAGCGCGCACACACATACCGTAATAAAGCCGCCTCTGACATACAAGTGCAAAAATTAGCTCTTTTTTCCATCTTATTAATGGTCTAATACACTCCAATGTCTCAATGCCCATCTTGGTGAGTTTTAACGTAAACACAGTCGTAACTAGCTCACAGGAACAGTGTTTGGATATGCGTGCGTCAGGTCTTAAAGGGACAGAAGTTATTTATTATTCAAACTACAAAAAGACAAACGATCACTTACGAGCACACATATTCTGAATGCCTTCAGCAGAATTCAAATGAGCCATTTTAATCTAGATTCATCTAGATTAATTCCAAGATTACAGTGAGATTAATCTAGATTAAAAAAAATTATCTATGCCCACCACTAGTAATGAATGACATAATTTTCATTGGGTGAACTAACCCTTTAATTACTACACTAATCGTAATATAAATAATACAAATATTTACATTTATGCATTTAGCAGACGCTTTTATCCAAAGCGACTTACAACTGAGGAGTACAGGAAGCGATCCGTCCTGAGTAGGCAGCAAAACACAGAAAGTGCCTGAAGTACTACATTTTGGACATTGCACAGAGCATCACACACACTAGGGCAGGGAAGAAGTAGAGGAAAATAGAAGGAAAATAAGGAAATTAATTATTTTTAAGATAAGGTTAAGTGCTTGCAGAAGAGGAAGATATTAGAAGAAAAATATTTTAAGTGATCATTAATTGACAGTAATTATTGCACAAATAGTATTTAGTACCAAAAGACCTCCTCAAAATATTCAATAAATATTATTGAACTAAAATATAGAACATTAATTTAATTGAAAAATAGTTAGGGTGTATGGTCAGATTTGACCATCAATGAGTATGAGTGTGAGCAATTAGTAAGGAATACCTGAGGGCTAAATACAAGAAAAACATTAACATTAATGTTAACAATGTTGCATCTCCATCTCTTGCTGTACTGTTTACCAAAACTTGCTGCAAACACCTGTATAGTGAAGCTGTTGTCTATCCGCGGCTTAAGCCATTCAAATGTATTGACACAGCGCTAGAAGTATTGAGTGCTCCATAGGGGATAGGGAGCGATCAGACAGTGCACTATATAGGGGATAGGGAGCGATCAGACAGTGCACTATATAGGGGATAGGGAATGATCAGACAGTGCACTATATAGGGGATAGGGAGAGATCAGGCAGTCACTATATAGGGGATAGGGAACGATCAGACAGTGCACTATATAGGGGATAGGGAGCGATCAGACAGTGCACTATATAGGGGATAGGGAGCGATCAGACAGTGCACTATATAGGGGATAGGGAGCGATCAGACAGTGCACTATATAGGGGATAGGGAATGATCAGACAGTGCACTATATAGGGGATAGGGAGAGATCAGGCAGTCACTATATAGGGGATAGGGAGTGATCAGACAGTGCACTATATAGGGGATAGGGAATGATCAGACAGTGCACTATATAGGGGATAGGGAGTGATCAGACAGTGCACTATATAGGGGATAGGGAGTGATCAGACAGTGCACTATATAGGGGATAGGGAATGATCAGACAGTGCACTATATAGGGGATAGGGAGCGATCAGACAGTGCACTATATAGGGGATAGGGAACGATCAGACAGTGCACTATATAAGGGATAGGAAACGATTCAGAAAGTGCACTATATAGTGGTCAGGGAGCGATCAGACAGTGTACTATATAGGGGATAGGGAGAGATCAAGCAGTCACTATATAGGGGATAGGGAACAATCAGACAGTGCACTATAGGGGATAGGGAATGATCAGACAGTGCACTATAGGGGATAGGGAATGATCAGACAGTGCACTATAGGGGATAGGGAGTGATCAGACAGTGCACTATATAGGGGATAGGGAGTGATCAGACAGTGCACTATATAGGGGATAGGGAATGATCAGACAGTGCACTATATAGGGGATAGGGAGCGATCAGACAGTGCACTATATAGGGGATAGGGAACGATCAGACAGTACACTATATAAGGGATAGGAAACGATTCAGAAAGTGCACTATATAGTGGTCAGGGAGCGATCAGATAGTGTACTATATAGGGGATAGGGAGAGATCAAGCAGTCACTATATAGGGGATAGGGAACAATCAGACAGTGCACTATAGGGGATAGGGAATGATCAGACAGTGCACTATAGGGGATAGGGAATGATCAGACAGTGCACTATAGGGGATAGGGAGCGATCAGACAGTGTACTATATAGGGGATAGGGAACGATCAGACAGTGCACTATATAGGGGATAGGGAGCAATCAGACAGTGCACTATATAGGGGATAGGGAGTGATCAGACAGTGCACTATATAGGGGATAGGGAATGATCAGACAGTGGACTATATAGGGGATAGGGAATGATCAGACAGTGCACTATATAGGGGATAGGGAGCGATCAGACAGTGCACTATATAGGGGATAGGGAACGATCAGACAGTGCACTATATAAGGGATAGGAAACGATTCAGAAAGTGCACTATATAGTGGTCAGGGAATGATCAGACAGTGCACTATATAGGGGATAGGGAGAGATCAGGCAGTCACTATATAGGGGATAGGGAACAATCAGACAGTGCACTATAGGGGATAGGGAATGATCAGAAAGTGCACTATATAGGGGATAGGGAGCGATCAGACAGTGCACTATATAGGGGATGGGGAACGATCAGCCAGTGCACTATATAAGGGATAGGAAACGATTCAGAAAGTGCACTATATAGTGGTCAGGGAATGATCAGACAGTGCACTATATAGGGGATAGGGAGAGATCAGGCAGTCACTATATAGGGGATAGGGAACGATCAGACAGTGCACTATAGGGGATAGGGAATGATCAGACAGTGCACTATATAGGGGATAGGGAGCGATCAGACAGTGCACTATATAGGGGATAGGGAACGATCAGCCAGTGCACTATATAAGGGATAGGAAACGATTCAGAAAGTGCACTATATAGTGGTCAGGGAATGATCAGACAGTGCACTATATAGGGGATAGAGAATGATCAGGCAGTCACTATATAGGGGATAGGGAACGATCAGACAGTGCACTATAGGGGATAGGGAATGATCAGACAGTACACTATATAGGGGATAGGGAGCGATCAGACAGGGCACTATAGGGGATAGGGAATGATCAGACAGTGCACTATATAAGGAATAGGAAATGATCAGACAGTGCACTATATAGGGGATAGGAAACGATTCAGAAAGTGCACTATATAGGGGACAGGGAATTATCAGACAGTGCACTATATAGGGGATAGGGAGCGATCAGGCAGTCACTATATAGGGGATAGGGAATGATCAGACAGTGCACTATATAAGGGATAGGAAAGGTTATATGGGATAGGGAGCGATCAGGCAGTGCACTATAGGGGATAGGGAGCGATTCAGAAAGTGCACTATATAGTGATCAGGGAATAAATCAGACAGTGCACTATAGGGGATAGGGAGCGATTGGACAGTGCACTATATAGGGGATAGGGAACAATCAGACAGTGCACTATATAAGGGATAGGAAACGATTCAGACAGTGCACTTGTGGCGAGCAGCGAGGCGGAGGGACCGTGAGAGCGGGAGGAGGCCGCGCTCATCAGTGTGGATGAGCGCCAGCTGCGCGCTGCAGCGGTCTTGTGTGTCACGGAGGAGTGACGGGAGTATAAAGGAGGAGCGACGACAGTGAAGGACGAGAGAGGACCAGGCCTGGGATTTTGCGTTGTGTTTTAAGTTTTGTTATGTGTGTGCGCGGCAGTCATCCGTGAGGGGCTGCCGCTTTTACTTTCATTTTGTGTTCATTTGTTTTATTAAACTTGTTGAATGTTCGCCGGTTCCCGCCTCCTTCTTCCCATACGAACAAACTGTGTTACAGCACTATATAGGGGATAGGGAGCGATCAGGCAGTCACTATATAGGGGATAGGGAATGATCAGACAGTGCCCTATATAAGGGATAGGAAACGATTTAGACATTGCACCATATAGAGGACAGGGAATGATCAGACAGTGCACTATATAGGGGATAGGGAGCGACCAGATAGTGCACTATAGGGGATAGGGAGCAATCAGACAGTGCACTATATAGGGGATAGGGAATGATCAGACAGTGCACTATAGGGGATAGGGAGCGATCAGACAGTGCACTATATAGGGGATAGGGAGTGATCAGGCAGTCACTATATAGGGGATAGGGGATGATCAGACAGTGCCCTATATAAGGGATAGGAAACGATTCAGACAGTGCACCATATAGGAGAAAGGGAACGATCAGACAGTGCACTATATAAGGGATAGGAAACGATTCAGACAGTGTACTATATAGGGGATAGGGAGCGATCAGACAGTGCACTATATAGGGGATAGGGAGCGATCAGGCAGTCACTATATAGGGGATAGGGAATGATCAGACAGTGCCCTATATAAGGGATAGGAAACGATTCAGACAGTGCACCATATAGGGGACAGGGAATGATCAGACAGTGCACTATATAGGGGATAGGGAGCGATCTGACAGTGCACTATAGGGGATAGGGAGCGATCAGAAAGTGCACTATATAGGGGATAGGGAACGATCAGACAGTGCACTATATAAGGGATAGGAAACGATTCAGAAAGTGCACTATATAGTGGTCAGGGAATGATCAGACAGAGTGCACTATATAGGGGATAGGGAGAGATCAGGCAGTCACTATATAGGGGATAGGGAACGATCAGACAGTGCACTATAGGGGATAGGGAATGATCAGACAGTGCATTATATAGGGGATAGGGAGCGATCAGACAGTGCACTATATAGGGGATAGGGAGTGATCAGACAGTGCACTATATAGGGGATAGAGAGCCATCAGAGAGTCACTATATAGGAGATATGGAATGATCAGAAAGTGCACTATATAGGGGATAGGGAACGATCAGCCAGTGCACTATATAGGGGATAGGGAACGATCAGACAGTGCACTATATAAGGGATAGGGAACGGTAAGACAGTGCACTTTATAGAGGATAGGGAACGATAAGACAGTGCACGTTATAGAGGATAGGGAGTGATCAGACAGTGCACTATATAGGAGATTGGGAACAATCAGACAGTGCACTATATATAGGATAGGGAACGATAAGAGTGCACTATATAGAGGATAGGGAACGATCAGACAGCGCACTATAGGGGATAGGGAATGATCAGACAGTGCACTATATAGGGGATAGGGAGTGATCAGACAGTGCACTATAGGGGATAGAGAGCGATCAGACAGTGCAGTATATAGGGGATAGAGAGCGATCAGAGAGTCACTATATAGGAGATATGGAATGATCAGACAGTGCACTATATAAGGGATAGGAAACGATTCAGACAGTGCACTATATAGGGGACATGGAATGATTAGACAGTGCACTATATAGGGGATAGGGAACGATCAGACAGTGCACTATATAGGAGATAGGGAACGGTCAGAAAGTGCACTATATAAGGGATAGGGAACGATCAGACAGTGCACTATATAGGGGATAGGGAACGATCAGACAGTGCACTATATAAGGGATAGGGAACAGTAAGACAGTGCACGTTATAGAGGATAGGGAGTGATCAGACAGTGCACTATATAGGAGATAGGGAACAATCAGACAGTGCACTATATAGGAGATAGGGAACAATCAGACAGTGCACTATATAGAGGATAGGGAACGATAAGACAGTGCACTATATAGGGGATAGGGAACGATCAGACAGTGCACTATATACACCCCCAAAGCATGATGCTACCACCCCCATGCTTCACAGTAGGGATGGTGTTCTTAGGATGGTACTCATCATTCTTCTTCCTCCAAACACGTTTAGTGGAATTATGACCAAAAAGTTCTATTTTGTTCTCATCTGACCACATGACTTTCTCCCATGACTCCTCTGGATCATCCAAATGGTCATTGGCAAACTTAAGACAGGCCTTGACATGTGCTGGTTTAAGCAGGGGAACCTTCCGTGCCATGCATGATTTCAAACCATGACGTCTTAGTGTATTACCAACAGTAACCTTGGAAACGGTGGTCCCAGCTCTTTTCAGGTCATTGACCAGCTCCTCCCGTGTAGTTCTGGGCTGATTTCTCACCTTTCTTAGGATCATTGAGACCCCACAAGGTGAGATCTAGCATTTTCCTGTATGTCTGTACTTTGTTTCTGCACTGGAAGCTCCTGTCAACAAATTCCCCGCTGTGTGTGTGTGTGTGTGTGTGTGTGTTTGATAATCACGTAAACGCATCGTTTGCTTTTCCTTGTTTCCTGTGTTTTTGTTCCCATTTCCTTACAACCAGCAACTTTAATTTATCCAGTGCTGCATTCCAGTCATAGACCGTAAAAAATACAGTTTTCATTCACTTCCGCTGAAGAAAAGTGAAGCCTCCAGAGGTCAGAATATGGCGCTGACATTTTGCACAGATTTTGGATCGAGTCTGTACAGTAATAACCTCAGGACCGGAGTCTGCACAGTAGTGATCTTGGGACCGGAGTCTGCACAGTAGTGACCTCAGGACCGGAGTCTGTACAGTAATAACCTTGGGACTGGAGTCTGCACAGTAGTGACCTTGGGACTGGAGTCTGCACAGTAGTGACGTCAGGACCGGAGTCTGCACAGTATTGACCTCGGGACCGGAGTCTGCACAGTAGTGACCTCAGGACCGGAGTCTGCACAGTAGTGACCTCAGGACCGGAGTCTGCGCAGTAGTGTCCTCAGGACCGGAGTCTACACAGTAGTGACCTCGGGACCGGAGTCTGCGCAGTAGTGACCTCAGGACCGGAGTCTGCGCAGTAGTGACCTCAGGACCGGAGTCTGCACAGTAGTGACCTCAGGACCGGAGTCTGCACAGTAGTGACCTCGGGACCGGAGTCTATGCAGTAGTGACCTCGGGACCGGAGTCTGCACAGTAGTGACCTCGGGACTGGAGTCTGCACAGTAGTGACCTCGGGACCGGAGTCTGCACAGTAGTGACCTCGGGACCGGAGTCTGCGCAGTAGTGACCTCGGGACCGGAGTCTGCGCAGTAGTGACCTCGGGACTGGAGTCTGCACAGTAGTGACCTCAGGACTGGAGTCTGCGCATTAGTGACCTCGGGACTGGAGTCTGCGCAGTAGTGACCTCGGGACCGGAGTCTGCGCAGTAGTGACCTCGGGACTGGAGTCTGCACAGTAGTGACCTCAGGACTGGAGTCTGCGCAGTAGTGACCTCGGGACCGGAGTCTGCGCAGTAGTGACCTCGGGACTGGAGTCTGCACAGTAGTGACCTCAGGACCGGAGTCTGCACAGTAGTGACCTCGGGACCGGAGTAAGACCTGGAGTCTGCGCAGTAGTGACCTCGGGACCGGAGTCTGCGCAGTAGTGACCTCAGGACCGGAGTCTGCGCAGTAGTGACCTCGGGACTGGAGTCTGCACTGTAGTGACCTCGGGACTGGAGTCTGCGCAGTAGTGACCTCGGGACCGGAGTCTGCGCAGTAGTGACCTCGGGACCGGAGTCTGCGCAGTAGTGACCTCAGGACCGGAGTCTGCGCAGTAGTGACCTCGGGACTGGAGTCTGCACTGTAGTGACCTCGGGACTGGAGTCTGCACAGTAGTGACCTCAGGACCGGAGTCTGCACAGTAGTGACCTCGGGACCGGAGTAAGACCTGGAGTCTGCGCAGTAGTGACCTCGGGACCGGAGTCTGCGCAGTAGTGACCTCAGGACCGGAGTCTGCGCAGTAGTGACCTCGGGACTGGAGTCTGCACTGTAGTGACCTCGGGACTGGAGTCTGCGCAGTAGTGACCTCGGGACCGGAGTCTGCGCAGTAGTGACCTCGGGACTGGAGTCTGCGCAGTAGTGGCCTCGGGACCGGAGTAAGACCTGGAGTCTGCGCAGTAGTACCCTCGGGACCGGAGTCTGCGCAGTAGTGACCTCGAGACTGGAGTCTGTGCAGTAGAGAGCAGGAAGAAGAGGCGCGATATCAAAAGCCCGCCCACACTCTCGCAGATGCAGAACAATTCATTATGTTGGTGTGAAATAAACAGTTATGGAAATGTAGAAATTAAAGCTAAAGCTCCAATCTCCTCCCAAAATCGAGGGAGCGAGAGTCTGCCCATATAAACTTCCCTCATCCACTTCACGAAGTCGAACGCACTTCAAAATGGTGGCATGGATTCCCCCGAGGGGAAGTGCTTAGGGAAGTTTGCCAGTGCGTGTCTAAAAGTGGAGTGGAACGCAGCCCAGATACACTGTAGAGAGTGTCTCACATGTCTGTTTGTATTCTGATTTGTTCATTTACTCCTTTGTACAGTTTCCCATCACTCCTTTGTTACCATGGTTACCTTCATTCTGGTCACCTGTGTTTGCTCGTTACCTTGTTTGTGTTCCTATACAAGTTCTTCCTTTTTAGTCACTGCTCGTCCGTTCACCGTCTTAGTTAGAGTGTGTTGCTGCCTGATTGTCTGTTTGCTAGAAATACTATTAAATCTGTAATTTTGGATTTATTATTTTCATCTGCCTTCCTGCAACCACCATGACAGAGTGGTGATCTGCAACTGTTGCCTTAAAGAGCTGTTTTTACTGGATTTAACCCATAAAAAATTAAGTTTGTTGGTATAAATAAATGTATTTAGGTTGATTCAGCAATATTAAATCATATTTTTGACCAGGTAATTTAGACGTTATTTTTAGGATACCATCATTTTTTTCAGTGTGGGCAGCCACAAACGTTCCAATGTCATTGGAAAACATTCCTAATATTGTGTTGGTCCCCCTTTTGCTGCCAAAACAGCCCTGACCCGTCGAGGCATGGACTCCACTAGACCCCTGAAGGTGTGCTGTGGTATCTGGCACCAAGATGTTAGCAGCAGATCCTTTAAGTCCTGTAAGTTGCGAGGTGGGGCCTCCATGGATCGGACTTGTTTGTTCAGCACATCCCACAGATGCTCGATTGGATTGAGATCTGGGGAATTTGGAGGCCAAGTCAACACCTCAAACTCGTGCTCCTCAAACCATTCCTGAACCATTTTTGCTTTGTGGCAGGGCGCATTGGTTTACATGGTCTGCAACAATGCTTAGGTAGGTGGTACGTGTCAAAGTAACATCCACATGGATGGCGGGACCCAAGGTTTGAGCTCAAATCCTTACTCTTGCTCGTTTTTCCTGCTTCTAACACATCAACTTTGAGGACAAAATGTTCACTTGCTGCCTAATATATCCCACCCACTAACAGATCCCGTGATGAAGAGATAATCAGTGTTATTCACTTCACCTGTAAGTGCTGCATTTATAAGAGATGGGCTATACAAGGGACGTATCAATGCATATACCTGATGTTTGTGCAGGAGTGTGTTGATCGGAAAGACTTTGAAGATGTGACAGTCAGCAGTTCTGCAGGTAAAGCGCTGAACTTCAAAGCCGCGTTCGACAGGAAAAGAGCCATGCTGCAAGAGCAAGGTTTCCTGCAGGTTATCTTCAGATCTTTCTGAGGTGAACACAGCCGCTGTATCACTCGTATACACTATACTGTATATACATACATGAGAACTGCAACAAAAACACAGATAACAGACCAGCGTGTCGATTATCTCACCACAACTACAATGTGAAAAATTCTATGTAATCTTGGTTAGACCATTAGATTTTATCACTGACTTCTATAAAATATCATACATTAAGTCTGTTATCCTTCCTATTTGTATATTTGCTTTTGCCTGAGGGAATGAGGGAACGAGC
This sequence comes from Romanogobio albipinnatus, assembly GCA_023566225.1. Classification (NCBI taxonomy): domain Eukaryota; kingdom Metazoa; phylum Chordata; class Actinopteri; order Cypriniformes; family Gobionidae; genus Romanogobio; species Romanogobio albipinnatus. The sequence goes on along the minus strand of CM042253.1, from coordinate 7,067,134 downwards.
TGGTGTTGCTACTATATCGTTCAAAAGTCTGAGCTAAAACTTTATGTACTTCTTTGATCAAACATGACAGTGAATGAAAAATCATGCTAGAAATGTGCTAGAAACAAGCTAAAAATGCAAACCTACTACAAAATTGATGTTTTTACAGTCAAATAATTGATAAATTGAGTCTTTTTTAATGCACTAGTTACACACAAAAATTCAGTATCGAACTGAATATAAACTAGCCTAGAAATCTTGACGCACCCTAGCGGCAGAACATTTATTTTGCCGCGAGTGTAGTCTAGCAAATCTCGGTAGACCTGAGAGCTGGAAAAACCAAACTCTGGTCAGGCCAATCACAGCGTGTGTAGAGTCGGTGGGCGGGCTTAACGTAATGACAGCACGTCACGGCAGAGTTGCGGAGGTTCTGCGTGCTACTCGTAAACACAGAAGCTGGCGAACAGCGGTCTTTTGAATCGGCTTTGGCTCTGGAAGACTTGGAGTGAAGCTTTTCTTTGAGAAAAGAACGGCACTGAAGTCATTCTTAAGAAAAGAAGATATGTTCGAAGTTTTGCCTACCGGATACGGCGAAAGCCTATCAACTAACGTTAGCTCGGCTTCACCTTCTTTGCTCTGGTTGTGGCGCTCATGGCGCTATCCAATTGCGTGCAGAGGGAATTTGAAAGACAACCATTTATCCCGCCCCTCGGATTGAGCCCTGTCAATGGTGAGTTTCCAGACCCAACATCTTGATGTGGTTCTGGCTTGTCAGGCTAAATATATACAGTACTTACACTCAAACTCACACACACACTGAAAATATAATAAGTTGGGCTAACTCAAAAAATGAGGTAATCAGTTCCATACATCAATCAAATATTTTGAGTTATGATTTTCCCAATTTTAAGTAAGCAGAATGAGTTTGTAGTACTCAAGCATGTTAATTACTCCTAAATTCCAGTACTGAGGTAACTAACTCATACATTTTGAATGCAATTAATATCCTTTTTTTAGTTCTTGCAAATGAAATGAGTTCTTTACTTCACTGTAAACCATAAGTTGTCAGAACAGATTTTTTTAAGTTAAGAAACTGATCGATTTTTTTTATTTTGTACTCATCGATCACTAATTTATACATTTAACTTAAAATTATCAGGTTATCTCAACATAAATATTTTGCTAGCTATAACAAACTGATTCAGGAAATACCAACTTGCTAATTTGCTAACATGTTAACAATAGACCAATTTACTGTTTGTAAACACACAGGATGCGCGCGCAGATAGGTTGCAGAAAACCAGGGGGAGATAGCGTTTACGTATAGAAAATTACATGGATGCGGTACAAAATCGTTCGGTTTAAAAAGATTTTAGATTATTTATAGATATATATTTATAGATGACTAATTATAGATTATTAGATGTTATTTTCAAAATGTTGTCCGCATATTAGGCCTACAATAGTTTGTAGCCTACGTTTTCCGTCAGTGAAACAATACTGCAGCCTGTAAAACATTTAAATAAATATCAGTAAATAATGGTAATGTAAATTATATAAGAAAGTTAAATATTAGTTAATATATTGGTTTCATATTTCCCCAACGAGGTGCTCATATGCAGCTTTGCGCTGAAAGGACGATCGAACAGGAAAGAGAGCAAGGAAGAAACGTGTATAATCCCCTTTGAGAGACGTAAATTAAGATTTTGGAAAATAAATAAGAGATTCCATGTCCAGAAGAATAAAATGGAGTAAGCCTGTTTTTAAATTTGTGGAAAATCCGGTGACCAGATCGCAAAACGTAGGCAAAGCTTAAATTTTGACTCAGCTCACAAAGCCTACCTCTCTCGTTCGGCATGAATATAATGTTTATTTTGTAAATAAATGTTTGTGCTTCACTCGTGTCATAATATTCACGTAAAGCAGCTTCACATACAAAAAAAAGTGTTTTGTCCGCCCAACGCCGGTGATAGCCTACTCAGCCACCACGGTGGTGCGGTTGTCACGCACAGTCCTATCGCTGGGTGACAAACTGTTAATATGCGGACAACATTTTGAAAATAACATCTAATAATCTATAATTAGTCATCTATAAATAATATATCATCTTTTTAAATCGAACGATTTTGTACCGCATCCATGTAATTTTCTATACGTAAACGCTATCTCCCCCTGGTTTTCTGCAACCTATCTGCGCGCGCATCCTGTGTGTTTACAAACAGTAAATTGGTCTATAGCATGGGATTTAGAATATTCTTCTAAATTACTATAGCAAAACATGAATCACTACTAAATCTCTCTTAAAGGGTTAGTTCACCCAAAATTGAAAATAAAGTCAGTAATTACTCACCCTCATGTTGTTCCAACCATGTAAGACCTTCGTTCATCTTCGGAACATAATTTAGTATATTTTTGATGAAATCTGAGAGCTGTCTCACTCCTCCATAGGCTTTCAGAGGGACTGGAACTTGATGGCCCAGAATAGTAAGTAAAAACGTCATTTAAGGAGTCCAAATGACTACAGTGGCTCTGTATTAAGTCTATCATGCGACGAAAATACTTTTTGAGCGGAAAAACAACAAAAATAACGACTTTATCCCACTATTATTGTTGTTCAATTTGAGCCTCTGACGCCACGACGCATGCGCGAAAACGGCGTTCTTCTTCTACTACTACTACTAATCTCAGTTTTCGCGCATGCGTCGTGGCGTCAGAGGCTCAAATTGAACAACAATAATAGTGGGATAAAGTCGTTATTTTTGTTGTTTTTCCGCTCAAAAAGTATTTTCGTCGCATGATAGACTTAATACAGAGCCACTGTAGTCATTTGGACTCCTTAAATGACGTTTTTACTTACTATTCTGGGCCATCAAGTTTCATTCCCTCTGAAAGCCTATGGAGGAGTGAGACAGCTCTCAGATTTCATCAAAAATATACTAAATTATGTTCCGAAGATGAACGAAGGTCTTACATGGTTGGAACAACATGAGGGTGAGTAATTACTGACTTTATTTTCAATTTTGGGTGAACTAACCCTTTAACATTAATCATAAACACTTAATTTTAGCATTTACTCTCCCTTTAGAGTGCCATGGGCAAAGCATGCTGGGAAATATAAATCCCAGCTCAGTTAAACTTAAGTTTGTCTAAATGAAAGGAAATGAGTTCATAAAACTCAAAACAATGAAACAGTTCAGATGACTTGAAACATGTCAGTGCTGTGAACTCAAAAGAAAAATACTCATAACACTTAATTTAAGTTGGCCCTACTCAAACCAATTAAGTATTTGGAGCTTTATGGTTTAGTGTGTGTCATTATGTGTATGAATTGCCTTTGTAAATAAATGAATAGTTAACCACAATTATGACACAATAGAATACTTATCTATTCATTGTTACACCTTTAGAAAGTACAATGCAACAACCAGTTTCAGATGGAACGTGTCTGAAACTATTATAATGCATTTTAACTTTGGTTGCAATTATTTATGAAAATACATAATGCATTATAACGTACATTGTGAATACCTTTACATAAAGGCTTTAAGTGAAGTGCAACCAAAAAGGGTTAGGCCATCAGTGTCCTAAACATTAATGCATATTCTTTCCTCGATGAGTCAGCGCATGCCTATAGAAGTGTGCAAACGTGCGTTTAACTCATTCACACAAGCCTCCTGTTTGAGATGACACCTATAACAGCAGATCATCTCACATCGACACAAGAGAACGAGAATTGCTCTCTCTTTCTGCGTGAAACTTTGCATTAGCTGAAGGAAACTGCAGTGTTTGTGAAAGTACGTACATTTTGTGCGTAAATTAAACGCTGCACCAGTTCATATCTTGTTTTGTTCCCAGATTTCCAAGTCGACAGCTGGTGCTCGTGTTTCAATGCGGTGCCTGAGGGTGTGTGAGGTTTCTGAGAACAATAGGTGGGAAGGACAATAACCTGTCTTACAGGTGTGCGTGTCAAAAACGAGTTCTGCTTCGTCTCCTACATGTATTTCTCTGTCACTGCTGTTATTAACTGTTCTAACAGGACGCTAGCATTGCTAACACTATTGTTCAAATTGGTAAACAAACCCCCAATCCGGAAGTATTAGTGTGGTGTTATAGCCTGGATGCCAGACGAACTTAGCCCCGCCCACAAAAAATGTTGCACGGGCAGTTCGGTCTGGACTTGATCCATAGAGAAGTAATTATGCCTGTTTGGACCAATGAAATTGTCAGGGCGGGCTTTAGACGATGATGGACAGATGATAAACAGTAACGTAATCATCCACGTCATCAAAGGCGCTTGGGTTGAATTTGTTCTAATCCTAAATGGAGAACTTGTTCGTAGCGTTCACCTTTACTATTTCTCTCAGAAATGATGATGGTGTTGGTGAGTACTCTGTGTATCCTTAAATTCTTTTTTTACAACACCGGCAAAGACCGTTTACACTCATCTTCTTCTTCTAACGTGACTTATTCTAGTTTGCGTGCAGTCTGAGTTCTGTTGACGTTTGACAACTAACGTTATGCGTCGCTCCGTTGCTCTGATTGGTTGTAGGTCCATCCAATTGAGGTCTTTCCTGGTTCGGTTGAAACACGCCCCATAATCACAGCCCAACGGAGCAGTATCAGACTCATATTCTGACTAGAATTGAGTATGACGACGTCAGGCTAGTGGTGTTAACCCTCTGGAGCTGATCGGTTGTTTTTGACTGAAACGGTTTAGATTTTTTTTTTTAAATAATATTATTATTATTTACTTTATAGGAACGGTACAAAACTTGGTAAAGGTTGACATTTGCTGTGTGAACACAAAAAAAAAAACAATAGACATGATTCGAAAAGGTTACATGGGCCTGAAAAAAAACATTCGAACTTGTTTTGTTTGCATTGGAAACGAATGGGAGACGAATTTAATGTACTGTACACAAACTAAATCTGACTGAAAGCACATTATTGGAGATATCAACCTCAGATTTGGAACACAACTTGTTTAGATTTATGGCTTCGTTTTACTCACGGTTTTAGATTAAAATGTATATAAATAAATAAAAAAATCATATAAAAATTGAAAATGGTATTTGTGCTTTTAAGTTTGCTTAAGTCCAAACTTAAGTCTGTGCGCCAAAGAATTCAAGATTTATGTTTAAATTGTAAATTTAATTTGTATATTTTAGATGGCACATGTCAAAGTAACATCCACATGGATGGTTTGAGCTACAGTAGCTCGTCTGTTTGATTCAAGCCTTCGCTCCCCACGTGCATCAACGAGCCTTGACCCTGTCGCCGGTTCACCACTGTTCCTTCCTTGGAGCACTTTTGATAGATACCGACCGTGATATCTCACATCAACTTTGAGAACAAAATGTTCTAACAGCCCACTAACAGGTGCCGTGATGAAGAGATAATCAGTGCTATTCCCTTCACCGGTCATGTTATGCCTGATCGGTGTACAGACTCTCTTCGAAAAACAACAACAAAGAAACCGATGTACAAAACTCAAACCTTTTTTTATTAAAGTCTATCGCATGTATTATTTATATATATAGATATATATATATAAAAAAGATCTACAGTGACAGAACTGGCACATGATCAGACAACAGTTAGGCATGGACTCTTTCATTCATTCATTCATTCATTCTCAAAGAAAACACAGAGCACAAGAGATTTACACAACAAACACCGACAGATTCACCATTTCACGAGCTGAGGGTGTGCGGGGACTTTATGGGAAGATCAGGGGCGTTTGGAAGAACGAATAAATACATCACCACGTTTGACTTTTCTGCATCCTCTTCATGTCAGCCTCGGTTACCAACATTTACGTGGATTCTCCACAGTAGATCACAGTTCAGGTGTGCTAGATTCACTGCAAAACATTGTGTTCCTCCTCTTGTTTTCTTGTACAAATTTCAAAACACTCTTAAATATAATATTAAGTCTTGTTTTCTGAAAAAGGTGTAAAAAATGAAGGGAGTTTACACATAAAACAAAATCTGGCAGATATTTGTCCTTATCTTAACCATAAACTCACTTCGGCAAAACAAGATTCAATATCTTCAGTCATTTTGCTTCTCCGGTGAATATTTCGATATTTGTGCTGGAAAACAAGACCGAAACGCCGAGGAAGAACATATTTTTTTGCAGTGCTTGGGGTTGCGGTTTCGATTCGTGATGTTTTGTCTGAGAAAAAGTGTTTTGATCAAATCTTCAATACTGGCTGTAGTGTGTGAGGTAAATGGACTGTGTATCTATGACTGCATACAGCCACATCTAACATGAAACACTCATCCTGATGACACGTGAAGCACTTTAGCACCAGAGTAGAGAATTAGAGTGTGTGAGTCGTGACCCGTGTGTGTTCAGTCGCTGTCGCTGGTGTCGCTGCTGGGGTCGCCCTGGACTTTGTTGCGGTGCTGCATGGCGCGGTGATACGCCACCTGAACAGACTTCCTGATGTTTGACTTTCTGCCTTCCAGCATCTTCTCTTTGTCCAGGTCCTGATTGACGCCCAGAGGAACCAGCTTGGAGCGCGGCAGCCATTGCCTACACACACACACACACACACACACATTTAGTGCCTTGTATAACATTCTGTTTTCTCAAATTCAGCATATTCATGCTCATTTCCTCTGGCCTATTTCTCTCTGTTCGCCTGCAGCGGATGTTCGGAGATGCTGACAGAGTTCAAGCCTCTCATGAGAAGGTCAGAGCAGATCAACATCAACGATCATTATAGAGCCTCACTTAATGACAAAGCGCATTAAGAGTTTTTGCACTGTTTAAAATGAAAGTTGAACCCATTAACCCCTGCGTACATCAACCATGACGATGTACAGTAATGATTGTGTGACCATGAAGAACAATGACCATTCATTAGAAACATTACAGTAATGGGAATGAGACAGCCAGGGACCTTGATCCAATGACCCTATACTCAAAAATATTTTTTTTTCTGAAGAAAGCCAAAATATTAAATGTCACAGATTTATATTGACTGAGTAATCCAATCTTTTCTAGAGGAGGGTCAAAACAGCAATTTTCACCTGGGATCGGAGCCAAATTACAGGGGCAGGGCTGTACGTTAACTCTTTTTGCACATAGCACTGAGGTTGAAAGTTTTGTAGCACAGCCCACAAATTTGTAGCACATGTATAAAACGTCTGTTACCATGTCTGAAAAATGAAAAAAGTGCTATACAATACAAATATTTAAGAATAAAAATAATAATAACAATTATTGTTATATTTTACAGAAAAAATTAATCATTAGAAAGGTCTAAGGTTTTATAATAAAATATTAAATTATGATAAAAAATGTGACTAATGTCTTATTTTATCTTATGTACTCACTGAGAAAGAAAAAAGTACTGTACACCGCGAATCTAATCACTGTACTACAGAATATTATAAAATAATATAATTTCTGCCTCATTCTGTGATGTGAAGCCTGTCAGATTACAAAAGTAGGTTATTTCATTTCAAACACTCGATTAATGTTCTCTTTTGTTGGACAACAGGTTTGTAAACGCTTCTCATTACAAGTTTGGAAAGAGGTTGTTGCTTTTTCTAATACACATTAAGGGGGCTTCAACACTGGGCACGTTTGCTGTGGTCATGTCCAAACGCGATTGTTCAGCGCTGGTCTGGTTTCACACTCAACTTGATTCTATCGAACCCTGGTGCACTTGTTCATTTTACGTCATCAAAAATGTGCACGGCGGATGATAGAAAACACACTGCAGTAAATATATTGTTTTTATTAATTTGGTGCTATTATGCGCAGCTGGGTAAACGACTCTTGGGTTTACTGTATGTGCGTCGCATGAAGTTCATTTGTTGCCCTGATTACACGCATATGCGCGAATTCATGTGAATCGCGGGACAGTTCGAGTGCCACCTCCTTTCAGAGTCTCGGGTTCGGTGCGCACCGAGCCCGCGATTGACAGCTTTTATTAGCAGTTTTTCATGCAAACCGTGCCGCTTTTCGAACTAAAATGCCAATGACTCCATCTCACAGTGCATGCAGAGATAGAGCAGCATTTATTGCGAACTGATCAATCCACCCTGATCAGTGCTGCGCTTCATCTGCACATTTATTTATTTATTTAAAAATTGAAGCGATTTTCATAATTTCACAAAGACAAATCTCGATTTTGGTTTAATTTCAGTCAATCGTGCAGCCCTAGATTAACCTCACACGAGCACAAAAACAAATTCTCCCTTCACTCACTTCGCTCTGTCTCGCATGCTAAACTGTATCGCACGCGTGCTACTGGGGTAAATGTATTCATCGCACAGACAGATTTTTTTGTAGCACGTGCGACATATATCTCGCACTGTACAGCCCTGTGGGGTGTAAAAATGACTTTAGAAAGATGGCAGCGTCATTCTTTTATTTTCACACAGAGATTGGTAGATCTATTAGTGAAATCTGTTGACTTTAGAAATCTGTGTTTCATTACATGACCGTTTAAAAATGGGGAAAAAGCACTTTTCCCCATGTTTGCATGCCTGTAACTCAAGAAGTACTAAATATATCATAATATCCTCTTAGATTCTGGTTCTTAACAAACATTTATTTGGGTAACTTCATTTTAAAAGCCCAATATGGTTCATTTCCAGAAATATGGAGATCTTAAATGTGGCTCCATGAGTAAATTGTACACATTTTCAGTGGTCAAAGACAAACTTTGCGCATAGCCGATAATTTTTTATGAGGAAAAAATAATGTTGAAACTAGAAATGCATCTCGTTTTTTTTCTCTATCAACACAATTGCATTGAACATTCCTGTCTGAGTGACAAAAATGGTCTTTTTCCAAAGTTTGTGTGCCTGTAACTCTAAAAGTATTAAAGATATCTCAATATCCTCCTAGATTCTCATTCTTATTAAACTTTTCTTACGTAATCTTCATTGTTAAGGCCCAAAATGGTTCATTTCCAGAGATATGAGGATCTCAATGTTGCTCCATGAGTAAATTGGTCAATTGTACACATTTTCGGTGGTCAAAAACCAAACGTGGGTCACTTTGCACACAGCTGATACTGAAGAACAAATAATGTTGAAACTAGAAACGTATGTCGTTTCCGTTTTTTTTGTTCAAAATAATTGTATAGAACATTCATGTCGGAGTAACAAAAATATTGTTTGTTTTTTCTGTAACTCAAGATTTGTTGAAGATATCTCAATGTCGCTTTAGATTCTGGTTCTTACTTTTCTGGGGCTACCAGCAAATGGACAGACGTATGTTTCATGTCTCTTATTGCAGTGCGGTTGTTCTCCTCAGGTCTATTCACCCTTGGAAGCTAAAAAATGAGTTAAAAACAAAATCCCTTCTTCTGAATGCGTCTGAAACAGATTAAAATCTAAAATGTTATGAATAAACTATTGAGAGCAAGTTAATGTGCCTCAATGTGTATTTTTGGCACTGAAATATTGTTAAAATTGCAGATGTTTTAGTAGATGGAAAGATGATACATTCCTAGTTTTAACATTATTTAAAGAGGAATGTCTGAAGAATGAAAACAATAAGTATCAGCTGTTTGATAAGTGACCCACATTTGGTTTTCGACCAATGAAAATGGGTAAAATTCAACCATTTGCACATAGAGCCATTTTGAGATCCTCATGTGACTTGGAATGAACCAACAAGGGCCTTAAATGAACATACTAAAAGAAAAGTTTGTTAAGAACCAGAATCTAGAAGGATATTAAGATATATTTAATACTTCTTGAGTTACAGGCACACCAACTTTGGAAAAATACAATTTTGGCACTCAGACGGGATGTTCAATGCAATTATTTTGATAGAAGAAAACGAGATACACTTCTAGTTTCAACATTATTTGTTCTTCATATATTCCACTTTAAGTGAAAAGAGTATCAGCCGTATGCAAAGTGACCCACATTTGGGTTTTGATCACTGAAAATATGTACAACTGACCTATTTATTTACTCATGGAGCCACATTGAGATCTCCATATCTCTGGGACTGAACCATATTGGGCCTTAAAAATTAAGAAACCAAAAGCACAGTTAGTTAAGAACCAGAATCTGAGAGGATATTAAGATATCTTTAATACTTCTTGAGTTACAGGCATGCAAACCTGAAAGAAAAAAACCCACAAGAAGTGTTTTTTTCCCCCTTTTTGAACGGTCACCATTGGCATATAATGCAACAAAGATTGATAAAGTCAACAGATTTCACTATTAGACCTATCAATCTCTGTGTGAAGAAAAAAGAATGATGCTGCCATCTTTCTAAAGTCATTTTTAACCCCCTGTAGTTTGGCTCCAAATCTCAGGTGAACTGTCATTTTGATCCTCCTCTACAACCATTTACAACAGTGGATTACTCAGTAAAAATACATCTGTGACATTTAATATTTTGGCTTTCATCACTATTTATGTTTGTCTTTGTACAGAAAAAGATATGAACAAAATCAAAAATTTGAGCCGGGAAGTTTCTGAAATTAGCTTGATTAGACACGGAAGGACAGTAATTATAGCAAAATGCATTTAGTTGTAAAATATATGAGAATGATGTAATACTATGTTTTCAAATGGCAAATGTGAGAATAAACAGTAACACTTTACAATAAGCTCCCAGTCGTTAAAGAATTAATGAACATTTACAAAGAGCAAAAAATGCATTAATCTGTGTTAACGTTGTTTAATAAAAAAAAATACAGCTGTTGATTGATAGTTTATAAATGCTTAGTTCATTGACTAATGCTAATAAATGGAGCTTTCCTGTAAAGTGTTACCGAACAAACATGTGACACTCACTGATGTAAGTCACGAGCAGATTCAAAAAAATCAAAGAGACAAAGAACACATCGGAAAATTACCAACTGAGGTTTCTACACAACTCTAAACGCATGTGTGGAAGATTCCTCACATCATCAACATGAAAACCGAAAACACTGTTTCCTCTCTCACAGGAACAAAATCTATTTTAATAAAACACAGTTACTTCAATTCAATCCCTTACAGAACTGAAGCAAACAAAAAGAGCAAATATGAGTATTTTATATAAAGTACCATTCAAAAGTGAGGGGTCGGTCAGACTTTTTAATGTATAATGAGTCTCTTCTAATACAGTCAAATTGTGAAATATTATTGCAATGTAAAATAACTGCTTTCTATGTGAATATGTGACCCTGGAGCACAAAACCAGTCATAAGTCGCACGGGTTTATGTGTGGCAATTCTTCGTTTTCAGTCACATGACTGCCGCGGAGCCCTGGAGGGCAGAACAGCCATAGAACTGCAGCACAAGCCTGTCAATTTTCCATCTTAAAGACAAAAAAAATTTGAAGATGCAAGTTTTGGGCACTTGTAATCCATATACAGCACCTGCTGCAGTATTTCAATCACTAAAAACAGCGGGACGTTTTTAAACACTTATAGGGTGAGTTGTACTAATAAGGATTAAATTAAGCAAAGTTTCACGCTAATCAAAGATTTGTTGATCTGGGTTTTAATTTAAATCGAGTTATGTTACACCACTTCGTTTGAAACACAGATTAACCATGTAGAAAGACCGTTAGAATTAAAGGGCTGATCAGGATGAACCGACGACAGGCAAAGGAATTCTTATTAGTGCAACCCACCCTTATGCTGCGTTCACACCAAACGCGAATGGAGCGTCAAAATCGGGTCTAGTTTGACGCGTGAACATTTTGAATCCATTCGCACGTCCGCGGCGGATTGGGTGCGCGTAGAAATCGAGCGTTTGAAGCGAAATAGACGCGTGTTCAAGGCGCTCCAGGAGAAATATGTCATACAACACCACTCTGCCTCTTTTCATTTTCATAAAAAATATATATTAAACATTAATAACCACACAAATGTGGTCCAGGCAACTCCTACATTATCTTCACTGCATGTATATTTAAATATCCTTAAAAAATAAAGTTATGAAACTTCTCTTTGCCCTCAGTCAAAACGATTTGGCAGACAACAAATTATAGATTCATGACACCAAAGATCGGCCGTTAGATCCACACAAGACGAACCACTACAGGACATCAGAGCCAGCGGCAAACGTCAGAAGGACTAGCCGAGGAAAGGCTGCTCTCGCCGGGGGTTAATGAGCGCTGAGTGCCCGGTGATCGCCTGGATCTCACAACTCCAAAAACACAAGATTCATTTTTTTTAAATAGGCGCTCTCTTTATAAATAAACCACAGATTTGAGCTTTAAACAACTACATTCCCAGCTGAAAAAGTCTTAAAACTACCTTTTGTGACACAATAGTAGTATGTTTAAATTATGCAGGGTTTCTCATCACGTCACTTTACCACTTGACCGCAGCGAGCAGGCTCCTGATTGGTTAAAGCAGCGCGAATTGACGCCAAAGTTAAAAATGTTTAACTCGGGTGTCAGACGCAAATTCGCTTCAAACGTGTGAATGCACAAAAGCACCACTCCCGTGTAACGCGCGTATCGCGCAAGACTCTCAATTCGCGCCGTGTGAAATGCGTCTTCCGCGCCGCGGGACCTCCAGACGCACGTCAACGTGCCTTTCCATTGCCTTAACATTGAAATCACTCGCGCCAGACACTCTATTCACATTTGGTGTGAATGCAGCATTAAAAGTGCCTTAATGTACTATAACAGTGGCATTAAAGCTGCACTATGAAACTTTTCTGTCCACTAGAGGTCGCATATTCAAAACAAAGGCATAGTTTGATGATGCCACGTTTGAGCGCAGAATCTTGGGAGATGTGGTCTTCACCTCACAGCCGATGGAAAAGAATCGGGATAGGACAGCGATTATTAACATTACTGTAGTATGAAGCAGAGCAGGACAGAGTGTTGTGGAGCTGAGCAAGGCCGCTGGAGCGATTGTTAATAAGACGAACGCAACACACGCCTCGAGAGCAGCGGGACCTTTATTATGCCACAGTCGCTGGTGCCATTTCCGCTTATGAGTATGAGGTAACGCAGCTCTGTTTATCATATTAGATACATTTGAGTGTGTTGAAAATTATGTTATGACGTTACTCTGTGCGTTCCCTCGGCGGCTGCTATGACTTGTACACTGCAGTAAGAGTAAACCGAGGGCAATTGACAGGCGACTCCCTCACACGTCCCGGTTCCTTGGTTAAAATGTCAGTTTCTCACGATTTACAAATAGTTGGAAACATTTGGGATATTGTAAGTACTCAACTGAACAAAATATAGAACACTGGCCTAGTGGTTTTTGGATATTTTACTGCAAAAATGTTACATAGTGCACCTTTAAAGGATGAAATTCAGTTTACACCTTTTTGACAGTGCACACTATATCGGCGAGTAGATGAGCCAAGAAAATGAACGCAAAACATTTTCTTTATAATGGTTTTCGATGGGAAAAACAATGAATGAGAAACCTTGTGTTGCATTAATATTCTGTGTTCATTTTCTTGCCTGTACAAAGTATGCAACAACAATAAGGTGTATATTGAATTTGGTCTTTTAATATCACTGTCTTGCTACAATCCTGGTAAAAATGACTGGCAGGGAATGGAGGAAAGCCTGGTTTTGCCCTCCAGGTGGGCGTTCCTATAATTGTGTGACGTCACGTGAAAACTATGAATAGCCAACAATACATTGTATGGGTCAAAATTATCCCGTTTTCTTTTATGCCAAAAATCATCAGGATATTAAGTAAAGATCATGTTCCATGAAGATATTTTGTAAATTTCCTACTGTAAATATATCAAATCCTATCCTAACAAACAACACATCAATGGAAATATTATTTATTCAGCTTTTGTATGATGTATAAATCTCAATCAAAAATTGTACTCGTATGACTGGTTTTGTGGTCCAGGGTCACATTTAGTAAAGTGTAATTTATTCCTGTGATCAAAGCTGAATTTTCAGCATCATTACATGATCCTTCAGAAATCATTCTGATTTGATGATTTGTTGCTCAAGAAACATGAATGATTATTATCAATGTTGAAAACCGTTTTTTATTTTTCAGGATTCTTTGATGAAAAGAAAGTTCAAAAGAACAGCATCTATTTGAAATAGAATCTTCTGTTAGTTTTGATCAATTTAATGTGTCCTTGCTGAATAAAAGTATTCATATTTTGTCCCCAAACTTTAGGTTACTGTTAAATGTATGATCGTGTCTGTCAGACGCACACCTCTAAGCAAAGACAGCAGCACAGTTGTAGTCTCTGTTCTATGAAAGCACAAAAGCTTGAGGAAGAACAGGAGCGTGTGACTAACCAGGTCCTCTTGTTGTCGAAGAAGAGCACGAGGAAGAGATGTTCCCGCGCCTCCTGCGTCATCTGCTCTCCCAGCTTCAGCACCTCCAGAGGCGGGACTGGGATCGGGACACCGCGGTGGAACACGCCCTCTCGAGGCATTTTGGGATCAATGATCTGAGGGAAGGATATGACACGTCTCAACGTGAGAAAAGTGGTGTGGAGCCGCCCTCTGCTGGACACACATAGCAACAGCACCTTCTGTTCAACCATCATCATGCATTTCATTTAACTTTGGCGTTTCTTTCCCATGTGTTCAAGAGAACAAAATTATCACTTCCTGGGAAAGCGATTGATAAAAGTTGTAATTTATTGAACCATGCTTGAGATAGTCACACCATAGGTCAATTTTGAGATTTGGCTAAAAAAAATAAAGACAAAGCAGTTTTTTTATCAACAGATCCATGTAAGACAAAGAAATGTTTAACCATTTACTGCATTTTAAATGATGACAATACTAATTATATAATTTTTTTTTATCTTGTGTGACAGTGAAAATGCCATGTCACGTCAACAACTCAAATGTGTTTCCAACGTACTTTATGCGCATGTCTTCTTATCTAATAAAAAGATTTACATATTTTCCCCCACATTTTTATAATTAATGCGCATCTTGACGTTTCCATCCAACACTTTTTTATGCAAGATCCCCAAATTTCAATAAATGGTGGAAGGAAACAAATGGTGTTTGAGGTGAGGGAGGGATGAACGGGACGTTTGCAAAATATGCAGTTTTTTTGTAAGTCACAGAAACCACATACTTCACCTTTAATGCTTCAAAAAGCTTGATGTTCTTTCTGCAAAACAATTTCTTCTTTCTGCCTTTTTGGTTTTGGGATCAAATATAACCCAATAACCCATGTTTTGGGCATGTTGCACATACAGTGAAAATGAAAATGTTGTGAAGTCTGTGTTAGGTGTGACGCTCACCAAAGCGGGGTATGATGGGTATCCTCTGCACTTAGCCCACACCAGATCGAGAGCGTCCAGAGAACTGTAGTCATCTGAACTCATCCAGCATCCGGATCGGCTCCTGCTCCGAACCACTGCGCACACACACACACACAGACACACACACACAGATCAGACCATGAACGGCGCACATATCTAAAGTGTGTGCGTCTGCTGCACTCACAGTGAGACACTCCTCGGGATCCTCCCATGGAGTAGGAGTCGTTCTCCGTGCCGGACGTCTCCTCGCTGCTGTCATCCGGAAACGCAGAGCGCGAGAACGAGGCCTTCCCACGACCCTGTTTAGAGGGAGTGGTGCTGCCAGGAGAAAAACAACAGAGTTACGCTTGCAGGAGTGAATCAGGATATATATATATACATACACACATATACACACACACACACTCACCTAAAGGATTATTAGGAACACCTGTTCAATTTCTCATTAATGCAATTATCTAATCAACCAATCACATGGCAGTTGCATTTAGGGGTGTGGTCCTGGTCAAGACAATCTCCTGAACTCCAAACTGAATGTCAGAATGGGAAAGAAAGACGGGCCAGTCTGAGAATTTCACAATCTGCTCAGTTACTGGGATTTTCACGCATAACCATTTCTAGGGTTTACAAAGAATGGTGTGAAAAGGGAAAAACATCCAGTATGCGGCAGTCCTGTGGGCGAAAATGCCTTGTTGATGCTAGAGGTCGGAGGAGAATGGGCCGACTGATTCAAGCTGATAGAAGAGCAACTTTGACTGAAATAACCACTCGTTACAACCGAGGTATGCAGCAAAGCATTTGTGAAGCCACAACACGAACAACCTTGAGGCGGATGGGCTACAACAGCAGAAGACCCCACCGGGTACCACTCATCTCCACTACAAATAGGAAAAAGAGGCTACAATTTGCACGAGCTCACCAAAATTGGACAGTTGAAGACTGGAAAAATGTTGCCTGGTCTGATGAGTCTCGATTTCTGTTGAGACATTCAGATGGTAGAGTGAGAATTTGGCGTAAACAGAATGAGAACATGGATCCATCATGCCTTGTTACCACTGTGCAGGCTGGTGGTGGTGTAATGGTGTGGGGTTTTCTTGGCACACTTTAGGTCCCTTAGTGCCAATTGGGTATCGTTTAAATGCCACAGCCTACCTGAGCATTGTTTCTGACCATGTCCATCCCTTTATGACCACCATGTACCCATCCTCTGATGGCTACTTCCAGCAGGATAATGCACCATGTCACAAAGCTCAAATCATTTCAAATTGGTTTCTTGAACATGACAATGAGTTCACTGTACTAAAATGGCCCCCACAGTCACCAGATCTCAACCCAATAGAGCATCTTTGGGATGTGGTGGAACGGGAGCTTCGTGCCCTGGATGTGCATCCCACAAATCTCCATCGACTGCAAGATGCTATCCTATCAATATGGGCCAACATTTCTAAAGAATGCTTTCAGCAACTTGTTGAATCAATGCCACGTAGAATTAAGGCAGTTCTGAAGGCGAAAGGGGATCAAACACAGTATTAGTATGGTGTTCCTAATAATCCTTTATATATATATATATATATATAGACACACACACACACACACACAGTTTAAAAGTTTGAAGCAAAAACCTAGTGTACATTTTCATTGTGTCGCTAAAGTAAGCGTCAAACACTGGACTTTTTCAAACAGATAAGCAAGTATTTGTTAATCACTGGACTATAAACTTTGTGCAGGACTGTGTCAGGAAGTAAAGTAATTCATGTTATACACCGATCAGGCACAACATTATGACCGGTAAAGTGAATAACACTGATTATCTCTTCATCACGGCCCCTGTTAGTGGGTGGGATATATTAGGCAGCAAGTGAACATTTTGTCCTCAAAGTTGATGTGTTAGATGCAGGAAAAATGGGCAAGAGTAAGGATTTGAGCGAGTTTGACAAGGGCCAAATTGTGATGGCTAGACGACTTGGTCTGAGCATCTGTTCCCAGTCTGCAGAGGTCAGTGTCTATCAAAAGTGCTCCAAGGAAGGAACAGTGGTGAATCGGCGACAGGGTCATGGGCGGCCAAGGCTCATTGATGCAAGTGGGGAGCGAAGGCTGGCCCGTGTGGTCCGATCAAACAGACGAGCTACTGTAGCTCAAATTGCTCAAGAAGTTAATGCTGGTTCTGATAGAAAGGTGTCAGAATACACAGTGCATCACAGTTTGTTGCGTATGGTGCTGCTTAGGCGCAGACCAGTCAGGGTGCCCATGCTGACCCCGCCCACCGCCAAAAGTGGGCACGTGAGCATCACAACTTTACCACGGAGCAATGGAAGAAGGTGGCCTGGTCTGATTAATCATGTCTTCTTTTACATCACGTGGATGGCCGGGTGCGTGTGTGTCGCTTACCTGGGGAAAACATGGCACCAGGATGCACTATGGGAAGACGGCAAGCCGGCGGAGGCAGTGTGATGCTTTGGGCAATGTTCTGCTGGCAAACCTTGGGTCCTGCCATCCATGTGGATGTTACTTGGACACGTACCACCTACCTAAGCATTGTTGCAGACCATGTACACCCATGGAAATGGTATTCCCTGGTGGCTGTGGCTCTTTCAGCAGATAATGCGCAGTCATAATGTTATGCCTGATCGGTGTATATACAGTAAATTAAGTAAGGAATTTTCTGCCGATTTAAAGTGAAAAAACAGTGAACAAATAGCATTTATAGCTCCTGACTGCATAGGCTTTGTGTTTATGAGCGCCACAAAGCCATGACTGAGTGTGTGTCGCATGTGTGAGTGTGTGCATGAGAGTATGTGTGTGCGTGCATGTAGCCTGTGTGTGAAATGTGAGTGTGATGTGTGCATTTGTATGTGTGTGAGTGTGTAGCCTGTGTGCGTGTAGCATGTGTATGTGTGTGTGTGAGCATGTGTGAATGCGATGCATGTGTATGTGATGCGTGTAAGTGTGTCTGTGAGTGAGTGATGCGTGTGTGTGTGTGTGTGTGTGTGTACCTGGTCCTGTCGGACGCGGCGCTGCTGCTGCTGCTGCTGGTGGACTCCGAGTCGGAGCTGGAGCGGGGCAGACTGCGCTCGTTCCTGTACACCAGAAAACTCTCTGTCTTCGGCTGACCGCTTCCTCCGAAACCATTACTGTGGAGATCTAAGAGGAGCACAGAAGAAGAAACAAACTCCATTACACTGACGTGTTTGTTACAGCTCATTCAC
Source organism: Romanogobio albipinnatus (assembly GCA_023566225.1). Taxonomy (NCBI): domain Eukaryota; kingdom Metazoa; phylum Chordata; class Actinopteri; order Cypriniformes; family Gobionidae; genus Romanogobio; species Romanogobio albipinnatus. Next base: position 7,048,737 of record CM042253.1, on the reverse strand, counting down.
AGGGAATCTTCACGTACCTCTTCTCCATATGTCAGTTCACCTTCAAGCTTTTTTAGTACTTCACGTCAAGTCAAATTTATTTATATTGCGCTTTTCACAATACACATTATTCTAAAGCAGCTTTACAGAAAGCCATGATGTTAATGCTTATGATATCATCATATCTTGTGGTTTCATTTATCAGATTAGAGCTGAGCGATAACGGTCACATCGATACAAACAATCAAGCAGTTGAGATGAGATATATACAGTATATATTGCTGATAAAGTTGGACATACAGTAGTTGTATAATTCATTATTAATTAGTTTATTAATTCAAGTGGTGATATTGAGAATTATGTGTGAGGTTTTATTCGATTTGATGTAATTTGAATAAAGAGTGATGTTTCTGGTGAATCAGGCTGCTTTCTGATCCTTGTGTCTTCGAGAGTCGTCCGGTGGTGGGGACTTCCCAGCATTCAAGCCTCTTTACAGAAAACATCTGACTCAGAGAAGTGTGGGAGTTTCCTCATAGTCAGTGTGTGAATATGAGCAGCGATGATAGAAACGGTGACATAAAACCGCAGGATTCAATGGCAGAAGTCAAAACAAATGTGACCACAAAACCAGTCATAAGGGGTCAGGTTTTTATTTATTTAGATCTACACATAACCTGAAAGCTGAATACATTAACTTCCCATTGATGTGTGGTTTGTTATGATATGACAATATTTGGCCGAGATACAACTATTTGAAAATCTGAAATCTGAGGGTGCAAAAATAAATCTAAATATTGAGAAAATCGCCTTTAAAGTTGTCCAAATTAAGTCCTTAGCAATGAATATTATTACTAATTATACATTTTATATATATATTTACAGTAGGACATTTACAAAATATCTTCATGGAACATGATCTTTACCTTATATCCTAATGATTTTTGGCATAAAAGAAAAATCAATAATTTTGACACATATAATGTATTGTTGGCTATTGCCACAAATATCCCCGTGAGACTTATGACTGCTTTTGTGCTCCAGGGTCACAAGTAATGAATTCTAATGAATTGAGAATGTCACCTAACGAACTTCCATCTGCTAATGTGGAGATTTGAGATGCTGCAGCATTACTGAAATAACGGGCAGTAGCACGGATCAGAGATTTACTCGCCACCAAACATTAATTTACATGTTTACACTGCAATGTGGACCAGACTCACATCTCACTGATATTTACCTTTCATGTGTTAATATCAGCTGGCAATCTGACCAAACTGAATGCGAGAAACTGATTAATTTTTTTTTTTATCTGGATATTTCTAGGATTTTGTTGAAAATAATAATTATACAATATTTCGCTTTTTGAGTAGGTTTTGTACTGGTACCTTGGCTGTTTTCAGCCTGTCGCGTCAGCTGACTTCCAAAGCGTTTCATATTCAGTGCATTGGTCAATTGACATCAATGACAGAAATGAACTTTTTCATCAAAGTGCCCCTATTTTGCACGTTCAGATATTCCCTTTCAAAGATTCAAAGATGAAATTGCACAACAAATAAAGTTAATGGGTCTCGTTCACTAATAATTGTGTGGATTCTTTCGTATTTGTACGCACAGGAGAACTTCTTACAAAAAATCTCCGCCTGATTCACAACACGTTCGTACGCACATTAATTTGTTCTTAAAGTCGGCATGAAATCAAATTTTACAATTCGTATTTTTATATTTAATATTGTAGTGTTTACTATAACTGATTTATCTGTGCACTTCATTTTAAAAAAATAATTTACCCTTATAATCTTTAATCAAATATGTTAACTTTCCCTCCCCCATCAAAACAACTTCTCTTCTCTTCCTGTCATGTGCTATGGTGCGAGGGCGTGGTTATCGCTCTGTCTCGTTTCTGCACCGCCTCTCAGAAACCCGTCACTGATCGTAGCAATATGGTGGTTAGGTGCATTTTTCTCGGTGTACACAATACCTTCTTCAAGAAGGACTTGAGGCAAAAGAGAAAAATATATGAGAAATAAAAGCTTTTATTATGTAAAAATTACTCAATATAGTCGGACGAACAGCTTGTCGTGACGGCTGCACTTAGGAATGCAGCGTGTGTGAACGCGCTTATGGCGCGCCGCCCTTAAAAGGGAGAGCTGAGAAAAAAAGTTTTACATAAATCAAGCCCCGTCCTACATTTTTTCTAATTTCAGAAGCCGTTTCACTCGGATATACGTCAAAATAAGGAGAAAAAGACGATCTCAACTTCCGTTTCACACCGACTTTAACCTCGTTCTGATGTTAGTGAATGTGGAGTATTCTAAATGAGTGGCCGCGTGCACAAGGTTAGTCATTTGCATAAAACACACAACACACCTCCATATAAGGGCTTTCCGCACACGCAAGTAAGTACGCTCACACCATCTCCATATAAGGGCTTTCGTCACTCTCGTCAAACTTGCCGTAATTCGCAGACGCGCTCTCGCCCAGTTCCTCGAGCAATGCCACGTGCTGTTAATGCGCCCCGGGCGCATTGCACTTTTGGAGTGCTCTGAGCACCTGAAGTTGAAAAAAAATTAAAATAAACCCTGAGCAGACGTCATGGTGGGTTTTTTTCAATTGTCCAATCAAATGAAGGAGAGGTGGGCCTTCCATTGTGGTGACGGTTACCTTGATTAGACTGACAGGGCAGCTGATTCGGGGGTTGCCTAGCAACATAAAAAAATAAAATAAAAAGCGTCCTGCTATTTTCTAAATTAAAAAACGTTAACCAGATAAAGGCAGCGCGGTGCACCTTGTGTTTTCAAACCTGAAAAATGCTTTCAGTCTGATTGGGGCCTTAGGCTGTTTTCTAAGGCAGGATTGCATGTATCCTAACAGAGGAAACAGAATGCACAATGACCCTAAAAGGCATCTTTACACAGCAAAGGCGCCACCGAAACCAAACCTGAAGCGGCATAAAATCACAAAACTGTGCATTTAAACAGACCGTTTAATGCTTCTCTGAAGCGGCATAAATGCATTTACACAGGAATTAAAATTGTTGCTTTTAACATTACTATTTTAAAACTACAGTTTTCACAGAATGTCATAAATTAATTTAAAAAATAATGAACAAAAATAAACAATGAAATACAACTGATAATAAATACAAATATAGCTGCAAGCAGCCATTATCGGGGCCAAGCGCAAAGACGAAGACAAGACACGCCAAAATGGCTGGCAATGTCAGATCAACTGCAGCAATAATAATAATGATTTATTGATTTATCACTTTCAACTAATAGGTGGCACAGTTACGAAATTGATGTGGTGTGGTCAGAATAAGGGAACAATGACACATGCAAAGATTTGTGTCAATATATCAAAGCAGGGTGTCAATATAGTGTCAATATGTCATTGCAGAGATATAGCCTCAAGAAGTATGGACCACATGGCGGTGCTGTTTTGAAACCTTTTAAGTACCTTAGAGGCATGGTGTTGGTGGCACATACCTAGTTTCGAAATTATACACTAATTCATTTGTAAAGTATAGCATTTTATATCATAATACTGCATTGTAGTCAATGGGAATTTCATGTTTTGTTCTATTATAGCGCCACCAAGTGGCACAATCCTACCATTTTTTTTGTATCCTCGGAGTGAGCCCATACATGTCTGTGTCAATTTTGGTGAAAATATCTTGTTTCGTTTTGGAGTTATAGACATTCATATGAAAAAACACATGAAAAATGACTGACACCTGACTTTCATTGGATTTTACACCCCCTTACTATCAATATTTTGACATTTGGGTATTAGCGTATAGCTATCGACCTATGTTTCTAAACTTCTGACGCTGGTTTCGTCTCGATCGGACTAGCGGTTTCGAAGATATCAGCTAATGTTTTTAAAGCGCTAAATTAGTCCCATGAAAATAAGTCAACCCCACCCAAAGTTATAAGCATTTGGGGAAAAAAAATATCCACTAGGTGGCGCTGTTTCGAAACTTCTCAGGCTATTTCAGGGCATCGTGCTGATGACCCATACCAAGTTTCGTAACAATCCATTCATGCAATCATAAAATACAGCATTTTAGCACATAATTCAAAATGTCCGACAGTCAAAATGGCCGATATGGTAAAATTGGATATCAGACTCGATATTTGGACAAACGGTTCAAAAGTTATAAGCAAAAACAGCCATTTTTCGTATCTCCGGACCAGTAGGTGGCGCTGCGCCGAAACGCTGCACGTTGTCCCAAGTCATGCTTGTGATGACTTGTACCAAGTTTGGTTTGAATACAATAAAGCGTTGCGGAGATATAACTTTTGATTAACTTTTTTCGAACATTATTCTTTAACATTGTCTTTCTAACATTTTTACTGTTCATCTATGAAATGCACTTTCTGTAAAGCTGCTTTGAAACAATGTGTATTGTGAAAAGCGCTATACAAATAAATTTGAATTGAATTGAATTGAATATAGCCTTAAGTGTGTTTTCGCAAACGTTACATAAAATTTGCTTGTGTGTTTATTGAAAACGATTTGACGAATCAACTTGAATTCCATGTTTTTTTGTCAGCATGGTCTGAAGATGATCTGGTTCAATTTTCGTGCAAATCGGATGAACCGTCTAGGATGAGTTCGCAAAAGTAGGTTTTTCGGAAAATTCAAAATGGCGGGAAAATTATTATGACGGAAAATGACGCAATTTACTTTATGCACAGCTGCACTACTTCCTGAACTTCAGCCAGCTCCTTTGTTTCCTGTCTGCCATTATTGGACAAACTGATTAATCCAGGTGTGTCTGATTATTGTTGTTGTGACTTCAGAGGTCAGGCACACCTGGATTAATCAGTTTGTCCAATAATCGCAGACAGGAAACAAAGGAGCTGGCTGAAGTTCAGGAAGTAGTGCAGCTGTGCATAAAGCCAATTGAATCGGCTTGAGCCAAGGAATCAGAGGAAAAAATAATTTTGTTTCTAGCCCTTATGGTTCAAAAGTTATTAGCATAAACATGAGTGCAACTTTGGACAGGTGGTGGAGTTAGAGGGCCAAGCACCGATATGGAATTTTTTATTTCCTCTGCCTGCTATACATATAACGCTTTTAATGATTGTCATAATTCTGTGGTACTGATAGGCTATTGTAGGCTACAGTAGCGTATAGTTATTTATATTTCTTTATAAAATTGTGCCAGCTGGAACAAATGCTATAATAAAATTATAAATGAATATGGGTAGATCACTGCAGGATTAAAGTGGTCAAAGGTTTTTTCAAAGAGCCAGTAATGGTGCGTTCACACCGCCGCCGGCGAGAGCGTCAAAGTGGCCGGAAGTCATTCATTTTCAATGGGAGCCCGGCGGCGAGCTCCGGCGAGAGCGGCGCGGCGCGTCTTGGACGATTTGGGCGTCGAGGAGAGTTGGAATCAGGTCAACTTTATGGTAATGAGCTATGACGCGGTTCGGCGGCAACCGGCGGCAACCAATGGGAATGTAGAAGTGCTCCGCTTGAGATGATTCCAGAGAACGCAGTGCTGGAAACTTTGGTTCCGACCACATTAGTTCCCCAGCAAAATAGAGGAGAGGTTGATCATTGCGGTAGCGGGTTTCCCTATAATATATATATATATATATATATATATATATATATATATATATATATATATATATATATATATATATATTCCGCGCAACACCTTTTATATGCAACATTTTCGCGCTAGAAAGCCTTTTTTTCAGCGGGAATGCAATTAATTTGCTCAAAACAACACCGATTTGACAAATTGCATGAATACTGCACTTAAACCAGGACAGTTATTGTAAAGTAGGTTGCACACAAATTAATGTTAATGTTAAAGACCACGGCTAGCACCTATAAACTTGTTGAAATTAGACTAGCACTTCCAAGAACACAAAAGCCACACCACACAAATGGCTTTTAAATGGTTTATTTCATTAGCAAACATGCAACTATAATTAAGTTAACTTTCACATTTAAATTATTTCATGATGTTATCTTACACGGGTATACCCTACTGTGGTCAGTCAGCACAAATGCCGATTTTAAAAATGCGAACATGATCGTTTGCTTTGCGGCCCCTTTAAATGCAGTTTAAAAAAAGACCAAGCATTCGATCTACGTCAGAGCAGCAGCGCGTCCACAGATCTTTCTATAGCGTCGAGTGCAGGGCGGCCAGAGCGAAGTTTGACGCTCTCGCCGGCGGCGGTGTGAACACACAGTAAGTCACTTTGGAGCAGGCACAACAAATGAACAATGATACTAACGTTAGTGTTTTAGGTAGGACAGCAGATATATCAGCAAATTTAATTCTCAAAGAGATTATTTTTGTAATATAATATAACAATGCACAATCACAGTAGTAACAGTGACTGGGTTAAGCGGTTACCGTATATGAGAGAAATGTTGCAGCGCGATCTGCCAATCTCGTCAAAGGAAGGTTACAAATGGTGAACGCGAATTGATTACACACGACGACTGTTATTTTGGTGGTTTGCTTGAAGATGTGTGTACAAGACTCTTTTACTTTAATGGTAGACAGTAGTTTAGGGCGTTGCCTAGGGGCTGAGGTGGGTCAGACCCAGCGTATTTTAAGTCTGCTTTTATGCGGCATTGTGTCTTTACACTATGTAAAAAAAAATGCTGTAAAATATACAAAAATTACTAGGCCAGTGTTATATATTATGTTCAGTTGAGTACTTACAATATCCCAAAAGTTTCCAACTATTTGTAAATCGTGAGAAATTTGCTATTTTAACCAAGGAACCGGGACGTGTCAGGGAATCGTCATATCTGCGTTCCCCTCGGTTTCCGGTTTTATTTTGCAGAAACGCTTTACTCTCACTGCTGTGTGAACAAGTGTCATAGCAGCCGCCGAGTAAACGCACAGAGTAATGTCATGACATCATTTTCAACACACTCAGATGTGTCTAATATGATGAACAGAACTGCGTTACCTCATATTCATGACCGTAAAAGCGGAAATGGCGACTATGCCATAATAAAGGTCCAGCTGCTCGTGAGGCTTGTGTCGCGCTCTTCTTATTAACAATCACTCCTGCTTCTGCTTCATACTACAGTAACGTTAATAACCACATCCATGAACATGATTTCTGCTCGATTCCTATCCCGATTCTGTTCCACCGGCTGTGAGGTGAAGACCACATGTCCCAAGATTCTGTGCTCAAACTTGGCGTCATCAAACTACGCCTTTGTTTTGAATAGGCGACCTCTAGTGGACGGACAAGTTACATAGTGCAGCTTTAACTTGGCTGTGTAAAGATGCCTTAATTGAATATGGACATTGTTATCCATTATTTGTGGTTGCTGACTTGCTGTGTATGAAATAATTAGTAGAGTATGGTTTGGTTAACTTGGCAACATCCAAATTATTTGTAAGGTGACTACGCTTCATGTGTGAACCTAATCATTAACCATGTCAGCTTCTGTAGACAGTGTGCATCAAGGCAGCTCACTAGGAGATGTGTAACAGAGCCGCAGACGTACCCAGTATGAGGTGATCGTGTTCGCTGTCGGACTCCGAGCTGGAGCTGGACTGAGGGCTGTGGTTTCTCTTGCGTGACTGGAGTGAGGGAAGCTGTGGTGGGCCGATGGCGTTGGAGCTCAGCCCACCCGGCCCATGCAAGGCCTCGCGGTTCTTCGGGGGTCGACCGGGGCGCTTGGGAGGTCCGGCGGCTTTAGGGTTCTTCTTGGAGAAGAGGACAGAGGTGCGCCGGCCGACCTCAGGGGCCAGCACCGAAGACGACGTGCTTAGATCTATAGAGACAAAGGGAAGATGGGATATTTGCCCATTTAAAAAAGAACAATCACAGAGTCATTTAACCTTTGGAGGGAGGAAGAAACATTTTTTAAATAATGTGACAGTAAACAGTGTGTTCTGTGTGGAGTCATTTTAATTGATTACTATATGCAAGTATTGTTTTGGGGCATTTGCATTTTAACTTAATTACATTTTAACTCTTTACTCCTTTCAATTCTTCAACTAGAAAAGCATCTGTTAGATTTTTGCAGTGGTGTTTAAAGGTCAAAATCCACTACATTGCAAAGTTTTCTTCAGCGAGAATTGATATGAAGAAAATCATAATGTTAATGACCACTATTATATGTTATAAACCATGAAAACATTAGCATTTAAATTACTTTATAAAATGTTAAATTCTTTGTAGATATTTATGTTCTCACCAGGCAGTAGATAAGGAAATGTAAAGTAAATTGATATTATATTGAGTAACTATTAGAGCTGTCAATTACTAATGATTATTTTGGTAATCGAGTAATTGGTTGATTATTATGACGATTAATTGAGTAATCAGATTTTTTTGTAATAAATATAGACCCAAGAAAACATTAGCCTTTAAAATGACTTAAAATACACATATAATAACAATGAGGCAATCATTTTTATTCTGTTCTCTAGATATGGCTCAGGTCTCTGCTTTAATGTAAGTCCACAGGATTTATTTAATCATACATCATGGGAAAAAACTAGTTTGTTTTGTGAACTAACCGCACACCTCTCCTCAACATCCTCAAAACCAGACCTGAGGCATCACGTCTGTAGAAGAACAAATGGTGATGGACGAGTTGCTAATGCTTAAACCGTGTCCTAACCAGCGTGATGCGATAAGATTCCAGCGACAAGTGGTTTGTCTGTCCAGACACGACACGTTTACAAGGCACGTTAAAATTAAAAATTTGAATAAAGATCACAGCCAATCAGAAGAGCTTGTGGGCGGAGTCTCTCTGCAGGTGCACTGCACTCGCAACCAAATTAATCCAATATCACATCCAATCAGAAAAGAGTGTGGACGGAGCCTCTCTGCAAGTGCACAGCAAATTTTTATTTATTTTTATTTAACGACTGTTCTGTGACAGAATAGGGGTATAACGGTTCAAATTACTCACGGTTCTGTTTGTATCACGGGTTTAGGGTCACGGTTTCCGTTCAAGGGCAAGACTTGAAAGAGAACTCAATATTTTTGCACTTTTGCATGCTTCAGATGAGTGCACACATGCACACAAACTTAAATGAGTTTAGTTTAAACACAACGTGTGTGTTCAGGTCTCACCTGCGCTATCAACACCCGGTGATGGCGGCCTAAATGACTGAGTGGGTCACGTTCGAGCAGACGGCGCTCGCATACAAGAGTGCCTGTTTTTTCAATGCTTTTTTGATCATCGCTGTTGTTGTAATGTATTGGGAAGCCAGAGTGTGTATCAATCGACAGAAACATACATTAACCTAACTCTGTCTGCCTGTTTTACACGTTATGTTCAACAAACCATATTATAAATGCGTCATCAGATTTGAGATGAACCGTGGAGCAAGTGTGTGCCGAACCATGAGTGGAGAACCGTATGATTGGTTTGATTTTTTCCCCTTGAACCGTTCCACCCCTATAACAGAATACACTTGTTCACAGTTTGAACTTTCTTGTTTCCTTTCATTTATTGTCAAGATTTATCCACTTTCAGAATGGCTATAATTGATATTCAAGTATTTCAGTACCTGAAATGATCATTGTCATACTTAGCATGTTGTTGTTCCAGCAGTGACGTCGCAGAAACAGTCTCTAAATCTCCTGACGCTCATCGCAAATCACTAGGACAAAAACTCTGCTTACCATTTTATCACAGCGCCGTGTCTGGTTAGGACAGGATGTAAGTGTTATCTGAGGTATTTGTGAGGTGTTTTCTGACCTTTCCCACTGATCTCGTGGCTGCTGCTCTCTCCTTCATCGTGACGGGCTCCTCCCGAGGTGTGATGTGTGAGGACCGAGCCGCGCTCCAGCGACAGACCCGACTCGTGGCTGCCCAGGCCACAGATTCCCTCGCGCTGGTGCGCCAGCTTACGCTTCAGCACCGTCATCTCTTTCTTCAGGGCTTTGGCTCTCCGCGACTGACCAATGCTGTGCTTCCCTGACATGACCTCTTCATAGCGCGCCTGCAGGATCTGCAGCTGCTCCTCGGGAGGCAAGCGCCGCCGACTGTCCGGCAGGAAATCTGTGAGCGAGAGAGAACAGGACATTCACTTTACACGACCTGAAACGAAATGAATGAAATGTAGAAGAGAGAAAGCCAGCTCACCGTCGTCAAGGAGTGATGCTGACCTCTCTCGGTCTCGCTCTTTGTCCCGCTCTCGTTCTCTCTCCCGCTCGTGCGGTGAGTCCGGGCTCGGTTCTCGAGGAAGATGCAGTCCCGTCTCATAATCCAAGCCGATTCTCTCTGCCTGTCTGCGTGCATACCTTAAAACGGAGCTGCCTGCTTCTCGCAGTCTCAGCGCGGCGCGGTAGAAAATAGTGTCTTTGGCGTTGTACTTCAAACAATTGTTGACGATCAACAGAAAGTCAGACTCGAAAGCTTCAAAGCTGAGATAGCGGTGCGACTCTAAACACTTCCACATGGTCTGGAAATCCATCGGACGCTCGATGTGGTCCAGGTAATCTGGGACCTGGAGAACACACACACACACACACACAGAAGAGGTTGTATTTAAAGTGTTCAGAGAACTACATAATCAATGCAAATTCTGGCAGTGGGAAAAAAAAAATTCAGTGCAAAAACAGCTTCACATTATGTAACGCTCCTGGGACCAGTTGTTCAAAGATAAGCTGATTGGATTTTGGTTATCGGATTGGATCAAATCTTGAAAATGGGTTGTCCAAAAGGGAAAGAAGGGATCTGAAATCAGATTAGATCACGGAATCCAATCCTAGTTTTAATCTGGATCAAACCTTCGGGTTATGTTGTTCAAAACTTGTCAGTAGGATTTGGATAACTTTGATCCAAAAAAACAGGATCATCCTGATCCACACAGGGGGTAGGATTTCAAGGTGGATTCCAGGAAGAAAATGTAGTAAAACTTTAAAACTGGTCAAAACATACAACATTTGTATCATAAAATACACAAAAACATATTTTATTTTGCTCTTGATTCGATGTATGTGTGAGTGTGTGTTTGTTTGTGAGAGAGTGAATGTGTGTAGTGTGTGAGGGTGTGTTTGTGTGCAGTGTATGTGTGTAATGTGTGTAATGTGTGTAATGTGTGTGTAGTGTGTGTGTGTGTGTGTGTAGTGTGTGTGTGTGTGTGTGTGTGTGTGTGTGTGTGTGTGTGTGTGTGTGTGTGTGTGTGTGTGTGTGTGTGTGTGTGTGTGTGTGTGATAATATATGTGTGTGCGAGAGAATGTATGTGTGTGCGAGTGAGTGTGTGAGTGTGAGTGTGTGAGTTTACCTCACTCAAAGGTACAGGCTCAGTGAAGAAGTTGCTGGTGTCTCTCTCCTGCAGTTGTTCTAGAGTGCTGCGCAACAACACCAGGAATGGAGTCAACTGCATCTCTAACGCCATCTCCTGCACCTTGATCTGAACAAACACGGAAGTACTCGTTAATCAAAATAACAGCATGCAAGTAAAATTAAATAATTAGTACATCTCAATAGCAATATATCAATATCAAGAGTCAATACGACATCTCTTCTCTGATGACGTGTTTACTGGTAACCTGTCACTCACAAGATCCACCAATGGCAAACCACAACCATCCAATCAATTCCCCACAAAATCAAGCCCCATCCTACATTTGTTCTTGTTCAAGAAGTCAATTAAATGCCGGGCACGCCTTGATTTCATCCAATGGGAATTGACTGGATGATGAAACTGATGTTCTGCACCAGAACGGTTGCAACAAAGGAGTGTTAACTTAAAGGGTTTGCTGCGACTGCCTGTCAATGGGGTCAATTTTGATTTCATGTTGACTTCTGCTGAAAACTGAAGCGCTTAAGGTTGATCAGAGCATGTGTCTGGTTTATAGAATTAAACCCTTAAAGTCTCACCGTCTCTCTCTTGAGCTTCTCTCTCTTGCGGATGAGCTCCACCAGCAGTCGGGCTCGCTCCAGGTCGTGCCGGAGTCTCTGCCACGCTTTCAACTGCTCCTTCAACACCGAGTGCTTTTCCTCGCCGTCCCTCTGTTCGAACACACACAAACACACAATGACAAACTCGTATTTCTCCACAACGAACCCACATGGTCAAGGTGTCTGTTTACACTTTATTTTAAAAGGCGTCCGTGTTGCAGTGTAATTATGCAAAATGTACTGTTATTATTATAGTAACTACATGTAACAATGACACTGTAAAATAAAGTATTACCCAGTTTTTAAAATGTATGAAATATGGCATGAAAATAAAAATTCATACCATATTACATTTAAATGTATGCATTTAGCAGACGCTTTTATCCAAAGCGACTTACAACTGAGGAATACAGGAAGCGATCCGTCCTGAGGAGGCAGCAAAACACAGAAAGTGCCTGAAGTACACAGAGCATCAAACACTAGGGCAGGGAAGAAGTTTTTTTTTTTTTTTTAAGATAAGGTTAAGTGCTCGCGGAAGAGGTGAGTTTTCAGCTGTCGTTTGAATGCTGTCAGTGATTCTGCAATTCGGATGGAGGTGGGAAGATGAACTGTGAATGTTCTGGAGAGGGATTTTCTGCCTCTCTGTGATGGTACCACAAGCCATTGCTCCTTAGCTGAGCGAAGGCTTCTGGTGGGGGTGTAGACTTGTAGGAGCGAATCAAAGTATGCAGGAGCGGAGCTCGTGGTGGATCTGTAAGCGAGCGCAAGCGCCTTGAACTTGATGCGAGCAGCGAGTGGTAGCCAGTGCAGAGAGATGAAGAGTGGTGTGACGTGGGCCCTTTTGGGTTCGTTGAAGACGTGCTGCTGCATTCTGGATCATTTGGAGCGTTTTGATCGCACATGATGGAAGTCCAGCCAGAAGCGCATTGCAGTAGTCAAGCCTAGAAATGACCAGGGCCTGGACGAGAAGTTGTGTTGCATGCTCTGTTAGAAAAGGTCTGATCTTCCTGGTGTTGTGGAGCGCAAACCTGCATGAGCGAGATGACTTTGAAATGTGGTCTTTGAAGGACAAATGGTTGTCAAAGATTACGCCAAGGTTTCTGACCGACACTGAAGGGGTGATCCGAGAAGAACCTAGCTGGATGGTGACGTCATGTTATATTGTCGGATTGGCCGGGAAGACGAGCAGTTCAGACTTTGCCAGGTTGAGCTGCAGGTGATGTTTTTTCATCCATGCCGAGATGTCCGCCAGACAGCTGGAGAATCGTCCAGCTACTGTGGGGTCGTCTGGTTGGAATGAAAGGTAGAGCTGAGTATCATCCGCATAGCAGTGGTATGAGAGGCCATGTGCCTGTATGATGGGTCCCAATGATGTAGTGTAAATGGAGAAGAGGTGAGGTCCAAGAACTGAACCCTGAGGAACCCCTGTGGTCAGCTGATGTGCTTTGGATACCTCCCCTCTCCAGGCAACCTTGAAGGACCTACCTGTGATGTAGGACTCAAACCAGTGGAGTGGAATCCCTGTGATGCCCAGTGATGAAAGGGTGGACAGAAGAATCTGATGATTGACCGTGTCAAAGGCAGCAGATAGATCGAGGAGGACAAGAGCTGATTGGATTTGGAGTCAGCTTTAGCTATCCGCAGGGCTTCAGTTACTGACAGTAGTGCAGTCTCTGTGGAGTGGCCGCTTTTGAAACCTGATTGGTTGATGTCCAACTGATTATTCTGTGAGAGGAAGGATGAAACCTGATTGAAAACCACTCGTTCAAGTGTTTTCGCTATGAATGGTAGCAGAGAGACAGGTCTGTAGTTATCTATGAGTGAAGAGTTTAATGTGGGTTTCTGAAGCAGTGGAGTTATCCGAGTCTGCTTTAATGTGGTAGGGAAGATGCCGGTGCTGAGAGATGTGTTGATGTTGTGTGTGAGTGCTGGTAGGAGTGTAGGAGAGATGGTTTGAAGGAGATGTGAAGGGATGGGATCTAGATGACAGGTGGTAGGATGGCTGGAGAGGACATGTTTAGATACTTCTGCCTCAGTGAGTGTAGTGAATGAGGAGAGATGATGATCGGCTGTGGGTTTGGCTGATGTAAAATCCTGTGTGTGGGGGGATGAGAACTGACTGCTGATGGATGTTTTGTTTGTGAAGAAATGGGCAAAGTCATTGGCAGATAAGGAGGTGGTGGGAGGAGGACAGAGCAGAGAGTCACTCTCTGACAGTAGGTGGCGCTTACGACACTGCAGAAATATGCCATATGGGTTGGGTAGAGCAACATCCAAATCATAAAATGATGATTTCAGCAACTTCACAGTTCAAATAACAGGTTTTGACAAAAACAAAAACATTTTGGATAATGACCCACCAGCTGAATGAAAATGCAATTTCACTCTCTGACAGTAGGTGGCGCTTACGACACTGCAGAAATATAGCGTTACCCTGGTAAACCACGGCCGCTGTGCTTTTTAGAAAAGGGACCAGTTTGTAGGTATGAAACTTGAGACTGACCGTGGCGGGGAGCGGCTCTGCGTTGCGCTGGGACTGCAGGTGTGTCTGCAGGCGTCGCAGGAGAGGAACGCCGTTCCGGCTCTGTCTCTTCAGCGTCCAGTAGCTGTGCAGTCTCTGCATGAACTGACTTTTCCTCTGCACCGTCAGGTTACTGGTGATCTTACTCAACCTAAACCAGAAGACACGACACACTCAACTCCATCAGCTCCTTCACAAGAGGGCTCTTGAATAGAGGTTGGCAGGTTACTGGGCTTATTTTATTCAGTATCCAATTTTAAAAACTATCCGGTTGAATAATCGGTTATCACCAGTGTGTCCAACCTAGTTATTAGGGCTGTGCAATATATAGAAATATCGCAAATGTACATATCACAACGGAACGCAATATCTGAAGGATTTTAATAGGCTACTTCAACATTGTGAAAAGTGTACGTTTTAGGTTGACTGGGCACACGACTGTTACTTATGTGACTTGCTTGATGTTAACAAGAGTTATTAAACGCAATAACTTGTGAAAAACAACTCCTTTCAGTCTCGCGGTGTCTGCTGTCTCCCCCTCTCTGAAAGTGTGCGATCCTTTCAGTTCTGTTTCGTGTCTTGTTACACACTCAAACTGTCAAATACACACAGAGTTATGTCAAAATGGCTGTCTTGATGAGTATTCATGTAAACACAGTCGGTTATGCTTTAAGTGAACGATATCAGTCGGGGAAAGAAACCGAATGAGTGTCAATAGGATCCGTGCATAAGGTCTTAAAGTGACAGCCTGCTAATACAGTAAACATGCTAATAAAGTAAACCTGCCGCTGTCTGTCAAACAACAAGAGAACAAGAGAAAATTACTCTCTGCTCTTGGCTGAATAACCTTTGTAGCTTTATTATGTATCAGTGTATATTTAATTAATGTGAAGACTACTGTTTTTAGTTCTTATTTATTTATAACAAAGAAAATTAAAATGACAAAAATAATCGTCCACCCCTAGTTCAGGTGTCTTTGTTTACCTGGATGTTTTTGATGTTAAGTTTTAGGTTGATATAACAATAGATTACCAAGTCAAGCAAGGAGTTTTTGGTATTTAAATATTGGCAATACATTTTTTGTTTGTTTAAATTGATGTTAAAATTATATTGTCAGATTTGTGACATTAATTTTTGCTAAAACACTGCTGGTCACTTTCAGAAGTTGTAACGATGCTTTCTTTTCCCAGAAAGAATGTGAAACACATAAATGGCATCATTCTCAGTTTTTAAATATTTTGTTTTAATATAATTTAAACAGATTTTACACACTTAAAGCAATATTGTATCGCATATCGAATATCGCATTATTTAACAAGGATATTGCATATCTCATTTTTCTTCAATATCGCACAGCCCTACTAGTTATCAGTAAAATCCACTATCGGTCAATGTCTACTCTTGAATAAGTTTACTTTCCGCACTTAATTCGACCATTAATATTTCCTAAAAAGCCCAACACGCTGTCAAAATAAAAGTCTGCTTACTACACTTATCGGCCAAACCGAGAAATGTAACGGTCAACGCCGATGATCTCAAATTCCATCAATCGGTCGACACCTCCCAAATGATTTATGAATATATTTTTTTTGATAAAAGCAAATATCTTGCATACTTGTGTGGTGGAATACAGGGCACTGACACCACCGGTGCGGCCGCTCTCCTCTCAGCCAGGATCTTTCTAGCCCTCTTCATCTTCAGCCGTGATTTTGCTTTGGCCCTCTTCGCCCGCTCTGAACTCCAGCCCTTCCCGTCCTCCTCGCCGCCTGCCGTATCCTCCTCATCCTCTGCCTCGCCCTCGCTGTGGGAGGAGCCCACGCTGGCCCCACCCACACCTGCCAGCGGCCGGGCGGAGCCTGGTGGCGTGTGAATGTCACAGTAGGCAGTTTTGCGCACGCTAAAAGAAGTCCCGTTAGCGCCGGTTTCACGCACAGGCTCCATCTTCATGTAGAGTCCGGCCTGTTGAGCGCAGGTGACGTGGAAGGCGGTGTAACAGTTGGCTTTGTGGCACTGGATGCAGGCGCCAGAGCCGCGTTGTTTGCAGATGTAGCAGGTCAGCTTCCAGCGGGCAGGAGGGATGTGCTCAATGCTGTCGATGGGCTCCAGAAAGACTGTATTAGCAAAACACACCTGTAAGGAAAGCAGGAAACTGTGTGAGGGAAACGATACCTGAATGTGTCAACGCCAAACAAACTGAAACCCTCACCTCTGGGATCCAGAGCGCGCACACTACATGTGCCCAGCGCGCATCGTCCGTCTGCTTGAAAGCGCCGCCCTTGTTGGGGCAGAGGGCGCAGTCCACGGCTCGGGAGGGCGACTGCAGGCAGCGCCGACACAACCACTGGCCCTCGGGGATGTAGGGAACGCCGTAGCACTCCTGATGCACTGCCAAGTTACACATGTCACAGAACAGGATGACGTTGCTGTTCTGACACTCGCCGTCGTTACAGATACAGCACACAGCATCTTCGTCGATCAGAGAGCTGGGGTCGCCCTGAGGGAGAGGAGCAGTGCATCAGCATCGGCAATCACGTTTGTGTGTGTGTGTGTGTGTGTGTGTGTGTGTGAATCCATGACACACTCAAACCCCAGCAGTGATGCATGAAAGCTTAGTTCCACCATGGAATATAAATATAAAAAGATCTCACAATTCTGCTGTTTCTTCTCAGAATCTTGAGTGTAAATCTTCCCATGTTTACTTTTTTTGGTCCACTTTCAACCACTTCTGTCCTGATTTCTTTAATGGGAGGGTCTATGGGTGGGGAAATGTATGAGCTTTTTCAGATCTATTAATCTAATGGACTAGATTTAATTTCTGCTCTGTGTGTGTTCCATCAGAAATGGAGAGAGAACATTGTGCTTGGTATATTTTACATGTTCAAACCATACTTGGGTCTCCAGCCAACAAAGCCGACTAGCGCTCTTCCCATAATGTTTACGCGTTAGGTCAGTGGGTGGAGAGTAGAGTCTTTTAGTGGCTGTTCGAACAATCCGGTCGAATGTGTTTTTAACTACCTCTGGAAGTGGTTGAAAGTGGGCAAGCTCAAACCATTTAGACCCCGTTTACACCTGTATTTGGTGTCGTCCACTTTTGATCTGATTGACCAAAACGCATCTTAAAACCAGGTGTAAAGTAAACAGGGCCATAAATGTATCCTTTGCTGCCTTTGAAATCCAACAATCCTGTCTGTTCCAATCCGTGATGAGCTAAAAAATAAATGTAGGCTGAATCCAAAATCCCCCCCTAAACCCTCAATCACTATTCCGTACTTTAGTCCACGAATACAGATAAGGAGTGAATGAAAACGAGTGTGTGAATTCGGACAGTTCGTGTGCGTACACTCGTTACAATCGGCTGTACACTCGTTATTGCTGTGCAATGTGGGATTGAATGAGTGCACTACTATGGTTTCGGACACCACTACAAATGGCTGTACCCTCAAATAGTGCCCTATTTAAGGGTATGGGGGCGATTTCGGATTCAGCCATAGTGTCTGAAATGTAGTGGTCAGTTTGTGTAAATGCACATTATGACCGACTTTTTCTACTTTTGATGTTATTAATTATTATATGTTATACGATAATATTGTCATTCTGAGACCATTTTCATCTAAAATAATAATAATAATGGCATAATAATGCAGGTACATCTTTTCAAAGATCAATAAACTTTTATTTCTAAAGCCTATTTAACACTGAAAACGGAAAGCATTTTAAATATCCACAATAAATGAACAAAACAACCAAAACAAAAATAGCAATGGACTCTCAGTCTGTTAACAAAAAAATGCACTTGAATAAACAGCTGGGAAAACTGCAATGGATGATTGTGTTTTAGGTAGTGCTGGGAAAGGATTATTAGGAACACCATACTAATACTGTGTTTGACCCCCTTTCGCCTTCAGAACTGCCTTAATTCTACGTGGCATTGATTCAACAAGGTGCTGAAAGCATTCTTTAGAAATGTTGGCCCATATTGATAGGATAGCATCTTTCAGTTGATGGAGATTTGTGGGATACATATCCAGGGCACGAAGCTCCCGTTCCACCACATCCCAAAGATGCTCTATTGGGTTGAGATCTGGTGACTGTGGGGGCCATTTTAGTACAGTGAACTCATTGTCATGTTCAAGAAACCAATTTGAAATGATTCAAGCTTTGTCACATGGTGCATTATCCTGCTGGAAGTAGCCATCAGAGGATGGGTACATGGTGGTCATAAAGGGATGGACATGGTCAGAAACAATGCCAAATTGGCACTAAGGGGCCTAAAGTGTGCCAAGAAACCATCCCCCACACCATTACACCACCACCACCAGCCTGCACAGTGGTAACAAGGCATGATGGATCCATGTTCTCATTCTGTTTACGCCAAATTCTGACTCTACCATCTGAATGTCTCAACAGAAATCGAGACTCATCAGACCAGGCAACATTTTTCAAGTCTTTAACTGTCCAATTTTGGTGAGCTTGTGCAAATTGTAGCCTCTTTTTCCTATTTGTAGTGGAGATGAGTGGTACCCGGTGGGGTCTTCTGCTGTTTTAGCCCATCTGCCTCAAGGTTGTGCGTGTTGTGGCTTCACAAATGCTTTGCTGCATACCTCTAACCTCTAGCATCAACAAGGCATTTTCACCCACAGGACTGCCGCATACTGGATGTTTTTCCCTTTTCACACCATTCTTTGTAAACCC
The DNA here is from genome assembly GCA_023566225.1 of Romanogobio albipinnatus. NCBI lineage: Eukaryota > Metazoa > Chordata > Actinopteri > Cypriniformes > Gobionidae > Romanogobio > Romanogobio albipinnatus. The sequence continues at coordinate 7,029,680 of CM042253.1, read as the reverse complement.
TAGAAATGGTTGTGCGTGAAAATCCCAGTAACTGAGCAGATTGTGAAATACTCAGACCGGCCCGTCTGGCACCAACAACCATGCCACGCTCAAAATTGCTTAAAATCACCTTTCTTTCCCATTCTGACATTCAGTTTGGAGTTCAGGAGATTGTCTTGACCAGGACCACACCCCTAAATGCATTGAAGCAACTGCCATGTGATTGGTTGATTAGATAATTGCATTAATGTGAAATTGAACAGGTGTTCCTAATAATCCTTTAGGTGAGTGTATTTCATTATAAGGAAAAAAAAACATGGTCATATCACCCAACCCTAACATGACATTTCAAGTCAAAAATATTTTAAGATATTACAATCTCAATATTACCCAAAACGACTGCAACTTTATGACTTTTGCCATAATCGAAAAGCCCAAATGTCATCCAAATCTGCTGATTTTAGCTCATTTTTTTGTGCATGCCAAATTATGATAAGAAATTAAAGTTTAAACTACACTTTTTATTACATATAAAACAGAGTTCTTATACACAGTATCAGATTTAAATTCATTTAACAATATCCTATTTTTGTTTATTTTTTATTAGGTGTTTACATTTTCTGATGTGTGCAAAAATAGCATCCACTACGCAAGGGTGTTATTGTCAACATGCTGCTAAAACCCCTCTGTGATCTTCTGTCCGTTAGTGTGGCTCAAGTTCCTCTTTCAAAAGGCGTCTGTGGGTTTTTTCAGCCGTTTTCTGCTCCAGCAGGTGAAAATGGAGCGTCTGATCGCTTAAAGTAACAGCACACACTCCTCAATGACACATGATGTGAAGAATCATTCAAACGCTGCTGGAAAACTTTAAAGTGTCCATATTGTGCTATTTTAAAGCTTCCTAATTTTGTTTTGGAGTCTCTCACATTAGGTTTACATTAGGGTTGGAACGATTTGACCTAAAATCAAAATCTCAATTAATTGAACATTTTACCTCGATTACGATTAATGAACGATTATTTTGCTTTTATACCTTGGTCTGTTTAAATACTCGATTCTGATTGGCTGAAGGTGTGCAGCAAAACCGTTTAATGCACAGGTAGTTCCAGTCAGTTTGATTACAGGTCGAAATTAATCCGCCACTAGAAACATTGGTAACCATAGTAACACAGTTACGCTTGCAAACAGAGTGACAGTAGCAGCATTAACATTAAGTGACATGACATCTGACGCACAGAAGCCAATGGCACATGTCACTGTGTATTGGCACATCCGGTCTTCATTGGCATGTGTCACTAACGTTATCGCGACACACTGACAGTCGAGGAACATGTCACCATGTGTCGTGACCCCTCCAGTAGTGACTGACAGATTACCCCTATACTGACTTAATTGTGACAAAATCCTAAATAAACAGCCTAATTTTGTTGTATTTTTTTAAATGTCAATAAAACGCATTAAAGTCAGTAATATTTTTTCAAACGTGTTATTTGTGTCAAGCCTGTATTTGATTGGCATGTGCCACTGAATGTTTTGTAATACGTCACAAACTGCCCATTCTAGGAAAAACACAAAATAAATCTATCATGGGTCGCTATGAAAAACGCATTTACAGTCGCGTCCGTTACTGTAAACCTTTATTTTTGCATGACATACTGACATCTAGAACCTCAACAAGCAAAGCGAAACATAATTTCACCTCCAAGCCTAAACCTGAAATAACCCTACCCTTCCCCATGTCTAACTTCACGATAAATGGAAATGTTGAGTTTGACATCAATTAGTATAACGATGAGTAAAACAATCCCCAAACCAAATTGCCAACTGTTTTTGTTGTTGTTTTTATTTTATTTAATGCATTTCAATAAATGTAATGTGTCTTTATATTTATAGTAGCCTAAACTGTGGTTAGAGACGCCGGTTTTATTTCACATTCTACATAATTCATTTAAATACATGATATGATTAGTTCAAATAAAGATTGTCTTGTCACTGTTGCCTGTCATTCATAAATAATTTTAATAAATCCATTAAAGAATCATTAAGTTAGCCAATGTTAGCTATATGCTTAAGCAACGAGGGGACTTCAGACAGTAGACTTTAAAGAAGAGATGTACACAGTGCAGGTAACTCACGCATTTTCTCTCTCTCTCTCTCTCTCTCTCTCTCTCTCTCTCTCTCTCTCTCTCTCTCTCTCTCTCAAAACAATAAGATGGCTCTACTTTATTTAAAGCGGACAGAGTGCTAGAACTAACGAGCCGTAACTTAAGAAAATAACCGTCATTTTAACCCATCTGTTAAAAACTGTTGTAAACATCAATTACAGCTTTAACTTGTTTTTAACTTGGCAAATAACTAAGGTATAAACGGGATAATCCACGGCTAGCCATGCATTAAAGGATTTTAATGCACTACGTAGAGGCGAAGAACCACCCTGCGCTAATTATCCCTTACTTATTTTATTGCTTTCCTTTTTTTGCCCTCATAGTTCACTGATAATGTTTGTACTGTAAATATGCTCAACTATTAAAGGGTTTTTTCTAATGAAAGAGTGCATTTCTTTGTGATTTAAAATACTTGAAGGAAACAGCTCACTTTTAGCAGTTATTGTCTATGGGTCTAACATTTCTCACAGATTTCTGTTTGTTGTACATCAGATAAATTAGCACAGTAGGCCTACATTACATCTATTTGAATGCATTAATGAGAGAGTGTGTGTGTGTGAATTACTCATACAGTCTCTATTAATCATGAAGCAGTGGTTTGTAGTTACTTCAAAGGTAGACAAATCTATAACGGTTGAGTTTCTAAGCTACTTTAGTGATGAATCACAGGACAATGAGTTTCTATGCTTATCTCTGCACGCGATCTTCACGTAATGTGCAGTGCGAGCTACTGTCTGTATGAGTGTTTGTGTGTCACAATGATGCATCAGTGCATTAGTTCAATATAATGACACAGATCCGATGGTCTAAAATCGCTTCAATGTTGAAACTCGCAGGGCTTAAAACGGATACAAATCACAAAGTTTTGTGAGGACGCAAGTGAAGGTGATCTGGCTTCAGGGCGCGCGCGTTGTCAGAGACACGACACAACTCGGCTCTCTGTGTCACAGATAAAAGCTCATGAGCCAGTGTTTCCCACAGATTAGACAGCAATTTGTGGCGGGGCGTGGTGTGATAGATCGATTTCGATCTTGATTCAGTATTAATTCATATGTATATAGCCTACTGTATATATAAGGAAAAATAAGTTTGCCTTTTTAGCACCATTTTAAACTTTTCTTGGGTTAAATTATATTTGCTTGCATTCATTAATATTCACTTGTGTGTGCTTATATAAGTATCATTAAAAAATATTAGGATGCAAGTTATTTACATTATTGTAATATAAATAATACAAATATTAGAAGAAAAATATTTTAAGTGGTCATCAATGGACAATACGTATTGCACAAATAGTTTTTAGTACCAAAAACTCCTCAAAATATTCAATAAATACAGGGAGTGCAGAATTATTAGGCAAATGAGTATTTTGACCACATCATCCTCGTTATGCATGTTGTCTTACTCCCAATTACCAATTAAGCATATTAGGTGATGTGCATCTCTGTAATGAGAAGGGGTGTGGTCTAATGACATCAACACCCTATATCAGGTGTGCATAATTATTAGGCAACTTCCTTTCCTTTGGCAAAATGGGTCAAAAGAAGGACTTGACAGGCTCAGAAAAGTCAAAAATAGTGAGATATATTGCAGTGGGATGCAGCAGTCTTAAAATAGCCAAGCTTCTGAAGCGTGATCATCGAACAATCAAGCGTTTCATTCAAAATAGTCAACAGGGTCGCAAGAAGCGTGTGGAAAAACCAAGGCGCAAAATAACTGCCTGTGAACTGAGAAAAGTCAAGCGTGCAGCTGCCAAGATGCCACTTGCCACCAGTTTGGCCATATTTCAGAGCTGCAACATCACTGGAGTGCCCAAAAGCACAAGGTGTGCAATACTCAGAGACATGGCCAAGGAAAGAAAGGCAGAAAGTCGACCACCACTGAACAAGACACACAAGCTGAAACGTCAAGACTGGGCCAAGAAATATCTCAAGACTGATTTTTCTAAGGTTTTATGGACTGATGAAATGAGAGTGAGTCTTGATGGGCCAGATGGATGGGCCCGTGGCTGGATTGGTAAAGGGCAGAGAGCTCCAGTCCGACTCAGACGCCAGCAAGGTGGAGGTGGAGTACTGGTTTGGGCTGGAATCATCAAAGATGAGCTTGTGGGGCCTTTTCGGGTTGAGGATGGAGTCAAGCTCAACTCCCAGTCCTACTGCCAGTTTCTGGAAGACACCTTCTTCAAGCAGTGGTACAGGGAGAAGTCTGCATCCTTCAAGAAAAACATGATTTTCATGCAGGACAATGCTCCATCACACAATATGATTCTGATGCTGTCGTGATGAGTTGTTCGGTGTGTCGCGGTAGAGAGTGAGCAGTGGGATGAGTTTTAAGTTAATTAGATTAATCATCTGATAGTTTTACAAAACCTTCAAATGTACTGTTATGAGCACTAGTTTCATGTTCATATCTATGTCTTACCATTTGTTGCTCTGTTTTACTTCTATGTACTCTTATTCATTGTATCTGACATGTTTCATTTGTCTTCATTGTGTGCCTACTTGTTTGACATTTTTGCACTCTGTACAGAACCACAAGTACTCCAAGTACTCCACAGCGTGGCTGGCAAGAAAGGGTATAAAAGAAGAAAATCTAATGATATGGCCTCCTTGTTCACCTGATCTGAACCCCATTGAGAACTTGTGGTCCATCATCAAATGTGCGATTTACAAGGAGGGAAAACAGTACACCTCTCTGAACAATGTCTGGGAGGCTGTGGTTGCTGCTGCACGCAATGTTGATGGTGAACAGATCAAAACACTGACAGAATCCATGGATGGCAGGCTTTTGAGTGTCCTTGCAAAGAAAGGTGGCTATATTGGTCACTGATTTGTTTTTGTTTGGTTTTTGAATGTCAGAAATGTATATTTGTGAATGTTGAGATGTTATATTGGTTTCACTGGTAAAAATAAATAATTGAAATGGGTATAAATTTGTTTTTTGTTAAGTTGCCTAATAATTATGCACAGTAATAGTCACCTGCACACACAGATATCCCCCTAAAATAGCTAAAACTAAAAACCACTTCCAAAAATATTTTTGTTTTTTGTGTTCATTGTTTTTTGTGTTCATTGACAACATGGTTGTTGTTTAATTATTAATGTTGTAAAATGAATCCTCAAAAATACAACTTGCCTAATAATTCTGCGCTCCCTGTATTATTAAACTAAAATACAGTTTTAAATTGAAATACACCTTAACTATTTTGTCACATTTGACCACCAATGAGTATGACCAATTAGTAAGGAATACCTGAGGGCTAAATACAAGAAAAACATTAATGTTAACTATGTTGCATCTCCATCACTCTCCATAATAAAATGATCCTGTAAATATGGTTGATGTAATAATCAATCCACACTATGCTTTACTGTTTACCAAAAATCGCTGCAAGTATAGTGAAGCTGTTGTCTATCTGCCATTCAAATGTATTGACAGCGCTGGTTTGTTCACGTGAACGCGCGCGCCGCCAGGAGATGAGAGCATGTCGCAACTCTGTTTTCCAACGCCTCTGGCTTTAACTGTTATGCCACATTAGCGCCAAAACGCTACTTATTGTTTGAATATCGTATTAAGACTTTTAAAAATTTAAAAGCTTAGACTTTGGTTCATATCAAAAGCAGGTTTGGCAATTTGGCGTGAGATTTAACTGGGCCAAGTGAGAGCACGAGACAGCCTGGAAGCAAGATTAACTTACCTGTATAAACCAAGGTCCGAAATTAACATTTTTGGCTCACCTGCCACGGGGACTGGTAGATGAAAAAAATCCACCAGCCAAGCATATTTTTTACCGGCCAGAATAATAAACAGCCTTTTTTTGTCACATATACAATAATTTCAGTACATTTAATTGAGATAATAAGGTATTATGTTGAATACAAACATAAAAAATTGTCCAGAGCAAAATTTGAAATGTGTAATAAAAAAAAATCTATATACTGATCAAAATGTAATCAACTTTATTTGTAAAGCACTTATAGAAACTGTAGTTGACCAAAAGTTCTGTACAGAGTGCAAAAATGTCAAACAAGTAGGCACACAATGAAGACAAATGAAACATGTCAGATACAATGAATAAGAGTACATAGAAGTAAAACAGAGCAACAAATGGTAAGACATAGATGTGAACATGAAACTAGTGCTCATAACAGTACATTTGAAGGTTTTGTAAAACTATCAGATGCTTAATCTAATTAACTTAAAACTCATCCCACTGCTCACTCTCTACCGCGACACACCGAACAACTCATCACGACAGCATCAGAATCATATTGTAGCCAGCCTCTTGAAACTCCATTATCTCCATTTCTCACAAAACTTTCTTTATTTAACTCATCCCCCTTTTCGTCTGTGAGTTTTCGTTTCAAAGGTTGGCTCACTCTCGGTAATTGTCGCCACATATCAGCTAATATGCAGCAGATAGCTGCAGACCGCAAGTTAGCTGCAGTACTAGCTAGCAACAGACCGCCTCTAGTGCTTCAAGTCTCGCGGCACTGTTTACCTTCCGGCCCCCGAGACAGTGTCGCGAGACTTGGAGCGTAGAGACGTTCTGTGGCTAGCTCACCTCGTCCCCAGATTAGTTACTGGCAAACACATTATATTGCATTACTATTTTGGTATGAAAATCACCCGCCAGTGTAGCCTTTTGAATTTAGTCGCCAAACGGAAAATCTACCCGCATTTGGTGCTTGGCGGGTGTTAATTTCGGACCCTGGTATAAACTGTGTAAAACATGCAATTACCATAGTAATACTGAGCATCCAGATTGAATAAACAAAGATAACTGCTCCTGAATCTTTCCGTGTGCCTGCAAACTGCACTTGATGTGGGGGAGTCATGTGACTAAAACCGAAATAACCGACATGGGAAAATTACGTTGGTTACAGGTTCTGAATTTCGTTTCGATTACTTTTCGATTAATCGTCCAGCCCTAGTTTACACGCACATTTCATTTTCTCTTTTCTCTCAGTGGCTTCCATCAAGGATTCGGTCTCTCTAAACCCCGCCTCTCTGAGAGCTGCTCTGCTGCGATTGGTCAGAAAGCAAACGCTCATTATCATATCTGAATCTCAGCTCTTGACACACAGTGATACAAACAGTAACGATGGCATGGGTTTTACCGCATCAATCTCAGCAGAAAACAGCGTCTTCTCCACATAAACAACACCAACCAAACTCTTCCAGTCTCAGATACAACTACAGTGTGTGAGGGCGGGGCCAAAGAAACGCTGTTCAGCCAATCAAGACCAGAGACGGCATTATACAAATTAGATACAAACCTACGTAGTGTGAGACTGAATTACTGATGACTCGTTTCCGTTCAGAATCACTTTGAATCGCGATCTTTGAAACATTGCAGACCTTTTTACATTCACAAACAGCTCTATTACACACTACATGAAAGGAAATATCAGAAAAAGCATAATGGGGCACTTTAAGACTTCATTTAGAAAGCACCGCTGCAAATCTCACCTTGTTGTGGCTCTCGAAGTAAGACTCCTTCTCCAGTCGGTCCATCAGATACTCAAACACTTCCTGAGGGATGGGCGCCACCCCATCAGAACGACGCCTGTCATTCATGATGTCCAGCCAGATGTAGTCCTCCTCGTCTATATCGTACTCCACCTCTTCGTCCAGCTCCTCGGCAGACTTATCAATGTATCTGAGAGGAGGAGGAGACGCGGCGTCAGAGGTTTTACACTCAAACATCACTGCTATTCCCACTCAGATGCAATTCATTGGACGTTATAGGTAAATAACTAGTAATTATGACAATGCATTAAAAGGTCCCATGACATGAACATTTTTAACATTAATATGAGCTTCCCTAGCCTGTCTATGGTCCCCCAGTGGCTAGAAATGGAGATGGGTGTAAACCAAGCCCTGGGTGTCCTGCTCTGCCTTTGAGAAAATGAAAGCTCAGATGAGCCGATCTGGAATCTTCCCTATATGTCGTCATACGGGGAAAGGTTACCTCCCCTTTCTCTGCTTTGCCCGCCCAGAGAATGTGGAGAGAAGGGATTCTGTTTATTTTAGTCGCAATGTCAGCACAGGCTTTACAAACAGACTTTTACGGTATGGATTCGACAGCACCGCCACAAACAGTGAGTAACAGTGTTCATTAATGCCTGATCTGTGATCAGTGATTTCTGATGTGTAGCTAATAGTAGTTCTAAATCAATTAATATTGTTTATGCATCAGTGAATCAAGCCGCTGACTAAACGATCAACTTCACATTGTTTCTCTTAGTAGCATGAAACAAATCTGTTATTTAAAGTGTGTTAAACTACAGAGAGCGATCAAAGAACACTCATTATAATGTTCGGAGCTGTCAATCACACGTCGCGAGTGTATCTGCACACTTGCCCAAACTGCCGTTATAATGAATGACGCTGTTATGCTGCACAACGAAGCTCTTACTGTATTCATATCGATGTCGTGTTTGCTGTTAGTTGTGGTGAAAGCATTTTGTGAGAGAAATAACGCTTCAATGACGAGATCACTGCATTCACGCGATAAACAGACCGTCTGTTTGCTCACTGCAGCCTTTCATGTGATGGGAAAAGATCTAAAAATAGTGCTATAATCAACACTTTCACGATTCATTCATCTCGAAAAAACGTTAGGAAAGTTTTCAAGAGGGTTCCTAATGTAATACGCATTTCAAATGCAAAGATGTCAGCCAATCACAGCAGTGGGCATTTTCACTGAAATCTCACAGCAGACACGCTCCTTAAAACCCTTCTAACAATACAAGTACACCTCTGGAAACATTATAAAATAATTTTACAAATCCACACCATGGGACCTTTAAAATGTAAACTGATCAAGCAGCACAACAGAAGCTCAGTGGAGTCGCTCTGAAGTGATTGACAGCGCTCTTCACTCGCTTTGTTTATAACCCATGCACACTTTGAATAAAAGTTTCATTTCTCATGCTACTAGCCAAACACTGCAAAGTTTCTGGATTGACAACCATAATTAAATGCGGGATTGGATCGGAAAATGTGATGGTTGACAGTGATATAACCATAGCAACGGACGGGACAAAAATATTTCATGCAATCTAAAAGACATGCCACTTGTTCAATGTAATGCGTTTGGTTTGCTGTTGGAACTTTTTGTAGGAAGACTGCACTTTTAGTATCATTTTCATATTTTATAATTCATACTTTATTTAAAATCTTATATTTACATGAAAGTACCAATATATAGAGATGCACCGGTACTAAATGTCTCTACCGATAACCAATTGATACAGAGTTTGATTTTCTCAAGGAAAAACTCTCAACTAATGCTGTAAACTATACAGGGAACACTGTTATTTGGTACATTAGAGGTTAAAATTAACACCAGAATATTAATTCAGTATTCCGTTGTTGTTCTGTATCTTTCAACATATCTTTTGGTGTTAATTCACGTTTGTGCTATAACTTGTAATAAAGTGGAACAAAAGACCCTTGAACTGAGGCGCTACAGCGATCTGTCACGTCACATTTAAGATCGACAAAAGGCCATTTTTTTGTTTGAATTTTGTGCAAAAAATGGACAGATTTTGAAAGCTGAGACTTTGTTTCTTATCAGAAGTAACAAAGCATATGCTCTTTGCAATTATTGGATGGGAGGCGCTACAAATAATGTTTAGAAAAACCGCAGACCTGGCGACTCTGAACGACGGGCGATTCACCGGGTCCGCTTTAACGTTGCTATTTTTTAACTGTCAATGCATTACCTTCACATTAAAGGATTAGTTCACTTCAGAATTCAAATTTCCTGATAATTTACTCACCCCCACATCATGCAAGAGGTTCATGTCTTCTTTCTTTTCTGAGGAAAACATTCCAGGAGTTTTCTCCATACAGTGGACTTCAACAGGACCCCATGGGTTAGGGCTGTCAATGAATATTCTAAATTCGAATATATATTCGAATAGTTTTAAAAAACGAATTTTTAAGGTGAAAATTAATATTCGAATAAAAAAAATGTGGAAAAAAAACGCCCGCGGTAGTAGAGGCGTGGCTGTCTGCTTTTGCTAGCGCGCCTGAAGCCTTGTTTATACTTTCGCCTGGCTCCACAGCACGAGCCCCCGCTGACTGCACGCGCTCCTCCCCAAACAGACGAGGCGTTTAGTTTATACTTGACGCGCTCGCCGTTGTGCTATTCTTTGAAGCGACAGAGGGCGACTCGGAGTAATTGTTATAAACCATCAGGAAAAAGAGTCGAGAATAAGTGGGCTAATATACACAGGTGACAATATTTATTTTAGTACACTTCACCGAAAACCACACTACAAAAGAATCATGTAAAACAGATCGAAATAAACCTCGATATTACTTGTGACATGAGAACAAAATGTATGTAGAAATGTAACGTTAACTTATACAACTAAATTTATGATCTCTTAAATGTTTCCTAATTTCACTAAACACTTTTTCTATACAAGCAACTCATTTGTATGTGCAAACTGGACCACCCTTACTTTGCATCGCCCGCCACAAGCTCTTTGTCTGCAACACGACAAGAGGCCATAACGGAGAAATTAATTTCGTTCATTTGTAAGGACATGAGACCGATCAGTGTCGTGGATGGGGCAGGCTTCAGGGAGTTCTGTCAAGCAATGGAAACGAGGTACTGACTGAAGAGATATTGCATGAATAAAGGATAAATGCACTGCTTCCACTGGTTTGATTATTTACCGTTTCATGTCAAGGAAAAGTGCCATGTTTACCACAGCACAGCTCGCTCGGAGCGTTCAATATGCTGTAAATCTTCAATTAATATTTGTTTCAATCATTGAATGAAGCCTGCTATATTTGGGACAAGAGTCGCGACCTTAAATTGCTTGCACAAAACTCTTGATCAGCACTCAAAACGTGTTTGTTTATTTAAACCGTTATGCGCAGAGAGCGAGAGGGCGAGAGAGAGGTCTGCGGTCTTGGTCATTAGTTGATTTACTTGTTTGTGTGTAGGAAATACGTTGTCAAATATGTTTAAACTTAAATAGACTACCTATACAAGTAGTTATGTCTCTTTGTATTAATTTGTCCTGTTATTGACGTAATGTGCGTCATTGACAAAATGCGCAACCAGATGTTCGAAAATTTGTGTTTTTTTAGAGGGAATATTCGAAAGTCATTTTTGAGCAATCTTGACAGTCCTACAATGGGTCGAAGGTCCAAATTGCAGTTTCAATGCAGCTTCAAAGAGCTCGACGTGATCCCAGACGAGGAATAAGGGTCTTATCTAGCCAAATTTCTTTTCAACTGAAGAAAGAAAGACATGAACACCTTGAATGGTGTGGCGGTGAGTAAATTATCAGGAAATTTTCATTCTGAAGTGAACTAATCCTTTAACTTCGACAGCCCTAAATTCAACACAACAGAGATTTTCTTCACACACAGTAAGAGTTGCAGTTTGACACGTTTTTCCCGCCCCCTTTGATTGACAGGATATAATTGGCCCTGATATTCGGCTGTTTTTAAAACGATAGGCCAATGACTGATAGTGAACATAATTGCTTTTATTGGCCGGTACATTGTGCGTCCCTAATTTTAAATGTTCCTTTTGGTAAAAAAAAAAAAGTGGTCACTATGTCTAAATTATCATTTTTATTTAAAAACTGTTGATTTTGCAGTAACAATTTGTAATTACTCTGTAACAATATGTCTTTTTTCATGGGGGGGGGGGGGAAAAAACACTATTACAAAACCTTTCTGAGAGTAAATACAAAAATATTGAGATATATAAAATATGATTCCATGATCCCCTTATCACCGTCGCTGACAGAGCTCCACACACTCACAAACACTGCCGCTACAATCAGTCAAACTGTTCACACTGCACAATAAATCTGCTATTTACACTGTGTGTTTTTTTTTGTTATGGCAGCGGTCTAGTTTTTAATCGCAGTATATACTGAGTTGCAACAATCTAAATAATTACACAACACACACACTTTCCAAAATCAGCTGGTCTTTTACTTCATATTGAGAAATACTTTTAAATAAAGTTAAAGCTACATAAACGTGGAAAATGTATTTCTTTCGAAGCTGTGTAATTAATTATCAAAGCCAAAAAATTACCAGAAATGCAATATTAGAAAAAAAAATACGTCTCTAAAATTAACTATTGTTTTTTGTGTGTGGAATATTTCAGTGTTTATTCTAAATGATCTATCGGTGCACATCATTATTGTTTTAATAATCTTGAATCAGAATAACAGCGACATCTCTTTTCTGATGACGAGGGCGGGGCAACCTCACATGAGCTCCACCAATAGCAAACCACAACCATCCAATCAATTCCCCACAGGGCAAAATCAAGCCCTGATTTAGTATAATCAAGGACAGTTTTCAGCTTTTTTGTTGTTGATGTCGTTTTCTTTTGGTTTGGTTTGTGCTTTTAGTTCAATTCCCTTAATTTTCTCCAAAAGCTCTTCAAATGGTTGACAACACAGTGTGGAAATGTATTATTGTAGGAAAACAGACCAGTATGCACTTGTCATTTTTCCCTGTCTTTACTGTTGATGCCTAAATGCTGGTGATGACTTATGTATTAATAAAGAAAAAACAACCAAAAACCGTTTTAGAAGTGCATGGCTGACTCTATTTTAAAGTTGACTATTGGATTTCAAGGAAGAACATTTTCTAACCCAAAACGCGCCGTTTTTGTGTGTCCCTTTAAATGCAAATGAGCTGCTGCTCTCCGCCCCCTTTCAGGAAGAGGGAGGAGAGTCAAGAGCTTGTGTTAGCAGCTCCGATTACCTCACACAGACACACACTGAAAATGACTGAACCGTTCAGCCTTTTATGATCAAACCGGAGTCGGACAATGATGGAGAGACTCAAGAAGAAGTGACAACATGTAGAATGAGACAGGACGTTTCTGAATGGCTAGTTGATGAATTTATGAGTTAACTATCTTCAAGTCATTGATTAGCATATTCTGTCATGATAATCTATAAATGGCTGGTGTGGGAACTGTTGTGAGATGAGCCAGAGAATATCTGCTGCATGAAGAGAGATCAGGGATAGTTTAGTTTAATTACGGTTATAACTTATGTTGTCATCTTGCTTTATGACATGCTGTTGCATTTGTGTTCGTACTGTATTGCAATAAATGTGAAAGACGGACGACAGCTTGAGCCACTCCCAAATGTGCTCGACTACAACAACTCTTCCTCTTCTCAACATGTTCCCGGAGGCAGGGTTTATGTAAATGTTAGGGTTAGTGATGTCCCTAACCCGTGAAAAAGTTTGTTGTAGTCCCTACCAGCCATTTGTTGAAGTCCTTAAAAAGTGATTTCTGTAAAAGAAAATATCTCCCTTTGCTTTGAACGTTGAGCGTCATAATTCAGACGTTGTTTATGCTCAAACAGCAACAAAACACAGTCACTAAAGTTAAAAAAGTCAAATCATAATCAACCACCCCTTTAAAGAAAGGGGTTTTTATTTAATGCTGACTTGCTAAAATTGCAGCCCTGAACAAGATCAACTTAAAAACTCATCACATCTCACCTAAAGTAATTACACACATACGCATGTGCGTACAGCAACTGTTTCGAGGAGTACCTGTAGTAAGACATGGGTCGAGGGGGCGCGTCCGGTCTCTCTTGATCCAGCTCTCGAAACACCACCTCAGGCAGCTTGACGGCCGGCCCGGGCGGGTTCATGTGATGGTGTGAGCTGCTATCCTTCTTTTTCTCTTTGCTCTTGTGCTTTCCTGTTTTCTGAGTCCCTTTCTCCCCATTGGCTGCAGAACTGTCCAATCTGTCCTTGCCGATTCCCCCGGCCTCGCCGCCGTTACACGCGCCCATTCCCGAGGACGGCGGCTCCTCTGTGCCACTGTCCTCCTCTGAAACCACATCCAGGTTGTCGAAGATGCTGATGCGGTGAACCCGCCCGCGGATCTCCAGCTCCACCATCCGTTGCGCTTCGGCGTAGGTCATAGTCTCTCTAACGGGCGAGTGCGAGCGCTCCGAGTGTTCAGCAGGGCTGCCCGGCGTCGCCGCCTGCCCAGTAACCCCAGATCCCGTGCTGGAATCGGGGCCGTCGGCAGACCCCGGCAGGGAGGAGCGCGGCGGCCGGCCCTTGCGCTTCTTCTGAGGGCTGCCCTGCGAAGGAGGCGGGTTGTCATGGTCATAGTGGTAGAGGTGGTACTCGATGCCGCTGTAGCTTTTGTAGACCTTACGGCAGCTTTCCACTGGACACTCGTAGGGCGGTTTGGTCGCCCGCAGGTTGTGGCAGAACGTCTTGACGTCAAAGTCCAGCCCCATGCCGTCAATGCACACCGCAGCGTCACGACTGGTCCGGCTTACATCTGTGAGGACGAGAAAAAACACACTTTAATTCAAATCAAGTTCATAACGCGTTTCACAATTACATAATGTGCAGCTTCACAGGAAATGCTTGTTTCAATTTAGGTTATCACGTTATCAGTCAGAGAGAAGAGTGTGATATATAATATACATGATACAGTACCGGTCAAAAGTTTGGAAACATTAAAATATTTAAAGAGACTCTTCTGAGAGTCTCTTCTGCTGCATTTATTTGATCAAAAATACAGTAAAAACAATTAAATATTATTCCAGTGTAAAGCAGCTGTTCTCTATGTTAATATATATAGTAAAGTGTAATTTATTCCTGTGATCAAAGCTGAATTTTCAGCATCATTACTCCAGTCTTCAGTGTCACATGATCCTTGAGAAATCATTCTAATATGGTGATTTGATGCTCAATTATTTATATTTTATCAATGTTGAAAACCATTTTTGCATGCTTAATATTTCTGTGGAAACCATGATATATTCTTGTCAGGATTCTGTGATGAAAAGAAAGTTCACACACATATCAGACGATACGATAAAATTAAAAAAAATGAACACGTATCCAACAATAACGATACCGATAACATTAAAAATGAACACGTATCGGCCAAGACCGATTAACTTGAAAAATTAACACATATCGGACGATAACATTAAAGGGATAGTTCACCCAAAAATGAAAATTAGCCCATGATTTACTCACCCTCAAGTCATCCTAGGTGTATATGACATTCTTCTTTCAGACGAATAAAATCAGGGTTATACTAAAAAAGTCCTGGCTAATCCAAGCATTAAAATGGCAGTGATCGTTGCTCTGTTTTTGAAGTCCATAAAAAGTGCATCTGTCCGTTGAATAACTGCTCCACGCGGCTCTGGGGTGTTAATAAAGGCCTTCTGAAGCGAATCGATGCGTTTGTGTAAGACAAATATCCATATTTAAAACTTTATAAAGTAAAGTTTCGGCCGGCCGCCTTCCGTGTTCAATTTATGGAAAAAGTGTTGATAGTGCCTCTGCCGATCGGAAGACAAATGCGACCAGGTAGGCTCGTCATGACGTCACGTCCGCATCTTGAATTGTGAGAAGACACTTTCAACACTTTCCATCGGCTGGAACTTTACTTGATAAAGTTTTACATATGGATATTTTTCTTACATAAACGCATCGATTTGCTTCAGAAGGCCTTTATTAACCCCCCGGAGCCGCGTGGAGCACGTTCTTCGACGGACAGGTGCATTTTTGATGGACTTCAAAAAAAGAGCAACGATTACTGCCATTATAATGCTTGGATTAACCAGTACTTTTTTAATATAACTCAGATTTTATTCGTCTGAAAAAACAATGTCATATACACCTAGGATGACTTGAGGGTGAGAAAATGATGACAGAATTTTCATTTTTGGGTGAACTATCCCGTTAAAAATGAACACATATCGGCCGATAATATAAAAAAATGAACACATATTGGCCAATCCCAATAACATTAAAGGTCCCGTTCTTCGTGTTCTTTTGAAGCTTTGATTGTGTTTACAGTGTGTAATATAACGTGTTCATGTTTCGTGTGTAAAAAACCCCAGTATTTTTAACACAATTTACTCATCTGTACACCGCTGTTTTCACCGTCCTAAAAACAGCTGATGACTTCCTTTATTCTATGAAGTCCCTCCTTCAGAAATACGTAACGAGTTCTGATTGTGCCAGCGGTTCCCGTGTTGTGATTTGACAGCAGCTTAGCAAACGTGGAAAGGTCACGCCTCTTAACGGGGAGATATATGCGCTCAATGATCTCTACAGCGTCCCTGGGAAAGCCAAACAAAGGTGATTTGACTCCGGGATGAAAATAACAGCGTCTCGACGACATGGCGACAAACACACTCAAACGCAACAATTCCTTTTCTCCACGCGACACGTCCTCTTCTCCACGTGGGACAGCAACAAGACCACACCCCCTTTTTTCGCATATTCTTGTGGGCGGAGTTTAGTCTGTTCTACTGACGTCATTTATGAAGGAAGTACCAGGATGTAGTCCAAGCCGGCCGTTCGCTGTAGGCTTTGAAAGGGAACTTCTGTTAAATAAAATATCTCGCTTGGCATTGAACTTTGAGCTTTATAATTTTACAGGTATTATTTATGCTCTAACAGCAACATTACACACTAACTAAAGTTTGAACAATGGGATCACGAAGAACAGGACCTTTAAAAATGAACACATATCGGCCGATAATATAAAAAAATGAACACATATCGGCCGATAATATAAAAAAATGAACACATATCGGCCGATAATATAAAAAAATGAACACATATCGGCCGATAATATAAAAAAATTAACACATATTGGCCGATCCCAATAACATTAAAAATGAACACATATCGGACGATAGCGATATGGTGGCCGATATTTCATGCATCCCTAAAAATAAGTGCTTTTGATTACAAGTCTGCTATTAAATTGCATTCTAAAAAAATATGTTTTGAAGTTGTAAATGAAACTGTCTTACAAGGACATTCTATTAAATCAAAATGTTATTTGGCAATTCTGTGTACTCACTGAAATGTACTAGTAATTTCTGAGTGAAATGAGCAGCCCTGGACTGACTGAAGTGACACTGTAACACGCCTTTCCCTCCATTATTGTTACTGTTGATTTCTGCAGCGTTACACATGTTACACAGTCTGTTTACTACTGAAATTCAAGCATTAAGCTTCATACAACTCCACCACGAAAAACTACTGAGATGTTCCTATCATAGTTTCACATTTACCATGTTACTTAATGATTACCACAATAATATACAATGTGTATTTACATGATACTCTGAAGAAAACTTCAAAGAATTTAACGTTACCATGGTAAATGTTCAAACACAAGGTATCTCCATGGTAGTTTGTGTTAGCCGCTTTTACTTTGCAAATGTGCCAAGCATATAAATATGCTAATGTGAAATATGAGTTTACACATGATAATTTTACTCACAATCAGATCTCTAACAGGTGAAAGTGTTTTGTCGTAAACACCAACTACTCCAGAGTCCACGGCGGCTTTCACGCTCCCTCCGAGAACGAGGATTGGCCCTGAGATGAGTTTAATTCACAACAGAAGAGTCTGAGCTGAATTAATAGATCCTTTATGAATTCTGATCATCTCAGTGAATAACACCAGGAACTGAAGCTAACGAACAAAGGGGCTTCCCGCGATTGGCGTCCGCACATTCACCAATCACTCCACAAGGGAACCCGCGTTTTTAAAAGTATTTTGGTGATAATATTTCTAATTTGTAACATACAGTTAGTTAACGCAGCTACTTGATAAAATCCAATCAGAAACCTCCCTATGTCCGTGATTATTTTTTCTGCTTCTCTCTATACTGACGAATCAGCCGTCGGTGATCACGCGGTTGCCCGCTGCGTCTGTCCATTATTTAGTATGCAAGTAGAAAAACAGATAATTCTGCAAGGAATATTGGACTAGTGCTATTTTAGCTGTAATATCTGGATTGTTTATATATAATAAAGCATATTGGCTCCAATTCATGGGCATTACAGCGGTACAAACATGAGTGGATTGGGTGTGTGAACGCTTTGCTTCGGATATTTGAATGTGTCGCATGAGCGCAGTGGCGGCCGCAGACCTGCAGAGGGCGCCGCTTCACCTACATCAATCACTTCGTACTAACAATAAACATGTTTACCGTGGTTTACTTAAAGCCACAGTTCACTCAAAATGCTGCTAATATTCTACAGGTTTGGAAAAACTTGAGGGTGAGTAAATGATGACAGAATTTTAATTTTTGTGTCAACTATCCCTTTAAAAAGTTGGCACAAGAGCAAATGTAGGGCGGGGCTTGATTTTGTCCATGTGGAATTGATTGGATGGTTGTGGTTTGCTATTGGTTGATCTCATGTTAGTGACAGGTAGCCCCCCCCTCTCGCCACTAAACACGTCATCAGAGAAGAGAAGATATTTTTTTATTTAATTTATAGCCGTTCATAATGTAGTTTGCATGATTCATTTTCATGTTCTCATTTATTTTGAATGCATTTGACAATCAAAGATCGAAGTCTTGTATTTCAGTAGAAAACACTTCACGTATATGTGCGTGCATATATATAAAATAGTGCATAAATAAAAAGCTAACACAAGAAGGTTTTAGGAACGTTCCCATTAACTTATGAAAGTGTTATTTCGTCATTTATTTTGTTATATGAATGTTAATAGAACATTCAATTGTATAATTTCACAAACATTATGGGAACGTTACTTTTGAATGTAGACACACTAGAATTATTTTTTTAAACATTAGACGTCCAACTAAAACATTTTAAAAAAAATTCCATGAACAATGTAGAAATCATGTGTTTGTATTAATGTTTTGAGAATTTTTTTCAAGATACTTCATAATGAACATGAAGAACGTTTGTTCAAAACTTTGAGAGAACCTTGCCAGAATGTTCACTAAAATTCATAATTTCAAACTTTTTATCAAATTTATGAAGTTTTATCTCAATTTCAACTTTTTTAATCTCATATATAGCTTAGCTTTTTATGTCATAATCATGACTTTTTGTCCTCATTTTATGTCATCATTGCTGGGTAACTGATTACATGCATTGTGAAAATTAAATACTTGTAATTAGATTATGTTATTTATTTTTTTTAAATAATAGGCCTACTCATAATCAGAATACTTTTTATTGTATTTTTTATTACATGATTACTTAATAATATTAATTCACAAAATGGCAGTAAATCATTCAGAATTAATTTATTCTCCCTCATTCTTCTTTTTTTCATCTTTTAAAAGATTCTTTCTCTAAAGTTTTGTGCACAGACCAGCCACTAGTCAGGTGACTATATGTAACGTACTGCTCTGAGACAGAAGGTTGAGGATCCAAACGCAGCTTTATTTTAAAGGGAGGTCATAACAGGTAATCAGTCCAATCAGGCAAACGGGTAATCCACGGAACAGGCAAGAAATCCAAAACCAAGAGACAAGAAACCAGGGAAACCGCTCAGAAATGCAGTGTGATCAAAACAAGACTTCGCAATGAATGACAGACATGACCAGGCTTATAAAGTGTGAGCTAACAAGGCATGCGTCTCAATCAGCTCCCTGGTTCAGTAGTCAGGGCACTAATCAGGACATAAGTCAATGGGCTGACTCCCTGATCAGTGCCCTGACTACTGAGCTAGGGAGCTGATTGAGACGCACCCAAGGTAATGGGGTGCATGTGGATGTAATCAGGAAGGAAGTCCGGGGTAGTGAGAGTGATGTGGGAAATGTAGTCCTCAGATGAAGTGACAGTCCGGGATGGAGTGCCCTCTGGTGGTAACCATTTGTGATTGTGACACTATAATTGCATGGAAAGTTTGCATGGCATAAACAAATAAAATATTTAATCTTTTTTGTTGTTTTACTTTGATTGTTTTTATTATAAATTATAATATTATTTATTTCTCATCATTTAACTTTTTATGATTTGATTAATCATTAGCTTTTCATAAATGTATGAACCCCCTGCCATTCCTTTCCGAACCCGTTTGAGAAACCCTGAAATAATGTAATGTTTAATGCACTTCATGTTGTTTATAACAAAGAATGGAATCATTTTTATTAATATGCTGTAGTGCTGGGGAAAAATTAATCGTGATTAATCACAGCCAAAACAAAAGTTTGTGTTTATACGTATGTGTGTGTACTGTGTATAATAAATACACACACACATACATGTATATATTTAAGAAAAATATGATATATTTATAATAAAAAACATTATATTTATTTACAAGATTAATTGTATATATACAGTATATACATGCAAATATTTCTTAAATATATAGGCTACATGCATGTGTGTGTATTTATATATACATAATAATTATACAAAATTATATTTCCAAAATCCCATTCAAAAAACCCATTGACTTTGGGACGGTGGAACTGCAAGTGCTAAAATTCTAACAAAATTCTGCTTCTGTGTTGCCCCGTTAAAGAAGATGCGTTTTAAAAACGGATCATTTCAGACAGTAAATAATGGTCTGAATTATTGAAAATTGTTTATTATATATATATATATATATATAATATCTTATTAACATTACAAACTAACTCAAGGAACATAAAAAATAAATAAATACATTTCATGACCCCTTTAAACAACTATTTCCAAAAACAGGCACTTTTGAAATATATATTCACACTTAATCTTCACGGGGAAGAGATTGAGAATGAAGTAGGGAGACAATTTTTATCAGTAATGGACAATTTGTACGCACTGGTCATGACTTTTTATGTCAGAAATAAGATTTACAAGCATGTTTTGGACTTTCACAGAGAAGAGAAGAAACACAAAGACTCTTTTTGCATCCAGTGTGTCATATGATGCTCATGGTACATGATCCTGAGGGAGAATAACAACACTCGTTACACAAACACACAAACAAACTCAGTCATTGTTTCACGACTTGTGATCGTTTCGATTATAGTTATTTTAAAGATTTGATTCATTGTGTGTGTGTGTGTGTGTGTGTGTGTGTGTGTGTGTGTGTGTATATATATGTATATATATATTTACTGTATATTAATATCAGTTATTCCAAATATTTTTCCACCCTCAAGTCGTTCCACTGAATCGTCGAAAAGAATCGACTCCATCGAACGATTCGTTTGCTGCTCGGACAAAATTAATAGTCAGTCTGTTGTGTCTGTGGAGAAATGCAGCTGGTTCCAGAAAACCATGCGAGAGACGGACAACGGGAAGATGGATCGACAAATCAGGACAAATGAAGGGGAAAACAGCTCGTGTCATTTCAACTTATAAAGTCGGAGCAAGTTGCAGACAATGCGAGAAATCAGCGCGAGCGGTCAGTGTTTCTCTTTCCTCATTCATTTCACACTGAAGAGTGAAGATATAAAGTGTCAGTGCGAGTTGAATCTGTTTTTTTTGGCTCTCGCTCTACAAGTGTGTGAGGTTTCTGATACAATTCCTTAGGATAAACAAAAACAGACACTACATGCCTCGAGCTGTGAAGTTAATGTGGACTGCAGCTCAGGCCTTTAAACACATATGTGTAAAAAATATATTATGTTTTATTTAGCAAGCATGTAACCTCTTAGATCATAGATGGAAAATACCAATTTACTAAGGAAAAACATGTTTTTAAAGGTGTTTTGACAGTTAACCTATAGCACCACCTGTTGCCCGATCTCCACCACTTTTTTTAGGTGTCCTCAGAGTGTGCCCATAAATATGTATGTACAATTTAATGTAAATATTTAAAGGTCCCGTTCTTCGTGATCCCATTGTTCAAACTTTAGTTAGTGTGTAATGTTGCTGTTAGAGCATAAATAATACCTGTAAAATTATAAAGCTCAAAGTTCAATGCCAAGCGAGATATTTTATTTAACAGAAGTTCCCTTTCAAAGCCTACAGCGAACGGCCGGCTTGGACTACATCCTGGTACTTCCTTCATAAATGACGTCAGTAGAACAGACTAACCTCCGCCCACAAGAATACGCGAAAAAGGGGGCGTGGTCTTGTTGCTGTCCCACGTGGAGAAGAGGAAGTGTCGTGTGGAGAAAAGGAATTGTTGCGTTTGAGTGTGTTTGTCGCCATGTCGTCGAGACGCTGTTATTTTCATTCCGGAGTCAAATCACCTTTGTTTGGCTTTCCCAGGGACGCTG
Source organism: Romanogobio albipinnatus (assembly GCA_023566225.1). Lineage (NCBI taxonomy): Eukaryota > Metazoa > Chordata > Actinopteri > Cypriniformes > Gobionidae > Romanogobio > Romanogobio albipinnatus. The sequence continues at coordinate 7,007,530 of CM042253.1, read as the reverse complement.
TAGAGATCATTAAGCGCATATATCTCTCGTTAAGAGGCGTGACCTTTCCACGTGCGCTAAGCTGCTGTCGAATCACAACACAGGAACCGTGCCACGTGCGCTAAGCTGCTGTCGAATCACAACACGGGAACCGCTGGCACAATCAGAACTCGTTACGTATTTCTGAAGGAGGGACTTCATAGAATAAAGGAAGTCATCAGCCGTTTTCAGGACAGTGAATACAGCGGTGTACAGATGAGTAAATTGTGTTAAAAATACTGTTTTTTTTTTACACGCGAAACATGAACACATGTTATATCGCACACTGTAAACACAATCAAAGCTTCAAAAAGACACGAAGAACGGGACCTTTAATTTCGTTGTTTTGAAATTATAGACAATTATATTTATGAGAGCATAAAAATGACCCATGGGCGACATTGATTGGATTTTCTTTGCCACTTCTTTGACATTTGGGCATAATTGTTGAGCTATTGACCTGTGTTTTTGAATTTCCGGCGGTGGTTTTGTCTTGATCTGACTAGCCACCTACCTGGTATGTTTGGTATCGTTGGACTCGGCAAGGATTCAGGAGTCTAAGGAGGTGACTCCCGTGAAAAGCACTGGCTCGAAGCTTCTCAGGCTCCTTCAGGGCATTGGCACAATGCACACAGAGTTTCGTTCTGATTGGCCTCCATTAACCTTGTCTAATAGATGCTCAAATTTCATTGGCCGATGGCCGCCATGTTGTTAGAGAAACGCCAATGTCCTCATAGACATAAATGGCACCTTGGACAAAGACACTGCATGCCAATTTTCAAGTAAATCGGACTAACGGTTGTGCGGTTATAATGCCACCAAGTGGCAAGTCACCGTGATTTTTTTCATGTCCCGTTCCCGCTAGGTTCTTTTCCGCACCCACCCGTTCCCGCTTAAAATTCACACTTGTGTTCACCCGCTTAGAATGATTTTCTTCCCGACCCGACCAATCCCGCTAAATTTAAACCTTGTTTCCAGATTGAAATTTCCCCTAAAGAAAGAAAGTGACTGGGATAACAAATATAAAATATTGGCTATACAATAATTTTATGTGTTATTTTTGTCTTATCATGATACTGTCAACACCGTAAAAAATTTAACTGAGAAAAATAGGCTAAATCAAATACAACATCTGTCACTCAAAAATATAAGCCTAAAATACAAATAAACAAAAACAGTCGGCTTACTTGCTATAGCTACTGCAAAATGAAATATTTTTTTAACATCCATGATGCAAGAACAGAATGTCGCTGACTGATGACAGTTTCATTTCCGAACATCTCTCCTCCAAAATCCGACCACAAAGGCTGAGTGTTCTCTCTGAAGGTGCTACATTTATACATTTACATTTATGCATTTGGCAGATAATTACCCATTTTATGAATATTGATATTCACTCTCCAGAGAATATTTCTGCACTGGTTTGGTTCCAATCAGGAGTAGTTTGCGAGTAGGTTTTTCAAAATATCCAAAATTTCTCGAAAATGTGCCTGAAGTATGAGCAAATCCAGAAAAACGCGATTATGCGATCGCGTGATTTAACGCATAATCAGCCAAAGTCCGCATATTTATGTGGGGGCCGCATTTTTTCAAATATGCCGCACTTTCGCCGCATAAATTGCCTATTTCCGTGTGCAAAATATGCGGGGCTAGCATGATTTCATAATCCCCGCATTTTCGTTGCAAAAAAAGTCTTAGCAGAAAGTTGAAAAATGTTCGTTTACTTCACACAAGAGCCGCCATTTCCGCCTATTGCCATGGGAACGTTTTGAAGTGACGTAATTACCCGACGTGAACATCATCGAAAAGCTGCAAACCCCGTGGAGAAACCATAGATATCGGTGAAACCATGATGAAGCGCAAATTCCCATTTGCCAACAAAAATAACAGCAAAAGACAGCGCAAAGCAGTTTCCCG
>CM042253.1:6990595-6998095 GCA_023566225.1 Romanogobio albipinnatus | reverse complement strand
TGACCTCTAAACATCGGCATCGGCTATAGAAAAACCCATATCGGTCCATCTCTAATAGTGAGACGGCAGAGGCTTAAAACACAGCGAGCGTCACGCGTGCTTCAGTGTGTGTGTGGCAAATAAAACCACGCGTTGACGCCATTTATTCACACAGATACACTTTATGTGGTCTAATATTCACAATCATTAGTCTTGATTTAAGTGTACTGAACTGCTTTTGATTTATTCGTCAAAAATTTGATTTCCGCATTATACAGTAAATTACATTTTTATGAGAATAACTCGCACCGGAGGGACTTTGTGCTTTTGCAGAGCTTTTTCATGCTCAAAACAGCAACATCACACTAAAGACAGATGGAAAAAGCATCATTGGTCATCTTTAAATAAATAGGGGTGAATTTGACTTTGTCACTCCTCGTCACCTTGTTCTGACACACACACACACACACACACAGTCATTTCCAAACAACCGCTTCCTAAAAACAAATGTACCCCAGAACAACTTTAGTCATGAATAAAATCTGATAATGTACAACCAGCTGCTAAACATATGTGCATGTGTGTGAAATAAGAATATGAGCAGTCTATACTTTATGTGTATTTTACATCTGAGTATTTGTGTTTCTCTAGAGCATCTTTTGAAATATTTGTGTTTCCTCATATTTTCAATTTATGAGGAACACATAGACAGAACTATTGCAGTGGGGAAGTGAATGGTTTACAATCGTTTTAAATATGAATCTGATGACTTCATGATGCCAGTCTTCCTCACTGTCAGACCACGAATGATCTCACTGAAAGACACCGACTTAAATGTTTAATTCACTCAGAAAAGAAAATTCTGACATCATTTACTCGCCCTCAAGTCGTTCCAAACCTCAATGGATTTTTTTCATGGCTTATTCAAATCTGCTGGTTGTGTTTACACCCGGTTCCTTATTCTACTTTCGTACATCACACCACAAAACCAGCATCGCCGCCTCTCGCCTGTTCCCAGGGAGTTACTGAGGGAGCCACTCGGAGTGTGGAGAACTGCTGCTTGACGTGTGTGTGTGTGAGTGTGTGTGTGTGTGAAGGAGATCTCATTGCATTAACCAAAGTTCCTTTAAAGAAAGTCAGGTGCGATTCAGAGACATGATGACTTTAACAATAATAAATTGGCTCCTTCATATAGAAGGTGGGACTGATTCCGCCATATTGCACGTTGCACTTTCTCCCATTCATAGTAATATGAGTGCACCGTCTTTGTGTATCTAAAGTCTTTGCATTATCAAAGAATTTGTTTTACAATTATACTACTTGATGTTTTGCATTTTTCAAAGAAGAATGAACCTCATTGGTTCTCGCTGAAGCTCAAACGTGCTGCGTAACATGAGAATGAACCTCATTGGTTCTTGCAGAAGCTCAAGCGTGCTGCGTAACATGAGAATGAACCTCATTGGTTCTTTCTGAAGCTCAAATGTTCTGTGTAACACGAGAATGAACCTCATTGGTTCTTGCTGAAGCTCAAATGTGCTGCGTAACACAAGAATGAAACCCATTGGTTCTTTCTGAAGCTCAAATGTTCTGTGTAACACGAGAATGAACCTCATTGGTTCTTGCTGAAGCTCAAACGTGCTGCGTAACACGAGAATGAACCTCATTGGTTCTTGCAGAAGCTCAAGCGTGCTGCGTAACATGAGAATGAACCTCATTGGTTCTTTCTGAAGCTCAAATGTTCTGTGTAACACGAGAATGAACCTCATTGGTTCTTGCTGAAGCTCAAATGTGCTGCGTAACACAAGAATGAAACCCATTGGTTCTTTCTGAAGCTCAAATGTTCTGTGTAACACGAGAATGAACCTCATTGGTTCTTGCTGAAGCTCAAACGTGCTGCGTAACACGAGAATGAACCTCATTGGTTCTCGCTGAAGCTTAAATGTGCCGCGTAACACAAGAATGAACCTCATTGGTTCTCGCTGAAGCTCAAGCGTGCTGCGTAACACGAGAATGAACCTCATTGGTTCTTTCTGAAGCTCAAACGTGTTATGTAACACAAGAATGAACCTCATTGGTTCTTGCTGAAGCTCAAACGTGTTATGTAACACAAGAATGAACCTCATTGGTTCTCGCTGAAGCTCAAGCGTGCTGCGTAACACGAGAATGAACCTCATTGGTTCTTTCTGAAGCTCAAACGTGTTATGTAACACAAGAATGAACCTCATTGGTTCTTGCTGAAGCTCAAACGTGTTATGTAACACAAGAATGAACCTCATTGGTTCTTGCTGAAGCTCAAACGTGCTGCGTAACACAAGAATGAACCTCATTGGTTCTTTCTGAAGCTCAAACGTGTTATGTAACACAAGAATGAACCTCATTGGTTCTTGCTGAAGCTCAAACGTGCTGCGTAACACAAGAATGAACCTCATTGGTTCTTTCTGAAGCTCAAACGTGTTATGTAACACAAGAATGAACCTCATTGGTTCTTGCTGAAGCTCAAACGTGTTATGTAACACAAGAATGAACCTCATTGGTTCTTGCTGAAGCTCAAACGTGCTGCGTAACACGAGAATGAACCTCATTGGTTCTTTCTGAAGCTCAAACGTGTTATGTAACACAAGAATGAACCTCATTGGTTCTTGCTGAAGCTCAAACGTGCTGCGTAACACAAGAATGAACCTCATTGGTTCTTTCTGAAGCTCAAACGTGTTATGTAACACAAGAATGAACCTCATTGGTTCTTGCTGAAGCTCAAACGTGTTATGTAACACAAGAATGAACCTCAATGGTTCTTGCTGAAGCTCAACGTGTTATGTAACACGAGAATGAACCTCATTGGTTCCCACTGAAGCTTAAACGTGCTACGTAACACGAGAATGAACCTCATTGGTTCTCTCTGAAGCTCAAAAGTGTTATGTAACACGAGAATGAACCTCATTGGTTCTTGCTGAAGCTCAAACGCGTTATGTAACACGAGAATGAACCTCATTGGTTCTTGCAGAAGCTCAAAAGTGTTATGTAACACGAGAATGAACCTCATTGGTTCTTGCAGAAGCTCAAACGTGCTGTGTAACACAAGAATGAACCTCATTGGTTCTTGCTGAAGCTCAAAAGTGTTATGTAACACGAGAATGAACCTCATTGGTTCTTGCTGAAGCTCAAAAGTGTTATGTAACACGAGAATGAACCTCATTGGTTCTTGCAGAAGCTCAAACGTGCTGTGTAACACAAGAATGAACCTCATTGGTTCTCGCTGAAGCTCAAACGTGCAGCGTAACACGAGAATGAACCTCATTGGTTCTTGCTGAAGCTCAAACGTGCCGCGTAACACGAGAATGAACCTCATTGGTTCTTGCAGAAGCTCAAACGTGCTGCGTAACACAAGAATGAACCTCATGGGTTCTCGCTGAAGCTCAAACGTGCCGCGTTCTTTCTGAAGCTCAAATGTTCTGTGTAACACGAGAATGAACCTCATTGGTTCTTGCAGAAGCTCAAACGTGCTGCGTAACACAAGAATGAACCTCATTGGTTCTCGCTGAAGCTCAAACGTGCAACGTAACACGAGAATGTAACCTCATTGGTTCTTGCAGAAGCTCAAACGTGCCGCGTTCTTTCTGAAGCTCAAATGTTCTGTGTAACACGAGAATGAACCTCATTGGTTCTCGCTGAAGCTCAAACGTGCCGCGTAACACGAGAATGAACCTCATTGGTTCTTGCTGAAGCTCAAATGTTCTGTGTAACACGAGAATTAACCTCATTGGTTCTTGCTGAAGCTCAAACGTGCAGCGTAACACGAGAATGAACCTCATTGGTTCTTGCTGAAGCTCAAATGTGCTGTGTAACACGAGAATGAACCTCATTGGTTCTCGCTGAAGCTCAAACGTGCTGCGTAACACGAGAATGAACCTCATTGGTTCTTGCTGAAGCTCAAACGTGCAGCGTAACACGAGAATGAACCTCATTGGTTCTTGCTGAAGCTCAAATGTGCTGCGTAACACAAGAATGAACCTCATTGGTTCTTGCTGAAGCTCAAACGTGCTGCGTAACACGAGAATGAACCTCATTGGTTCTTGCTGAAGCTCAAACGTGCAGCGTAACACGAGAATGAACCTCATTGGTTCTTTCTGAAGCTCAAATGTTCTGTGTAACGCGAGAATGAACCTCATTGGTTCTTGCTGAAGCTCAAATGTGCTGCGTAACACAAGAATGAACCTCATTGGTTCTTTCTGAAGCTCAAATGTTCTGTGTAACGCGAGAATGAACCTCATTGGTTCTTTCTGAAGCTCAAATGTTCTGTGTAACACGAGAATGAACCTCATTGGTTCTTTCTGAAGCTCAAATGTTCTGTGTAACACGAGAATGAACCTCATTGGTTCTTGCAGAAGCTCAAACGTGCAGCGTAACACGAGAATGAACCTCATTGGTTCTTGCTGAAGCTCAAATGTGCTGTGTAACACGAGAATGAACCTCATTGGTTCTCGCTGAAGCTCAAACGTGCCGCGTAACACGAGAATGAACCTCATTGGTTCTTGCTGAAGCTCAAACGTGCCGCGTAACACGAGAATGAACCTCATTGGTTCTCGCTGAAGCTCAAATGTGCTGCGTAACACAAGAATGAACCTCATTGGTTCTCGCTGACGCTCAAACGTGCTGCGTAACACAAGAATGAACCTCATTGGTTCTTGCTGACGCTCAAATGTGCTGCGTAACACAAGAATGAACCTCATTGGTTCTTGCTGAAGCTCAAACGTGCTGCGTTACACGAGAATGAACCTCATTGGTTCTTGCTGAAGCTCAAACGTGCTGCGTTACACGAGAATGAACCTCATTGGTTCTTGCTGAAGCTCAAACGTGCTGTGTAACACGAGAATGAAGCTCAAACGTGCTGCGTAACACAAGAATGAACCTCATTGGTTCTTGCTGAAGCTCACATGTGCTGTGTAACACGAGAATGAACCTCATTGGTTCTTGCAGAAGCTCAAACGTGCTGCGTTACACAAGAATGAACCTCATTGGTTCTTGCTGAAGCTCAAGCGTGCTGCGTAACACAAGAATGAACCTCATTGGTTCTTGCAGAAGCTCAAACATGCTGCGTTACACAAGAATGAACCTCATTGGTTCTTGCAGAAGCTCAAACATGCTGCGTTACACAAGAATGAACCTCATTGGTTCTCGCTGAAGCTCAAACGTGCAGCGTAACACGAGAATGAACCTCATTGGTTCTTGCTGAAGCTCAAACGTGCTGCGTAACACGAGAATGAACCTCATTGGTTCTTGCTGAAGCTCAAACGTGCTGCGTTACACAAGAATGAACCTCATTGGTTCTTGCTGAAGCTCAAACGTGCTGCGTAACACAAGAATGAACCTCATTGGTTCTTGCTGAAGCTCAAGCGTGCCGCGTAACACAAGAATGAACCTCATTGGTTCTTGCAGAAGCTCAAACATGCTGCGTTACACAAGAATGAACCTCATTGGTTCTCGCTGAAGCTCAAACGTGCAGCGTAACACGAGAATGAACCTCATTGGTTCTCGCTGAAGCTCAAACGTGCAGCGTAACACGAGAATGAACCTCATTGGTTCTTGCTGAAGCTCAAATGTGCTGCGTAACACGAGAATGAACCTCATTGGTTCTCGCTGAAGCTCAAACGTGCAGCGTAACACGAGAATGAACCTCATTGGTTCTCGCTGAAGCTCAAACGTACTGCGTAACACGAGAATGAACCTCATTGGTTCTCGCTGAAGCTCAAACGTGCAGCGTAACACGAGAATGAACCTCATTGGTTCTTGCTGAAGCTCAAATGTGCTGTGTAACACGAGAATGAACCTCATTGGTTCTTGCTGAAGCTCAAACGTGCTGCGTAACACGAGAATGAACCTCATTGGTTCTTGCAGAATCTCAAACGTGCTGCGTAACACAAGAATGAACCTCATTGGTTCTTGCAGAATCTCAAACGTGCTGCGTAACACAAGAATGAACCTCATTGGTTCTTGCAGAAGCTCAAACATGCTGCGTTACACAAGAATGAACCTCATTGGTTCTTGCTGAAGCTCAAACGTGCTGCGTAACACAAGAATGAACCTCATTGGTTCTTGCAGAAGCTCAAACGTGCTGCGTAACACAAGAATGAACCTCATTGGTTCTCGCTGAAGCTCAAACGTGCAGCGTAACACGAGAATGAACCTCATTGGTTCTTGCAGAAGCTCAAACGTGCAGCGTAACACAAGAATGAACCTCATTGGTTCTTGCTGAAGCTCAAACGTGCCGCGTAACACGAGAATGAACCTCATTGGTTCTCACTGAAGCTCAAACGTGCTGCGTAACACAAGAATGAACCTCATTGGTTCTTGATGAAGAAGTGTCATAGTTTCATTCGACTGTAAGTGGACTGCGAAGTGGACTTCAGAGGGTATTCCGCCATCTCAAGTGAGATTCCAATTCAAAGGGAGTGAACATGTTCAGTTCGAAGGGCACTGCGAACGGCGTAGGGAAGAAGGGAACATCGATACATCACTTCACAGGAAGTGGAGAGTGAAAATCACCCAACTGCCATTGCGCAACGGCGTCACATCACCTGTCTGAAAAAATGATGGAGCAGAGGCGTTGAAAGAGTTTTAAACAGCTCTGCGATGGAGGAGTTTATAGCATTTTAATATTCATAGTTATTATACAAACTAGAGTATTTATGAATTATGGAAATTCGCATATTATATTATATGAATTTGTAAACAAATTAAAAGTGTTGAGAAGCAGCTGAGGGCTGTCATTTTTTTATATTTTACTTTATTTACCTCAGGAATGTTTACTGTGCAGCTGCGCTTGGGAAAGAAAGCGCACGAGATGAGACCACTACAAAGACCATTGATTAAGAATAGCCTACATGTATACATAGTTAACCAAATCAAAATGTATTTTCATATTGAATGACAGGTGCAGCTTCAAATGTGTTCAGTCAATACAACTTATATGTAAACTAATAAAACGAATGTTCTGATTATATTTTTAGATACACACTGTGTTTTGTAAATTTATATACTTATTAGGGGTGTAACGGTACACAAAACTGATGGTTCGGTACATACCTCGGTTTTGAAGTCACGGTTCGGTACAGCAGTTTTAAAAAATTGCTTTTTTATTTATTTTTTATTAAACAGTGGTTTGCTGAAAAAAATTGTGTCTGACCTTAAATTAATTAAATTATAACTAAAAGTTTCTTAAGGATAATGCTGTAAACTATATAGGGAGCCCTTACTTGCACATTATTACTATAATATTAAAGGTTTACAACAGAGCCCAAACTATGAGCCTATATTCAGCTGATATTCATGTTTAGATATAATAAGCAACACTCAAATAACACATTGTGTGCAAACATGTAAACTTCACATAAGGCAGTTTTTGCATTAACTCCTAAATCTAATTATAAAATGAGTTTTTTTCACCAATTAATTGTTTAAATATAATAATTTATACACAGTGGCTGTCAGATTCATCTAAACATAGCCTACATTAAATAATCAAGA
>CM042253.1:6968095-6985595 GCA_023566225.1 Romanogobio albipinnatus | reverse complement strand
TGAAACCACTAAATATTTTTGCCTTTGTTTTATTTTACAGTGTTGACAGTCCTGTGAGCATGTGTCATATTTACATTGACACAGCTCTCTAGAGTCCAGTGCATTCATTCAAGTTAGGGATAGGGTTACCTAAAAATAAAAAAGTCAAAAGTCAGTACATCTGTGTATTTGACAGATCATGATAAGGACACGAGTTATACAATTTTCTTGAAATTGCTTTAAAGGTCCCGTTCTTCGTGTTTTTTTGAAGCTTTGATTGTGTTTACAGTGTGCAATATAACATGTGTTCATGTTTCGAGTGTAAAAAAACACAGTATTTTTCACACAATTTACTCATCTGTACACCGCTGTTTTCACTCTCCTAAAAACGGCTGATGACTTCCTTTATTCTATGAAGTCCCTCCTTCAGAAATACGTAACGAGTTCTGATTGTGCCAGCGCTTCCCGTGTTGTGATTTGACAGCAGCTTAGCGCACATGGCCGGTTCCTGTGTTGTGATTCGACAGCAGCTTAGCGCACGTAACTTGCATGGAAAGGTCACGCCTCTTAACGGGAGATATATGCGCTCAATGATCTCTACAGCGTCCCTGGGAAAGCCAAACAAAGGTGATTTGACTCCGGGATGAAAATAACAGCGTCTCGACGACATGGCGACAAACACACTCAAACGCACCGCTTCCTTTTCTCCACGCAACACCTCCTCTTCTCCACGTGGGACAGCAACAAGACCACGCCCCCTTTTTCGCATATTCTTGTGGGCGGAGGTTAGTCTGTTCTACTGTTCTACTGACTGACGTAATCAATGTCGATGTAGTCCAAACCGGCCGTTCACTGTAGGCTTTGAAAGGGAACTTCTGTTAAATAAAATATCTCGCTTGGCATTGAACTTTGAGCTTTATAATTTTACAGGTATTATTTATGCTCTAACAGCAACATTACACACTAACTGAAGTTTGAACAGTGGGATCACGAAGAACGGCACCTTTAAAAAGTCAATGTAATAGCCGTGTATCTGTTCACTAGCTAAATCTGTGTTCTTTGCAATCTGAAGAAAATGTGAGAGGAAAAAAGGACTGGCTTGTCCATATATAGACCTATAAAATGACATTCACACACGAGTACAGTAATGATGGGGCGACCTTCATGGGCTGTGTGTGTCCTGGGGCGTTGTGCGGTGGATCACTCCTGTATTCATCGCAGAGGTGTAGTCAGGACACACACACACACTCACTGGGTCTGACAGATGGCTCTATATCTTTCTTCATCTCACTGCTGACCCATTTCCCTCTGTGTTCTCCCAGTATTTGCGTGTGGCAGCTGATGGTGGTCTGTTTCCATGCCTTACCGTCAGAAACACACACACACACTTCATGTGCTGCAGATTGTGAGGTTATGAGCTGCTCATTATCGAGTGGCATATTGTGCATGATGGCTTACAGCCGCTCTTCCCTGGAGAGTCCACTGCGTTTCTACCTTTTCCTCTTCCTCTCTCACTGGCCACATCCTGCTGTATGTGTGCAATTTATGTATCAGCATGCAACACCCATGTTTTATGTGATTTCTGCATTCCTGTGGGTTTGATTCCCAGGAAATCCATCAACTGATAAAATGTATACAATGTATGCAGTGTAAGAAATGTATCTGACAAATTCATACATGTAATTATATCATAAAGACTCTCTGAAGATTGTTAGCATGGTAATGGATATGACAATGTTAATGTATTTGGTCTTGGCGGAATAGATCCACTACGCTGCTGCTGCTGCTGCTGCAGCACAAATACAGGAACTTGCCACTGCCAATACATACACTGATACGCTGCTGTGAGTAAGAGTGATAGTAATAGTGCTGCTGCACAAATAGCAATTATCAAAAACCCATAGCAGATCTATACAGGTGGAGCTGGGGAAGGTGGTGTGTTTTAGACAAACTCTGAAATCGTGCTATAGTGAATTTAACTAGTCATTTAAATATTGAGCAGATGCGACATGACCCAATCAGCTTGTGCCAAGCAGCTGTAATGCTGTAAATATCATCAGTTTGCGTTAAGGACCCATCAGCCTGCGCCATCTAGAGTTTTATGACAGAACTAGGCATTTGTCACCGGCGGAAAAAGGAAAATAAAAGACGATGTATTTGCAAGCAGTATCTTTAATCAAAAATACACTAAGGTACACACTTCTCAGGAAACAAACACAATAAATGGCCCTCAGTGGAGCCGTTGGAGGGAGGAGCCATGGTGGAGACTTAGTGGAGAGGCCAGGAGAGCCGAAGAGACCCGGTGACACCGAAGGACTTGGAGGCCAAGGCGGAGCCGTGGTGATGAGCGGCTGAGGTGGATCCAGGGTGCCGGAAGAAAGGAGAAGCCTGACAGAGCCGAAGGGGTGGAGGGACAAGGTGCAGCTGAAGACCCGGAAGTCCATGGTGGAGCCAGAGAGACGACTAGCCAAGTCGGAGCTGTAAGGACGACGGTCCCAGGGAGTGAGGAGTCCAGGCGCAGCTGACAGGCCGAGGTGGAATGACATGCTTGATGGTTCTAGGTGGAACCAAGGGACAGAGGAGTCAAGGTGGAGATGACGGGCCATGGTGGAATGAGAGGCTTGACGGTTCTAGGTGGAGCAGTGGGACAGAGGAGTCAAGGTGGAGATGACGGGCATGGGGGTTTGAGTTGGTGCCAGGGAGATGACTGACCAAGTCGGAGCTGTAAGTACGATGGTCCCAGGTGGAGACAAGGGAGTGAGGAGTCAAGGTGGATCTGACGGGTCGAGGTGAAATGAGAGGCTTGACGGTTCTAGGTGGAGCAGAGGGACCGAGGAGTCAAGGTAAAGACGTTGGGCCAGGGTGAAGTGATAGGCTTGATGGTTCTAAATGGAGCAGAGGGACAGAGGAGTCAAGGTGGAGATGATGGGCCAGGGTAGAGTGATAGGCTTGATGGTTCTAGATGGATCGGAGGAGTCAAGGTGGAGATTATGGCCCAGGGTGGAGTGACGGGCTTGATGGTTCTAGATGGAGAAGAGGGACAGAGGAATGAAGGTGGAGTGAAAGGCTTGATGGTTCTAAATGGAGCCAAGGGACCTAGGAGTCAAGGTGGAAACAATGGGCCAAGGTGGAGTGACAGGCTTGAGGGTTCAAGGTGGAGCCAAGTGACGAGGAGTCAAGGTGGAGACGACGGGCCAAGGTGGATTGACAGGCATGGAGGTTTGGAAGCTGGAGCTGGAAAACTGTAAGCCCAAGGCAGATCCGAGCTTCTAAGTGGAGCCAGTGATGGAGTCGTCGAAGGGCTAAAGGAAGACAGTGGAGACAGGGCCGAAGAACTGGGTGGTACAGGCAGAGGGTTACGAGACAGCCTCCTTGGCTATGACAGGACATGCAGAGGAGGTGAAAGTGGGAGGCAGAGTGAGAGCATCCATTACAACGCAGACTTGGTTCTGGGAAATAAAACAGTGATGGTGCTGGGCAACAAAACAGGCATGGTGCTGATCTTTTCACATTCCTTGTTCTTTACAATAGAGTTTGAGTTTTGCACACTCACATCAGTCTTTTTGGATTTTGGGTGGGGTTCTGTTTCCAAGCCCTCACACTCGATGAGTATTCCCATTGAATGGACACAGAGGGTGCTTCTCATTTCTTATTTGTGCATGCTTGTTTCCTTTCCTTGCTTCCTTTCCTCGCATCTTGGCTCCGCCTCCTTAGGATGCGAGGGAAGGATACACCTGTATATCCTCGCTCATGCCTCCTATGGAAGCCTCCTCGTTCCTTGCGATGCAATTAGAGAATTGAGATGTCCTTCAAGATGTTACACTCGGTTTCCGGGTCACGGGCTGGAGTACATAGGAGTGAGGAAACCGAGGACTGGCTCACACACCTGTTCAGACTCCTCTTTAGGCTCGAGCTCTGGGATCAGGGCAGTGCACAGACATTTTGAGGGGCAGTAGCCCAAACCAAAAAAAGGGGCACTGGGGTGAGGTGGCATAGGGGCGAGGATTGGGTGCTTGTCCATACAAATTATTAGGGCAGTCGTGGCCTAATGGTTAGAGAGTCAGACTTGTAACCGGAAGGTTGCGGGTTCGAGTCTCATGTCCGGCAGGAATTGTCGTGGGGGAGCGCCCTCCTCCACCCTCAATACCACGACTGAGGTGAGACCCTTGAGCAAGGCACCGAACCCCCAACTGCTCCCCGGGCACCGCAGCAATATGGCTGCCCGGGTGTGTGTTCACGGTGTACACTTGTACACTTGGATGGGTTAAATGCAGAGCACAAATTCCAAGTATGGGTCACCATACTTGGCCACACGTCACTTCACTTTCACTTCACTTATCCATCTTACTCTTACTAGTCAGTCGAAACTAATTCTGTGTCTATTGAAACTAGTGATATATGACATTGTATTATGTCGAATATCAAACTTTTTGTGTTTAATACTTGTGATTAATACTAGATGTACATTTCAGGCAATTTCACTTTCATTAAAACCTATAGGTTAATTGAGTGAATTCTATTATGACAAAATCTATTATGTTGTTTTTATTTTGTATTATGACATATCTTCAATTAAAATATGGGCAATTAAATAAGTAAATATTGATATGCTTGTACATAAGTCATAACATGATTATCTTTTACTGGGATTCAGGTTTTTTTATTTTATTAGTTATTCAATTATTCTACTAAATTGTCAAAATAAAATTAAGTAGAATATTTTTAGTATTTTACATTATGACACGGAAGATATAGCCTAAATAGTAATAAGAATTATATCAAAAGTAATTTATACATTCTGCAACAGTCTATGGGTTATTATATGAAATTAGGCCTATATATATTCTACAAAGTGTGCCATGAAACAGCAAAGTTGATGTTATTTATATTAGATCAAACTTGATTAGACAAGAATTATAATTCTCTTCCAAGAATGTGTATTTTGTACAAGTTGTTAGCACTATTAGAAGATCAGGAGCAAAATAATACAGACAGAAATACAAAAACAAACTACCAAATTACTAATTCCGCGGATTGTAATGCATACTGTTAATGCAAGGACATTTTGGAATGTCGTCTCCGCTTTCCAGATTTCCGCGCACAGACTCTGAGTTACGCTGGGGAGCAAGCGGGAAAACACAGGAGCGGTTTTGCGGAATCAGTGGATCTTTAGCGGAGGGAAAACAGAACACTTTTAGCGGGGATGGGTAGCGACCATAGACTGCGAGAGGGGCACCTCAGCTGATGAGGGCAGAGGGGCAGTGGCTCTAGCCACCGGGCCACCCCCCTGTGCACGGCCCTGTCTGGGCTGATGGGGTACTCTCCATTGGGAAAATGAGGGCTGGCTTGCACACCCGGTCAGACATAACTGCTTTAGGCTCTGGATCTGCGGTGGGCTCTGACTTCATTTTTGTGGGGCTTTCGCTCTTTAATCCTGTTGGGCTCACACTCTGAGTCTGCGGTGGGCTTGGTCGTGTGGTCCGTAGGGGGCGTGGCTGATGGTGCGGTGTGCACTGCGGGTGCTAGTGGATCTAGATCCTCCTCACTCTCTCTGATAGTGTCCATACTGATGTAACACCCACTCAACGAATACTCAGAACGCCCATCGAGGGCTGTTTCCAGGCAGGCACGCCTTTGTCCGTTGATTTAGACCTGCCCAGAAAAACACGCAGAGGCTGACATCGTCATAATGCACGAGAGGAAACGGATCTAAAAACCTCTGCATGTGCACCTTTAGGGGAGAGGAGAAGGATCCCAACTGCTGCTCGATCCATTTTTATGGTCAGATCTTCTGTCACGTGGTCAATAAAGTGATTGTATGCTGTAAATAAAATGTCATATGGTGGGTATAATAAGTATAAATGCATATTTAATTTAATTATAGGAAAATAATATCCTAATTATTTTAAATCTGTTTAAAAATAGGAAGATATATAGATGCACATTATAGATAAATGGTTTTCTGTCTTGTATTTTATCTCAAAATAAAGGATGTAATTTTATTCCACATGGAAATAAGCGGAAATAAGTTAATACAGCCTCTAATTTACATGAGGTAAACATAATGCTGGTTGGTTATTTTTTTAACATATATAATTACTGCCGTAATAACGGCCCATTTCAAATGTTTACGTGCTTTTATTTGAATTTTTTGAGCGGTGATGAAATATATTGCTCTTGTAAATGCTTGCCAGCATTTCAATAATAAAACTCTAGATCTTTAAAATGCATCCAAATCCAGGATGCTCTGCAGTGGTCAAAAAGGATATAAACAAAGTGATATATTCTTGAAATCTCAGAGATGTGGATTCAGACGGCAATTAAATTACCACACAACCTTGTGTTTGTCTAAAAACCGTAGGTAATTCGGCCCGGGATTTTTACTCGGGTGATGGGAGAAAAACACTGACACACTAAAATCACTAACTAGCCCCTGTCAATGATGAAAATACCTTACGACCCCACGAGAAACAATTACCGCCCGAATAGAACAGAACAGCCACTTCAAAACTGACGAGATCTGACAAAGAACGGAACAAACACAGACTGAATCCATAATCGCCCCCTATACCCTCAAATAGGGCACTATTTGAGGGAACAGCCATTTGTAGATGTGTCCGAAACCATAGTGGACGTTATTGAGTGCACTCATTCAATCCCACATTGCACCGCAATAACGAGTGTACAGCCGATGTACACACAGCGACACACCGAATTCACTCACTCGTTTTCATTCACTCCTTCAAGTGAACTGTATTAGTGGATAAAGTAGGGAATAGTGAATGAGGGTTTAGGGGACGATTTTGGATTCAGCCACAGACACACACTAGGGACAAAACGAGACACAGGTGTAACACAAATCAAAAACAATGGCAACAGATGAACTAACACTGGACACTGAACTGGCAACTGTGCAAAACTAAACACAACCTCCAACACAAACACAGATCAAGCGTGACAGTAATGTGATTTGTTTTTATTTTTCAGCCTTGCATTGGCTGCAAAATCTTTTGTCCACATAATCCACACAGACATTGTGTAGCTTACACAGTGACGTCAGTCTTATATTATCTGCATA
This sequence comes from Romanogobio albipinnatus, assembly GCA_023566225.1. Taxonomy (NCBI): domain Eukaryota; kingdom Metazoa; phylum Chordata; class Actinopteri; order Cypriniformes; family Gobionidae; genus Romanogobio; species Romanogobio albipinnatus. The sequence continues at coordinate 6,978,538 of CM042253.1, read as the reverse complement.
GATGTGTATACGTAGATGCCTCATTCGACCTCTCCAGACATGTTGAAGCGCCCGCAATCTTAGGTCAACATTTTGGATGCTGTCGTCACTCATAGTAAAAATCCAGGTTTCCAAGATGCCACAACTTTATTTAGCCTCTGGTTGTAAAAACCGCCGGCACCAAGATATAAATTCTCAATGAAACGGGGTAACCTTCACAGGTTATTAAATAATGTCTTCAGAATTCATATGTAGTTTATGTTTTGGAAATAATTCAGTCAAAATTAAATGAATAAAAATGTAATGGTAAAAATGCAGAAAGTTTTCTATTAGGGTTAGGGTTAGTCTGTGGTTTAGGGTTAGATTATAGTATTTATACACAGTAAATTCCTCGGTGTTGAATTAACACAGCTCGGTGTTCATATGGGAACCACCACCAGGATAGAGTTAAAGTAACACTGAAGCAGTGTTAGAGTTAATAAGATACTTAAGTGATTAATTGAGTGATGATTGTTTGATTATTGGAGACACCTGATGATAATGAGCAGAATCACTGAAGGAAGGAGAAACACTAGAACTACAACTGACTTCAGCCACAGCTTTAGATTAAATCAACTAAAGATAAAATAAGACATTAAATCTCTCTTATTACAAACCAGATTGACTTTATTTCTGTCAGACGTCTACAGAAGTTCTAATTGAGAATTAACAGAGGTTTAGATGTTGATTTTTTTATTGAAAATGTCACCATGGTCACCATTATGGTGATCAGTGTTTCATTTAGTTGGGCAGTTTGACTCTTGGCTTTTGATGTCAGTTTGTGGTATTTGTAACAGTGTTTACTCAAACACATAATTTGTTGCAAAAGAAACCATGAACAAAAACGGTGTTGTGATATATCTATCAGCAGCATAAAGGAGAATGATGTTAGAAACATAAAAAAATAGAATTGGCCAATTGTTATTACTAGATTTTCATCAGCAATCCTTTCTTGCCAGATATCAAATATTCAGAATTTTGTGTGTGTGTGTGTGTGTGTGTGTGTGTGTGTGTGTGTGTGTGTGTGTGTGTGTGTGTGTGTGTGTGTGTGTGTGTGTGTGTGTGTGTGTGTGTGTGTGTGTGTGTGTGTGTGTGTGTGTGTGTGTGTGTGTGTGTGTGTGTGTGTGTGTGTGTGTGTGTGTGTGTGTGTGTGTGTGTGTGTGAGTGAGTGAGTGAGTGAGTGAGTGAGTGAGTGAGTGAGTGAGTGAGTGAGTGAGTGAGTGAGTGAGTGAGTGAGTGAGTGAGTGAGTGAGTGAGTGAGTGAGTGAGTGAGTGAGTGAGTGAGTGAGTGAGTGAGTGAGTGAGTGAGTGAGTGAGTGAGTGAGTGAGTGAGTGAGTGAGTGAGTGAGTGAGTGAGTGAGTGAGTGAGTGAGTGAGTGAGTGAGTGAGTGAGTGAGTGAGTGAGTGAGTGAGTGAGTGAGTGAGTGAGTGAGTGAGTGAGTGAGTGAGTGAGTGAGTGAGTGAGTGAGTGAGTGAGTGAGTGAGTGAGTGAGTGAGTGAGTGAGTGAGTGAGTGAGTGAGTGAGTGAGTGAGTGAGTGAGTGAGTGAGTGAGTGAGTGAGTGAGTGAGTGAGTGAGTGAGTGAGTGAGTGAGTGAGTGAGTGAGTGAGTGAGTGAGTGAGTGAGTGAGTGAGTGAGTGAGTGAGTGAGTGAGTGAGTGAGTGAGTGAGTGAGTGAGTGAGTGAGTGAGTGAGTGAGTGAGTGAGTGAGTGAGTGAGTGAGTGAGTGAGTGAGTGAGTGAGTGAGTGAGTGAGTGAGTGAGTGAGTGAAATGGGTAGGTTTAGGGGTAGGGTTTGTGTAAGGGGGATAGAATATGCAGTATAAAAACCATTACGTCTATGGAGAGTCCCTATAAAACATGAAAACACAACGTATGTGTGTAGACCTCAGACCTCAGCTTTCTTTAATAAATACTTTTCAAATTAATTCTTCATTTAAAGAGGAAATAAATTAGTTATAATATTTTTTTCTCATTTAAACTCAATGTGCCCTTAAGAAACGATATTCACAATCTTTTTTTACATAATATGACGTGTTTCCCAGTGAGGCAGGATATTCAATGTGAAATAAACACATGTAGGATGAGAAATAGATTGGTGTGTCTCTATATGACGGACGGTTGAACAATAAGAAGGATTAATGACATCAACTGAAAAGGAAAGTCGTTTCGGTAACCAGGGATTTTAAATAAAAAATATGAAGCCCCTTTTCTCGTATATGGAATAACATCAGGTTCAGGTTCAGGTTCAACATCAATAATAAAACCAGGAACATGCATCTGGAGAAAGTGAATAGGGTTGAATTTGCTTTATTAAAAAGTGTTCTATAATTGAGGAAGATCTTGAATGTTCTCGGAGGCAGATTTAGTCGGATTTAGCTTATATTTGTGTCTCTAAATTATTGTTAAGCACACACACACAGAGAGAGAGAGAGAGAGAGAGAGAGAGAGAGAGAGAGAGAGAGAGAGAGAGAGAGAGAGAGAGTGAGTGTGTAAAGCGGGTTTGGCAGGTGTAGTTCTCCACTGCTAACAATAGCAGGTGCAGTCAGTCAATCAGTTTTACTCACCTGTCACAGGTGTGTATGTGTGCTACATATTCATGAGCTAACAAGGAGGAGGATGAACACACACACACACACACACACACACAGTTTGAGTCAGTCCTGAGGAGAGAAACACATTGGACTATCAGAGCATGAAGTAAGTCTTGTGTGTTTTCTCTCTTTCTGTGACTTTATATTATTTCTCAAAGCTCTTTCACAGCTCACAAGACTTGGAGATATCAATAATCAAAATAATTTTGTTTTACGTATCGAATTAATAAACATCAGTGTCTCTGTTTATCCTAAAATTGTTTATATTCTCAAATATACTCTAAATTGACTTCTAGGACCAGTATAGAGTATTATTTTGGTCTTACTTGAGTAGTGTTTGTTTTTTAGTTCGAGATCTCTTAGTTCTGATGGCAGTTTGAGAGATTGTTTTCTGACAGTCGTGTGAGATTACCTCTTCCACATGAGCCCATCATTTAGGAGAAACGAACTACTGATGTTACATGTTTTTCTTTCCTGTGGGAAGTAGGTTGATGTCACCTCAGAACACTGACTATACTATGAAGTGTTGAGATTTAGGGTTAGTGCTGTGAAATGTATTGTTTATCTACATGTATTTGTCATCAAGACTGTCAAGGCAAACGGTCATGCAAATGCTGAATCGCTCGTGGCAGTTCTTTGAGCTGTAGTGAAGAGATGAAACAGCAGAATGGTAATTAGACTGCATGAAATGTCTCGCATATGCCTTTGTCTTTGTGGTGTTCTGAGTTCATTACAACCTGTTCTGATGTCTTTGGGCTACAACATGCTCTCAAATAACAGTCTTCCCTCAGTTTGTAAAAATGACCCAAAGTCGTGTTTCGTTATACACTTATAGTGGGTTGAGTATGGGTTAATGTTCAAATGTAAGTATTGGGGAAATATTTGTCACGTACTGACTTGACTTGATCATCCACAGCAATGGTGCATGACACCGAACAATGATAAATCACATTTAAATATAGCTGCGAACAGCAGTTATCAGGGTTCAAACCAGGGCCGGCCCAAGTCCTTATGGGGCCCTAAGCAGAATTTTATTTGGGGGCCCCTCTGTGCCACCAATACGATTGACTATTGTCAATTCTTGATCATTTGCAAACCCAGTATAAATTGTATTAGTTGTAGTGTTGGTTACATCATGTCTGCCTGTCATGTTTTTATCCTTATAAGGTTTTTAATTGTAACAGTAGCAAACCCACAAGAGTGGTCAGGTGTTAATATTCAAAGCCCTACAGTACTACAGTTCACACTGGGATATGTACTTTTTTAAAAGTAGTCTCTTATGCTGAATATGCTCACTTTCCCCCAGGATTATTTGATGAATAGAAGGCTCAAAAGAACAGCATTTCTCTGAAATAGAAAGCTTTCAAAAAATCCTAAAAACATTGTTCAACACTGATAATCATAGATGTTTGTTGAGCATCAAATCATCATAGAATGATTAGTGAAGGATCATGTGACACTGCAGACAGGAGTAATGATGCTGAAAATTCAGCTTTGATCACAGGAATAAATTACACTTTACTATATATTCACATAGAAAACAGCTATTTTTACATCATATTATTTTACAATATTTCTGTTTTTACTGTATTTTTGATCAAATAAATGCAGCCTTTGTGAGAAGAAGAGACTTATTTTAAAAACAAGAAATGTTGATTTCTTTCAAACATTAAACTGAGCTTTTATTTTGGCGGAAACAAAATGTTATTTTTTTGTATTCTTATAATTTCAAGGGAAAAACTGGAAGCTATTCTGTCCAAAACATGCAGCACATCAGACAATATATTCGCACTAAACCACAGCACATTCTCAAATCCATCCATTCATAAAAAGGTTACCGGGCAACTGACGAAAATTTTAGCGCCGTTTCCTCGCACTTTGAACTTTGAACCCTGGCTAACAAGTGAATAGTGTCCAGCCGATGGCCACGAATCAATCCGTGCATATATTAGAAAACTTTTTGCAATTTATTGCAATAATTGTTTAAGGCCATTTCGCGATTTCAATCATCATAAAATAACTTTGCCGGAGAGTAATTTATTGTGCTCTTGGGGGCCCTCTGGTGGCCCTCTGGTGGCCAAGGGGGCCCTAAGCAGCCGCTTAGTTCGCTTATGCCTTGGGCCGGCTCTGGTTCAAACACTTTAGGGCCTTCAAACAGGCACAGTGAGTTTTGTTCCGATCGGCCTCTGTTAACCTTCTCTGACAGGCACACGAACTTCATTGGCTGATGGCGGCCATTTTTCGAGATACGAGAATATCCTCATAAACAAATTGCAGCACCTTGGACAAAAACACAGCATGCCAGTTTTCAAGTCAGTCTGGCTGACAGTTGCATAGCTATCGACATTTACAAGTTTTTTCATATTATAGCGCCACCAAGTGTCCAATCGCAGTGTCCTTTTTCACGCGACCACAGACCGAGCCCATACACAGGTGTACCAAGTTTGGTGAAATTATCTCATTCTGTTCAAGAGGAACAGCCGTTTTAGTAAAATTGGCCACACCCACTTCAAATGTTTTGCCGTCCTGTCGCGGACAAAAGTTCTACTTTTTTGAGTAGATGTTTTTTATTGACAATCAGACTCCAGAGAATCGTTCTGCACCTAGGATTTCTCAAATAAAAGACACTTGAGCCTGCGGCAAACAGTTTAGGAGTTAAAAGCCATTTCGTACTTTTAACGCTGTAGCGCCCCCATGAGGCCGATTGGGACGAGATTTGGTGTCATTGTAGACGGGGTGGGTACTACCATCCCTCAAAGTTTCAAGTCTCTACGGCTTATGGTTTGATCTGCCCGCTTTTAGGGCAGAATGTTGATCCTTGGAAATCCGAACAATTACAATAGGATTTCAGCGCTACGCCCTTGAACCACTAATAATCACTAGGAACCAAACTGAGAAACACAAGTACGAAACATTAACACAAGACAATGAAACTGGGGGTTTAAACACAGACGTAACAAGAGGCTAAATGAAGGACAGGTGTTGGTTGATTAGTTGACATGAGAACAAACAAGGGGAGCTATGGAAACGAACAAAACGCAATAGAAACAAGGAGACAGGAGAACAGAATATCAAAATAAGAGTCTATGAGAAAGAGACTCGTTTTGAAAGTACAGCTACAAGACTTTTAAAACTCCCAATCTAACTCATGTTAAACTATTAAACCATATGGTAATATGCCCTGACTAAAAAAGATAAATTCTTGGGATTTAAAATCGATTTATCGTCTTATTCTGGTCAAATCCGTGGCATCACATACACATTGTGTTTTTATGCTTCTTTCTGTAGATTTGCACTCCTGTGGATCTGTAGAGCAGCCTCATAAAAAGAAGACCCCGCCCCCTCTCAGACCATGCCCCGCCCATCTCCCAGAGAGGCCACGCCCTGTTCCCTCAGCCACGCCCCCGAAGCCCAAAGCACAGAAACCACACGGTATTATTTTACTTTTGTTTCTTACCATCAGTCCTTCAATGAATCAATTACTTTATTAGTCCTATTTCTGGTTTTCCACCATAAATGTGTGTTTGCATTATGTGTGAACTCATTTTGTGGCTTTCACATATAGTGCAAAACAGACAGAGGAAGGAAGTGCAGACAGCTCAGACTCTGCTTCCTGAATTCAGCTTGACTTTGTTAAATGCATCATTTATGTTATATTTCCCTCAGTTCTAATATATGCAACTCATCTAATAAACGCTTAACAAATTCATGCTCATTTGAAACAGTATATCCGCTCATGCACACACACTTCATCGTCTTGACTCTTTTGTGTGTGTGTGTGTATGTTTGTATCTTGCTCCGTAACCACAGCACTTTTCGCACGCTCATCTCCACTTCCTGTTCTCACTTCAGGAAGCTGACAGTTTCTCGGACAGCTGAAGTGTCTCCATCTTTCTTTTTACGCTTAACTGGCTTTTGATTGCTTGTTTGCATGTGACTGTCCTGTGGTGCCAGATCGGAATGGAGGGCGAGTCTCTTGGGAGCGAGCGCAGGACCTGGAGTGTGATCGAGTCTGTCTGAGCGTTTTCTCTCTCTGTGTGTCTTTCAGTGCCCCCTAAGCCTGTGCACCTGCAGGCTCGCGTCCCTCCAGCACCCTGCCGGCCCCTTCCCCGTCCTCCCCTGAGACCCAGAGTCCCGTCTGCAGGGCCGAGTGTGGGCCGGATCATCCAGAGCTTCCACAACTCCAGGTACGAGATCAAACCAATCTCATCCCACGTTATATGAAGTGTCTTTAACTGCTATTTACTAACACTTATTGTGTACATTCATGTTTTTACATTGTATTTGTATTTTAAAAATACATGCTTTTCTGTAATTACAACCCCTTAACCCTACCCATACCAGCAAACCTGTCCTAACCTTACCCGTGTCCACAAGTGTTTTACTATACAGCATCAGCACAATAAGTACATACATAGTAGTTAAAGTCACCTAATATAAAGTGTGTAGGAAATTTGCATGTGTCTTAACAAAACTCTACAAATTAACTTTTCCATTAAGGGTGAATATTTACTTTATTAATAGGGATGCACAATATATCGGCCACCATATCGGTATCGGCCGATATATGTTAATTGTTAATGTTATCGGCCCGATAAGAAAATTTGTCAGATATATTAAAGCCGATAAATAATGTATTATTTCCTTCAGCTGAGATGCGCACTGTTCACCATGAAATCACTTCAAAAAGCAAAATACAGCTAAGTCTGTCATATCGGCTACATAAAATCATAATGAGAACATCATAATTGTGTGTTTGAGACATGGATTTAATGGTCAGACTTTTGTTTTGTAATCAGGCTTTCAAAAATTATACAAACATTTGGATTTAGATTTATCAGCCGATATATCAGTTATCGGCTGTCAAATATAAAGAAAGATCAGTTATTGGTATTGGCCAAGGATACGCAATATATCGGCCATATCAATATCAGCCGATATATGTTCATTTTTAATGTTATTCGGCCAGATAAGAGAATTTAGGTGATTATATTAAAGCCGGATAAATAATGTTATTTCCTTCAGCTGAGATGCTTCAGATGCGCACTGTTCACCATGATAGGTTTGGAAATATGATTGAAATCACTTCAAAAAGGAAAATACAGCTAAGTCTGTCATATCGGCTACATCAAATCATAATGAGAACATCATAATTGTGTGTTTGAGACATGGATTTTAATGGTGAGACTTTTGTTTTTGTAATTAGGCTCTCAAAAATGATATAAACATTTGGATTTAGATTATATTGGGCAATATATTGGTTATCGGCTGTCAAATATAAAGAATTATCGGTTATCGGCCAGGGATGTTTGGGACATGGATTTTAATGGTGATACTTTTGTGTTTGTAATCAGGCTCCAAAATTATATAAATATATATATTTGGATTTAGATTTATCGGCCGATATATCAGTTATCGACTTTCAAATATAAAGAATTATCAGTTAACGGTGTCGGCCAAAATGTTCATATCAGGGCATCCCTACTTATTAAATATACCAGTGTTGTGTTTTATGTCTGCTATATGAACTGAGTAGATCTGATGATGAATCTATTGTGTTCTGTAGCTGAATTGAACTTGTTTCATAACCGATGAACTTTACACAGTTATTGAACTGAACTGGTCTGAATAATGACACTATCGTCCCTTTAGAGCTGCTTTAGTTTGAATTTGTCTCATATTTGATGTTTTCATCATTGATTCTGTTTTTTCCTGTAGAAATAAAGCTGAGTTGACTTAATTTTGTCAAATACTTCAATTTAACCAGATACCTCAATCAGTCAGAGTTCTGTAGATGGTTACCAGTATAATAATAATAATAAACATCAACAGAATCCATCTTTACAGTGTAAAGGTGGAACAGAAGCTGCATGTATTTACACGACACTGTAAAGTGTCTCATTACAGGGTAGGGCATAAATATTATGACACATTGTTGATTATCACTCTTAATATTGTAATAAGGGTTATTATTGTCGATTAAAAGAGTATAAAAATGTTTCATAAGTTAGTCACGCACTGAACAAAAACTTGTTTTCAGTGGAATCTAAATGCCTCTGATTGGCCAATGCCTTCATACGCTCTGATTGGTTAAAACGCCCAACTCTGAAAAAACATGAGCAATCAACACTTTATTCATTTTCACATTTCACTTTAATCACGAGCATTTGTGGGCATTTTTGTTCTTTTTGTTGTCATATTTTTGTTTATTATTATCTTTCCATCCACTTTTACACAATCAAACTACTTGCATTTTAATAGAAAAAATATAATAAAATGTTGCGTGTTTGTTTGGTAACTCTTTGCAGTAAGGTTCCATTTGTTAATATTATATTAGCTATCATGAACTAACATACGGAAGCGTTTATTAATCTAAGTTAATGTTAATTTCGAGATTTACTAATACATTATTAAACTCAAAAGTTGTATCTGTTAATATTATTTAAAGGACCTGAGCTGACATGAACTAACAATGAGCATTGTTTTTATTAATAACGTTAACGATTAAAAAATACCATAACAAACATAGTTACACTTTAAGGTGTCATTGTTACAGTGCAATTATACATTTAAGTACTGAGTAATGTTAATGAACTACTTGTACTTACTATAGGGTTAGGATTAGGGGATATTTGCATGCAATTATGCATAATTAATAGTTATTACTATAGTACTATATGTAACATATGTAAGAATGTCACTGTAAAGTGTTACCCATATGTGTTGCTCATTGTTAGTTAATGCTTTAACCAACAGTAACTCAACCTTATTGTAAAGTGTTAAGGGCCGTTCACACCAAGAACAATAACTTTAAAAATAACTATAACTATATTAGGTTACACTTTATTTTACAATGTCCCTGTTACACATCTTGCATGTGCTTCCTATAGTAATAACAGTAAATTATGCATAATAACAAGCAACCTAACCCTAGTTATATATTAACTTATTTTTATAATTACACTGTAACACGGACACCTTAAAATAAAGTGTAACCTTATATTATCAGCCACACCAATCACGATACATTTATTATAAGCGTTGCAGTTTTGTCATCTATCTCTTTAAATGCTCGAGCTCTATTCTGATTGGCCGTTTTTATCGTTCTTCTTAAAAACGTTTGATAAATTGCTAAACGCTGTGATTTTACACCGTCTAGACTGTGATTGTTCCTTTATCTTTTAAGGTTTCCGATTCTGGGTCTCCAGCGAAGGAACGACATGGATCAGCAGCCGGACGCCACCAATCCGCCTCCGGCCGCACAGGATTCTGGGAACTTTGACGGCGTGGATGGACTTGTGTTTAAACCTAGTGAGATCTCAGAGCTTTTGGGATTGTCCAGCTCAAACTCTTTCCAAACGGACTCGGCGAATGACATCGAAATTGCAGACGGACTTCAAAAAGAGCATAAGAAGCATTCCAGCAGTGGAGTGGAGAGTAATCACGGCGAGTGTAAGGATGTAGCGGAGCCGCAGCAGAACCACGAGGGCACGGAAGCCAACGGGAAGATCCCGAACAGGGATAGCGGGATCGACAGTCCCTCCTGCGGAGCAGAGAGCGAGGGCTTCCCCAATGAGGAGCCTATCGAGGAGGAGGAGGACAGGAACGACAGCATCGCCACCGAGACCGAGAGCATGTCATGCGCCGCCGCCGGGAACAAGCGGGACTCGACGCAGGACGAAGACAGCGACCTGGACGATGGGAGCAGTGAAGATCCAGAGAGCCTGGATCTCAGAGTAAGAGCACAGGTGCACATCTTCAGCTCTGTTTGGGCTGCATTACCCGTACAACGCGAGTTCCCTTACGCATTTCTGCAGTTTTAGTCCACATGTCA